>CAWUFW010006273.1:0-305000 GCA_963921515.1 Calotriton arnoldi
GTTGGTTCAGTTCTTGTTTCTCCCACGAATACAAAGAAGAATGGTGTTATTATTTTATGCCACAAAAAGTTGAAATTCTCTGTATTACGCAAGGCATAGACACTGATGGTAGATGGATTTTGGTTAAACTACTTATTAATAATATTTCTTTAACTGTCCTTAATGTTTATGGTCTGACCCAACCAGATTATACGTTCTGGCCTACTATTACTAATAAGTGTATTCAACACAAAGATGAATTTTTTATTCTTGGAGGCGATTTCAACCAGGTTATGGATCCCTTTATTGATCGCAAATCCCAGGTATGTTTTATCCCTCACAAAACTCACAAACAATTTCACAATACAATTATGCAGACTGTTAGAAATGGGATTTCTGGTTGGCTAAGGCTTGCGCCAAAACCAGGCAGAAACCACCACTCTAGTCAGGGCAAGGGAGTTACACACCCAAGATAAACCCTGCTCACCCCCTTGGTAGCTTGGCACGAGCAGTCAGGCCTATCCCGGAGGCAATGTGTAAAGCGCTTGCGCAACACACACATACAGCAGCAACAAACTAGGCACACTACAAAAGAAACTCCACACAAGGTTATATAAAAAAATAGCCTTTGTATTGTCATAAGCACATTTACACTGTGCCAACTGGCACGGGCAATATTCACAGGGGAATTATATAGAGGACCAGGCCAATCGGGCCACGGTCAGAACCATCAGATCAGGTAAGTAAATGCAAATATAAAACACAACCAGTAACTACTCATTAGCATAAACACATTACGCATTAGGTATCACCAGTATAAACACATTAGCGTAAATACTATGGGCCTAAATCATTCTTGGCAACATTCAGAGTAGGCATAAGTACATTATGCAATCCTGTAGAGCCTGGCGCTCTTCCAATGTCACCAACCTGCTCCCAGGCCAACTGGCCTTCCACAGGGGCTCAAATGCCCTATGTCCCAATGTCAGGGCTGCCAATGCAGCAAAAAGAAAGTGTGCAAGGGTGCAAGCCTTAACGTAGCAGCGGCCCACTAATTGCTGGGCAGCTGTGAACACAACTTATAGGTACTGGCACTCACGTGCAATGGAAGCCCCACTCCGAGGCTTCCAAAATAAACTCTGCCCAAACGTTGCAGCTGCCCACTGGCCAGCGGGGCAGCTGGGAAACTACGCTGGCACTCACGGTGCCTCGGGAGCCTCCTTTACTGGGCTCCTCCTAGGGCCCTCAATCTGCACCACCAATGCTCCACCAACAAATATGCCCCTCGTTGGAGCGGCCCGCAACGGCGGGTCCGCTCAGGAAATAGGCCTTGACACTGTGCCTTGAACAGGCACCAACAACACTGGTGAAGCCCCTACTCACGGGCTCTTCGGGGTCTTCCTCCAGTGCAACGCGGGGGAGGCGGTGCACCCCAGCACCCGGGGGAACTCTTCACTGACCCCCTTGGCCCCAAGACCCACAGCGCACCCCGGGGCAAAGGACACTCACCCGGTCTCCTGCCGGACTCTTCTTGTGGCAGTCGCCGGGTCCCGCGAGGCTCCAGTCTTCTTCCTCGGCGCCTCCTTCTCCGGGCTGCAGGCTCAGCAACCCACGGGGCTCTCTTCAGCTCACGAGAGCCCCGCCAACAACAGAAGCACCTCTCCGCTTCTCTAGGCTGCGGGGGCACGAACCGGCGGGGTGGGCTCCCGCTCTGGGTTTAAACTAAGCAAAGGTGCGGGGCTCTCCTCGTTCTTCCGGGAGCCCAACCAACCATAGCTGCACTTCTCCGCTTCCTGTTTGCACAACGGGGCTCCCTCGTCACCACGGGAGCCCCGCCCACCTCCAGGCACCGGGTTGCCTGACTTCCTTTTCCGGCGCTCCTCTCTCGGCGGCTTCTATTTCTTCGGCCGTGATGCGGGGTGGGCACCCGCTGTCCAAAATAGCATGAGAGCGGGGGGGCACCCGCTCTCCAACATGAAATCCCTCATCAGCGGGGTGGGCACCCGCTATCGATTCCCAACACGGGATGGGCTCCCGCTTCCAGCAGCATCACGGGGGAATCCCTCACGTCGGGATTCCCCCCAAAAAGGACGGCAGCGCTGCGTAGCCCACACTCTTCCTCTCTTTGGGGAAATTGACAACAAAGCACAGCGCTCACCAGGCAGTAGGAGCAGCCAAAAAGTCCTTTGAGGTCCTGGGGATCAAGAAAAGCAAAAGCAGAAGGGCCCCAAAAGCCCTTAGTAAATAAAGGGGGCAATGCTGGGCCCAGGGAGGCAAGCCCTCATGGCAGCCCCCTGGGCCCCAGCAGCAGCAAGCCCCTCCGTCAGGAACAGCACAGGAACTGAACTGAACGTTTTCATGGGGTCACAGCCCCTATTTTTATACATCTTTTTCTCTTTGTCTTCAGGACAGGGCTTTAGGGGAACCAGCCAAAACTGGTTCAGGGGGGAATTGGAGCACTTTGTTTTCCAAGCTCCTCTTCCCCTTTGTCAGGTGGGGGCTCAGTGATCACACACACCACAGGGGGCGGAGCCAGCATTCACTAGGGCAGGCACCATTCTATTCAGAGTCAGGGGATTACCCCTCTCACTACTCCTAGCCCAGGTGTCCCATTCAGCCTAGCGCTGACTCACCCTGCCCCTCCTGGAGCCACACACGTCCCAGCCCCTGTCACTCACAAGCCAGACATGCAATTCACATCAGGCAGGCAGACACATAGCACACAGAAATGCCAACTTCTAAAAGTGGCATTTCTAAAATAGTTATAATAAATTTGCGCACACCATTGCGCAGCATTTATTATCACTATTCCAAATATACCAAACTTGACCACGCTGCGCCTCTCATATCAGGAATTACCACTGAAACACTTATCAGGGAATCCCCAATGCATTCCTATGGGAGGGCAGCCCCACAGTAGTGAGAAACCAAAATGGCTGTTTGTCACTACCAGGACATGTCACACACTTAAGGTACATGTCCTATCTTTTACCTACAATGCACCCTGCCCATAGGGCTAGCTAGGGCCTACCTTAGGGGTGACTGACATGCGGTAAAAGGGGGGTCACGGACATGGCACACACTTTAGGTGCCACGTCACAGCGGCAGTCACACTGCGCGCACAGGCCCTGCAATGGCAGATGCCTGAGACAGGTTTGAAAGGCTACTTTGGTAGGTGGCGCAATCAGCGCTGCAGCCCACCAGTAGCATTTAATTTACCAGCCCTGGGTATAGGAGATATCACTTTACAAGGGACTCACAGGTAAATTAAATAGGCCAAACAGGTGTAGACCAATCTTACCACATTTATCACAGAGAGCACACGCACTTTACACTGAACAGCAGTGCTAAAGTGCCCAGAGTCCTAAAACCACCAATACCATGTCAGAAAAAAGGCTAGGAGAAAGGCAAAAAAAGTTTAGGGATGACCCTGCAAAAAGGCCAAGTCCAACACAGACACATCTTGTTGATGCCTGGAGATTATGTAACCCAAATCAGACAGAATTTTCTTTTTTGTCCCCTCCACATGGTACCCTGTCTCGGTTGGATTACATTTTTCTCTCCAAATCCTTGACTCAAAATCTCATTTCTTCCTCGATCAAGCCCGTTTTGATCTCTGATCATGCTCTGGAGCTTGCCGATTTTGACTTGCTCCGTTCGCAGCCCAAATCTTCTAGGTGGAGATTTAACAATTTCTTTCTACAAGATCCTGTTTTTTCCTCCTCCTTCACTTCCTTTGCTGAAGAATTCTTTTCTGTTAATGAAAATTCCTCTGTATCTCCTTCTTTGGTCTGGGACAGTTTTATGGCCACCGCTCGGGGCTTTATCATTGATTTTATATCCAGAAAAAGAAGCAAATTCTTAATCAGCATAAAGCCCTGTTAACCAATACAAACATTTAGAACATCGATTTTATACTTCCACATCAGATTCCATTTTACAGAAGCTTATCCACGCAAAGCTAGACTTTAATAAGATCTCTACTGATAATGCCTCCTCTATTTTACTTCGAAGTAGTGCCCGGTACTATGGGGGACGAAACAAAGTTGGTTCACTCCTAGCTAACTATCTCAAATCTAGAAAGGAGAGGGTGTTGATAGACTCCATCCAGTCAACAGATGGTAAACATCTTTTCAAAGATCAGGACATTCTAGATGAATTTACAATGTTCTATAAGAAGTTATATACTCCAGAAACACTCACATCGGACTCTCTTATAGATACTTATTTTAGCAGTATTCCTCCTCCCTCTTCTGCAGATCTTCACTTTACTCCTCTGGATATGGACCTTTCGATCCAGGAAATCACTACTTCTCTGAATTCCCTAAAGAAAAATAAATCCCCTGGTCCTGATGGATTTTGGTAGAATTTTACTTACATTTTTCAAATTTGTTGCTCCCCAAAATCTTTAAACTCTTTCAATATTTTTGCACTACTGGCAAGGCGAGTGGTACCTTCTAAAAAGCCTCTATATGTCCTATTCATAAAGAAGGCAAAGACCCCAAATTTTGCAAAAATTATCGCCCTATATCCTTGATAAATGTAGACTACAAAATTTTCGCTAAATTACTAGCATTATGTCTTGAATCTCTCTTACCACATTTAATTGGTCCAGAACAGTGTGGTTTCATCAAAGGCAGATTAACTTCTGATAATTCTCTGCTATTTTTTAATGTTTTAAATAAAGCATCTAATCTATCCTATCCTTTAGCTGCTGTTTCTATTGATGCAGAGAAGGCCTTTGATAGGGTGGACTGCTCTTTTCTTTTTAAGGCACTTCAATGGCATGGTTATGGCCCTAAATTCATTTCCCTTATCTCATTACTTTACACAGCACCTACTGCGTCTACCATAGTTAACGGCCTTGTTTCACAACGTTTTTCACTTCATCGTGGTGTCCGACAGGGTTGTTCCCTTTCTCCTCTTCTATTTATCTTATCTCTTGAACCTTTTTTAACTCATATTCGCCATAATGCCTCTATATCTGGATTCCTTTATGGGGATCAACACTTGAAGCTTTCTGCTTATGCAGATGATATCTTACTTTTTATATCTAACCCAGAAACCTCTATACCCCCGTTATTACAAGAAATATCGGATTTCTCCGCGGTGTCAGGTTACAAAATCAATTCTGATTAGACGGAGATCCTTCCTATCACCAAAGTTTGCGTTAAACACCATTTTGATTTAACTGGTTTTCATTGGAATAGCTCTAGAATTAAATACCTCGGGATATGGTTCAATAATTCCATTTTGGATTCAGTCAAAATAAATATGAAAGAGGCTTTTGACCGTATTTCCAAACTCCTCTCCTGCTGGAGTCCTCTTTTTCTCTCTTGGTGGGGTCGCCTTGACTCTATCAAGATGATGATTACTCCAATTATGTTATATTTCTTTTCAATGATCCCGGTTCACATTCTTTCTATTTATTTCAAAACAATTGACTCCCTTCTTTCCAAATTTTTGTGGAACAATAAAAAGTCTCGAATTTCTTTGTCTCATCTTAGAAAGCCAAAGTCTGCCGGAGGAGTAAATTTTCTAGACTTTCGCTTATATCATAAAGCTTTTTGTCTTAAACAAGCTTCTTACTGGCTTCTTACGGATGCTTCTCTCTTTACCCCTTTACAGGTTGCTATCAAACGTCATTTATTTGCCCCTTTCTCTATCAAAGAGATCCTTGCATTTACTGCCAAAACTACTCTCACTTCTCTTTCGTTATTTAAACACACTTGTTCATTATTAAGGCCTCATTGTCAACCAAAAATAATCTCTAGAAACACATTTCTACGTTCTCCTTTTGGTATAATCGTCTCATTACCATTAACAACAGACCCCTGTTTTGGAGTTCTTGGAGGACTAAAGGTATTATCTGGGTTCAGGATATGTTTGATGGCATATCTCCCTGTTCCTTTCCTCAATTTCAAGCCACATTTAAGTGTCCTCGCTCGTTTTTGCATACATTTTTGATACTTATGGAAGTGATTCTGAATGTTTTTTACTCCCTTCCTCCTGAAGATTCTTTATCTATACAAGACCCACTTCTCAGAATTTTGTTGGTACTCCCAAAAGCCTCCCTAATTAATAAATTATTTTACTCCGCTGATTTAGAGCGTTCTAAGACTAAGGGGCCGATTCCGATCTCAGTCGGAGGCGCACCCAATACTATTCGGCCGGGAAAAAAGGCATGCGAAAGCCTGTTTCCCGACCGATCCGTACAGCACACCGAACGAGCAAGTACGATGCGCACAACAGCAAAAATTCCGGCCGAGCCGTACTCACCCAAACCAGATCCTGTTCTCCGACCGAGGCGAATCCGGAAACGCCGAATCGAGTCGCACGGAAGGAAAAATGCAGCCCCGTCCGGCCGGACAAGTACGATGCGCTTCCCGTACGCGCCGAACCCGTCGCTACGCACGGCACGTCAAAGCATCCGGGAGAGGCGCACATAAGCTCCGATTCGCGCCACAACACAATCCACGGCTACGAGACGAACACGGCACCGACGAGGACGACGCGAAGCGACGAGGACGAAGCGAAGCGACGAGGACGACGCGAAGCAACGAGAAGGACGAACGACACGAACCAACCATGAATCCCTTCGTCCCGATCATACCAATATTCTACATCTACTACCGGAACAGGCACGGACGCGTACGGCGCAGAAGGTAAGCCAGACACCAACCACAAAACACATACAACACGTACACGACACATCACACACATACACGGGGAATCTGAATATACTTACACCAGCAACAGCAGCACCATAGGGGCGGGATGCCCATCACCAATGCCACATATGCACACAGGGGCCTGAATGCGCACCACCACCCCAACCCAGGGGGGCTGGATGCCTACCACTACTACCACCCTTAGCCAGGGGGCAGAATGCCCACCACTACTACCACCCTCACCCAGGGGGGCAGGATGCCTACCACTACTACCACCCTTAGCCAGGGGGCAGGATGCCCACCACTACTACCACCCTCACCCAGGGGGCAGGATGCCTACCACTACTACCACCCTTAGCCAGGGGGGCAGGATGCCTACCACTACTACCACCCTTAGCCAGGGGGGCAGGATGCCTACCACTACTACCACCCTTAGCCAGGGGGCAGGATGCCCACCACTACTACCACCCTCACCCAGGGGGCAGGATGCCTACCACTACTACCACCCTTAGCCAGGGGGCAGGATGCCCACCACTACTACCACCCTCACCCACGGGGGCAGGATGCCCACCACTACTACCACCCTTAGCCAGGGGGCAGGATGCCCACCACTACTACCACCCTCACCCACGGGGGGCAGGATGCCTACCACTACTACCACCCTTAGCCAGGGGGGCTGGATGCCCACCACTACTACCACCCTTAGCCAGGGGGCAGGATGCCCACCACTACTACCACCCTCACCCAGGGGGCAGGATGCCTACCACTACTACCACCCTTAGCCAGGGGGGCTGGATGCCCACCACTACTACCACCCTTAGCCAGGGGGCAGGATGCCCACCACTACTACCACCCTCACCCAGGGGGGCAGGATGCCTACCACTACTACCACCCTTAGCCAGGGGGGCAGGATGCCTACCACTACTACCACCCTTAGCCAGGGGGCAGGATGCCCACCACTACTACCACCCTCACCCAGGGGGGCAGGATGCCTACCACTACTACCACCCTCACCCAGGGGGCAGGATGCCTACCACTACTACCACCCTTAGCCAGGGGGCAGGATGCCCACCACTACTACCACCCTCACCCAGAGGGGGCAGGATGCCTACCACTACTACCACCCTCACCCAGGGGGGCAGGATGCCCACCACTACTACCACCCTCACCCAGGGGGGCAGGATGCCTACCACTACTACCACCCTCACCCAGGGGGGCAGGATGCCTACCACTACTACCACCCTCACCCAGGGGGCAGGATGCCTACCACTACTACCACCCTTAGCCAGGGGGGCTGGATGCCCACCACTACTACCACCCTTAGCCAGGGGGCAGGATGCCCACCACTACTACCACCCTCACCCAGGGGGGCAGGATGCCTACCACTACTACCACCCTTAGCCAGGGGGGCAGGATGCCTACCACTACTACCACCCTCACCCAGGGGGCAGGATGCCCACCACTACTACCACCCTCACCCAGGGGGGCAGGATGCCTACCACTACTACCACCCTCACCCAGGGGGGCAGGATGCCTACCACTACTACCACCCTCACCCAGGGGGGCAGGATGCCTACCACTACTACCACCCTTAGCCAGGGGGGCTGGATGCCCACCACTACTACCACCCTTAGCCAGGGGGCAGGATGCCCACCACTACTACCACCCTCACCCAGGGGGGCAGGATGCCTACCACTACTACCACCCTTAGCCAGGGGGGCTGGATGCCCACCACTACTACCACCCTTAGCCAGGGGGCAGGATGCCCACCACTACTACCACCCTCACCCAGGGGGGGCAGGATGCCTACCACTACTACCACCCTTAGCCAGGGGGTTAGGATGCCTACCACTACTACCACCCTTAGCCAGGGGGCAGGATGCCCACCACTACTACCACCCTCACCCAGGGGGGAAGGATGCCTACCACTACTACCACCCTTAGCCAGGGGGGCAGGATGCCCACCACTACTACCACCCTCACCCACGGGGGCAGGATGCCCACCACTACTACCACCCCCACTCATAGGATGGACAATGCATGACACAACAAGCACACCACAACCTAGGGAATGCAAGATTAAGACATCCCCCCACCACCATGACAAGCGTGTGTAGGCTGTGTCAAATGCCTACAACACCGAACATGACTTTGAACATACAATGTGACCCCCTAGCACATGTGCCACACATATATGTGTGTGGCACCCACAATGCAAGCAGCCCATGACCATTGTGGCAATGGGGCCTAAACCCCCATCATCACAGTGACCAAAAGGCAAGTGTGGGGTCCATAGCTGAAGCACATTTTGACCATTGTGGCAATGGGGTCTAAACCCCCATCATCACAGTGACCAAAAGGCAAGTGTGGGGTCCATAGCTGAAGCACATTTTGACCATTGTGGCAATGGGGTCTACACCCTCATCATCACAGTGACCAAAAGGTAATTGTTGACAAAGAAAGAGCTGCAACTGCCAAACTGCATGGATCATTCCTGGTCACAGAACCAAAAACTCATCTGTGGCAAAGTAGTGTATGTGTCCCATTGCAACATAAATTGGGGGAGCCAAATACTGCAGTGCAAATGAAACATTCCTTTGGCCATGTGCAGACAAACAACACCCATGGGGGCTGAGACCGTCAACAGTCATCAATGACACAATGACAGAAGTGACCATCAGAATGCAGAACCACATATTTGCACCAATGGGCACACAAATGCAGATATCCTGTGGAGACAGCAGATGTGAGGTGAACAGATACCATACCATGGCAGCAATGGGACACACAAACCATGATCACTGTGCTGACCGATGACCTAGGAGTCCCAGGGACAGCAGGGGAAACACACCAAACAACATACAGCCAATGGCACACCCAAGATATGCCAATGCAGTGGTGCAGATGCACAAACACAAACAGGCAGACCAACACTGTCATCATACACAGCAGGTGAGGGGTGGGGGTGCCAGTGTCCCCAGGCAACCACACAGCACATGAGGAGAGCTGAATACCAATCATACAGATGTGCATACACTGCCACACTAAGGTAACTCATGGATCCAAATCCCCTATGTGGGCAAGCAGGCATTGTCAGGTGAGAGGGAGCACAAAACACACATGTCACACAGGCACGTAGGAACAACAACTGACACAGCAAGACACAGACACACCACAGCACCACCCCCAGGGCCCCCACAATGTGGTGACCCTGGGCTGAATAAAAATACCACTGTGATGACAAAGCTAAATGTCGTTCACACTGTGAACCACAGTCAGGTGTCCTGAGCAACAAACTACCATCACACCTACACAAGCACAAATCAATCAGCATGGCCAGTAAGCCAAGGCCAACATGGAGGCAGGGGCCTAGCCGGGCAACAACTCTCATCTGCACACACTCAACACCACACCCCTCGACCTCTGACAATGTGCAGCAGTGAAGTACACATGCACTGGTGACATTGCACATGCACCCATGACTATTCCAGGGTGGTGGGTGGGAACCAAGGTGTAGAAACACATCACACATGGACACTCAACAAGACTCCTGAATGTCTGACACACTGCACACTACGCTGTACATGGACATGACGGCAATACCACACCGACCAATGGGATCCCAGCCACAGTCACACACCAATGAAGAAGCCAAGGTCACCCACAAAGAACACACATAGACAACAACCAACATTGCAGCCCGGACCCTGAGGAGTGCCAGCAGTCACACACACAACGTGTCACAATCACTGAAAGATAACACAAACTGGAAATCACATGACAGGGGCAAACAACAAGTGCCAAGGGGAAACCTGACTGTGACCCATCTGCGTCTGCACACAAACTCAGCCCTGACCGAAAACACACCTATGGGTGACACCCTGATGACCAGTAATGTGCCATGCACCCACATCACAGAGAACACAGGGAGAAGACTTTGGGGGAACATAGCTCAAGTCAGCAAGCATCACAAACAGGTACAACACTAGGGATCACAGCATGCGCAGATGAATGGAAGTGAACACACAGACATGCACATACAACACACACCTTGTGCGCAGGCAATGTCACACGTGTACACACTGCCATGAGGGGACTCCACTCCTGTGTGAGGAAAGCTGTGCCATATGTTGCCTCAGTAGGGCCCCATCATGTCAGCTGAGCACTTGGTCACACAATCAACAATTAGCACCAAATGAGGGCTCCCATCACATCAGCCTGGTCATGGATGTGCCAACGGAATCATCAGCACAGATCCAACACACTTGTATAGCAATGTTGCACTGACTACACGGATGAGTCCTTCCCCATTGATGCCCAAACCTGCATGTCCACTGGAGATGGCAACACGGTCAGGGAAGTAGACAAATGCAACGATGGCAGGCACAACAGATGTGCAGGGGTGGAAGCCACAGATATGAAATTGCCAATGTAAGTAGGAAACCCATTGCCAAATACTGAACACATGACACCCTCAGATGCTGCTATTGATGACATGGATACACCACATGATAGGACACATTCCCCCTGGACCACATGGGTTCCTGCACAGTAACACTTCATAATCATGAGACCAGATATCACCATCACTGCAGCAAGGGCATGGTTAGCAGCACCAACAACATGTACATCTGAAGCATGAGCACTAGAGAAAAGAAAGTTGCTTTATTCAGCATATGTGTTGTTTGATAACGACGTCCAGAAAAAATAGAGCAAAGGCCAATGGCCAGTCCATTGTCAAAGTTCAAACAGGGTGACACTGGCAGATGTCACCCTACGCATGCCTGCACAAAACCAGGGACAATCCACTAGGAGGGGCAACCGGGGGGCAGGCCAGGCACCGCAGGGACAGGATCAGGGCTCACCAGGGGAGTCAGGGAAGGGGTGGTGGGTGCTGGAGAGCCACTGACAACTGCAGTGGAGGTGTCTGACATGGTGTGTGCCGGCACAACTGGGGGCATGACTCAGATGTCGTGGGTGCCGGCACAACTGCAGTGGACCCTGCAGATGGGGTGGACAGGTCCGCCACTGCAGTGCCCAAGTCAGACAGGGCGGTAGTGGACTCCACTGCAGTGCCTACCTCCAGGGGAGGAGAATGGGGAACAGGCAAGGTGGGTTGGACAGAGGGGGAGGACACCCTCACCACATCAGTGGCACAGACAAGCGCAGCGGGGGTGTGGTGCTGGGAGAGCAAGTGGCAGGGGGAGAAGGCCTGATCCTCTTGGGGATGGTATATCTGTGGGTGGGGGAACCTGGGGCAGGGTGTGGTGGGGGCACCTGTGCAGTGGGGGCCTGAGGGATGGAGGACGGAGACCTTGTGCCTGAGCTGCAGGGCGGTGGCGGGGTCTTTGTCTTACCACTCCGGGGGACTTGCGGGTGGGGGCCTCAGTCCGTCTGCGCCTGGGGGAGGGTGTCCGGGGGCGAGGGGCACTCTGCTCCGTGTGGGTGGGCTTCCTCTTCCCCCGGGATGCTGGAGCAGCTTCATCGGTGGGGAAGAGGCCGAGGTCACAGAGGAAGAGCTGCTGTGACTTTGGGGTTGCATGTGAGGCAAGGGAGGGTGCTTTGGAGGGAGAGGGAACTGAGGACTGCGCAGTGCATGTGGATGCGTGTGTGTGTTCCAGGGCCCCATCCCCTGTGAGTCTGGCTTCAGTCCCCTGAATGTGCGTGCGTGTGCGTTTTGTCATTGGCGTGTGTGTCAGTGTGCTGGATGTGTGTGTGCTGGTGTGTGCCTGTGCCGGTGTGTGTGTGCTTGGGACGGGTAAGGTGCTGGGGAGTGTGGATGGAGCAGAGGCAGGAGGGGTGAGGGACCGTTTGAGGAGGGACACTGCTGCCGTCAGGGAGGAGTCCATGGACCTATTGCCCCTCTGTAGGTCAGACATGCCCGATGAGATGCCCTCCATGAACGACACCAGCTGAGTCAACAGCGCGGTGTGCGCATGGAGGACACTCAGCATGGCTGTCTGCCCTACATGGAGCTGGCGAAGGAGGTACACAGACTCCTCACTCAGGGCAGCAGGGGACACAGGGGCAGGGGGTGCGGTGCCTGGCCCAAAGGAAACACGCTCCCGGACATGGGAGCCTCCACGGACCTGGGGAATGGGAGCCGATGGGAGGGCGGTGGTGGTGCTGGTGGTGGCGGGGACAGCAACACTAGCTGGGGTGTGGTGGCTGCTGACACCCGCCTCCACAAGGGAGTCATCCTCCGAGTTGCTCTGGTCCTCAGCTGAGGTGGATGCTGCTGAGGACTCCTCGGTGTGGCTCCCTCGCCCTCCGTGCCACTGGGTCCCTCCGACCACTCCTCGGCTGCTGACCCAGTCTGGCTCTCTGGCTCCTCCTGGTCCGTGGAGCTGTCCCCTTCCGTGGCCGTGGATGTATCTGCAAACAATGGGGATACAGACAGACATCAGTCACCTGCACATAACGCACACACCACTGTGAGCACAGCACATCACAGAGCAAGCCCTGGCATCATCAGTTGTACATTGCTAAAAGTGCCCTAATTGAACAGGAGAAGTCAATTGTCAGTCTGATGCCAAGCATGGCACTCACATCCCACATGGCCTTGCACCCATCTGTCTGGTGTCTGTTGGATTGCAACACCCCAGTGTTGACACATGCACCAAGTACACAGTAGTTGGACAGTGCAGAGGACACGGTGTGGACACATCACAGCTCTTGCCACTGAGTCAGTACAGGTTTCCGGATGAAAGGGATGCCCAGAGTCAAATAGGAAATGCATGTGATGCATACCAGCGACAGACACCATGATGCACCCATGTCCTGATAGCCAGCGCCACTATGGTGTGCATGTAGCACATGTCACTCCCCTGCAGGCTCACCAATCAGTAGACACATGCCATGGCGGAGGCATGACTGCAAAGTCATACATCACTGTCTCAGTGATGTATGACTTTGCAGCCAGACAACAACACTCTGCACTGTGTCACAATAGTAGGTCATGGGGAATGCAAGTCCTGGAGCTGCACAAGTGCACATGTACATCCCCCCACAACACATCCTCTTAACCCTCATCTGTCCAGGTCATACCTATTGGACATATGGTAGACCTGTGACACTACCCTCTGAACCTGAGCCCCTCACACTCTGCTGTGCATGGGGAACAGCTGCCTGAACTTCACATTCACATGCCCCAGTCTGCATGGGCAGCTGATCAGACACCTATGTGTCACACAAGTATCGTCTCCTATGGTCACATCTCCAGTGGCATGCTGAGCCCCTACCAAGAAACTCCACAGCAGTCCTGGCGACTAATCCACAGCACACTGACACAGAGGCAGACACCTGAGGGGTCAAATCACTGCGCACAATGTGTCAGCTGATACACGGGAGTGGGAGTACAGAGTGTATTGTATGGCCTGGAGTAGGCATGACTGTCCAGCCCCACATGAATGAGGGATGAGCCCTGGACTGTAGGCAGCTGGCTAAGTATGTGTGACACACGTCATATACATACTCCTGGGGCCCAAACATTGTTCCCACCCGCAGCATGGGTGTGTGCCAGATACCCCAGCCACATGTGGTGGATCAGCTCAGCAATTGGACCACAGATCAAAGTAACACGCTGAATACATGTCAGAATACAGGCATTGTGTAAGCAATGGACCCACCCATGATGCCCACCACAGAGTCAGGGAAACAGATGCTGTCTCCCACCTTGAGTCAAGCAAACTGCAAGGACACAGTCCTAAGTGACAGAATTCCCTGCATGTAAGGGCCACACCTGGGTATCAGATGAGGAGTGGGCAGTGCACAATAGAGGGACATGGCTCCTGGACAACATGACTGCTGTACTGTGGCAGTTTAACCAGGCCCGAGGAGGGCACATAGCATGTTAGACAGAGTACACAGTGTAGTCTTTGACTCACCCCCTCCTTGCTGCTCTCTGGCCTTCAGCTGCCCATCCAGGTCTGGAAAGACCACCGCCAGGATCCTGAGCATGTGGGGGTCAGGGTCCGTGTTCCGCCCCTCCTGCGAGGAGGCGACAGCTTCAGCTGGACCCGTGCAATCCTCCGGGTCCAGCCCCGAAGGTCCTGCCACCTCTTTTGGCAGTTGCGGATCCGGCGCTTGTAGACCCCCACGGACCGGACAGCCCGGACGATGTCCTTCCATATCTCATGCTTCCGATGGGCAGAAGCCTGTCAGGATGACAAAGTGATAAGGCCATTACTACACATGCAACATATCCGTGCATGACACAGTTGCATATACATGTCGCAATCACAGGGGCACATGGTGTACACAGGCAGTGCACGGCTGCCCATGGACAGTTTTCCAGAAGTCACTACATGGTATCATTGCATGGGGAGTAAAACCCTGTTCAGAAGCACTGTCACTGCACCATACCTGTCCAGTGCAAGTCACTACACACTATGGGGGGTGACAACTACTCAGTGAGCCTGCTAGCCAGTGGCGTGCAGACTTTCAGCCTTGCTAGTCAGACAAAATGCACATTCAGAAAGGAGGTGCACAGAACACTCACCTGCTCCCCTGGTGTCCCATACAGCTTGCTGTACTGTGGAAGTAGGCTGTCCAGCAGGGCCTGGTTCTCCTCAAGGCTGAAGGCTGGGGCTCTCTCCACAGTACGTGCCATTGCAGGGTCCAGAGGGGCAGAGACAGCAGCAGTGCAGTGGCAGATGTCGTCCTGGAGCATGTAGTGCAGGCAAGTGGGCTCTCAGGGGAACAGGCAGCAATATATATGTGCTGGAGAGGCAGATACTGTCCCTTGTGTCCAAAGTGATAGGTCCAAGTCGTTTGCATCTTCTGAATCTGGCCAATCCATGGAATAGCAGCACCAAAACACGCCCACAGCATCCTTCAAAACTTCAACTTCATGACATACATGATTTTGCAACATTGTTGTGGGTGACCAACTGATTTTCCAGCAACCGACTCGTTCGAAATTCGAAAACGCGTCCGTTGCCAGGCAAGCCCATTGTCAATGGGTGCGCACCGATCGGTCCATTGCGGTTCAACGCGCACAGGGGTACAACGCGTACCCGCACACATTGAAGGCAATGGGCCGGCCGGAGGCACCGATCGGTCCATTGCAGTTCAACACGCACAGGGGTACAACGCGTACCCGCACACATTGAAAGCAATGGGCCGGCCGGAGGCACCGATCGGTCCATTGCAGTTCAACACGCACAGGGGTACAACGCGTACCCGCACACATTGAAGGCAATGGGCCGGCCGGAGGCACCGATCGGTCCATTGCAGTTCAACACGCACAGGGGTACAACGCGTACCCGCACACATTGAAGGCAATGGGCCGGCCGGAGGCACCGATCGGTCCATTGCAGTTCAACACGCACAGGGGTACAACGCGTACCCGCACACATTGAAGGCAATGGGCCGGCCGGAGGCACCGATCGGTCCATTGCAGTTCAACACGCACAGGGGTACAACGCGTACCCGCACACATTGAAGGCAATGGGCCGGCCGGAGGCACCGATCGGTCCATTGCAGTTCAACACGCACAGGGGTACAACGCGTACCCGCACACATTGAAGGCAATGGGCCGGCCGGAGGCACCGATCGGTCCATTGCAGTTCAACACGCACAGGGGTACAACGCGTACCCGCACACATTGAAGGCAATGGGCCGGCCGGAGGCACCGATCGGTCCATTGCAGTTCAACACGCACAGGGGTACAACGCGTACCCGCACACATTGAAGGCAATGGGCCGGCCGGAGGTACCGATCGGTCCATTGCAGTTCAACACGCACAGGGGTACAACGCGTACCCGCACACATTGAAGGCAATGGGCCGGCCGGAGGCACCGATCGGTCCATTGCGGTTCAACACGCACAGGGGTACAACGCGTACCCGCACACATTGAAGGCAATGGGCCGGCCGGAGGCACCGATCGGTCCATTGCGGTTCAACACGCACAGGGGTACAACGCGTACCCGCACACATTGAAGGCAATGGGCCGGCCGGAGGCACCGATCGGTCCATTGCGGTTCAACACGCACAGGGGTACAACGCGTACCCGCACACATTGAAGGCAATGGGCCGGCCGGAGGCACCGATCGGTCCATTGCGGTATCAACGCGCACAGGGGTACAACGCGTACCCGCACACATTGAAAGCAATGGGCCGGCCGGAGGCACCGATCGGTCCATTGCAGTTCAACGCGCACAGGGGTACAACGCGTACCCGCACACATTGAAAGCAATGGGCCGGCCGGAGGCACCGATCGGTCCATTGCAGTTCAACACGCACAGGGGTACAACGCGTACCCGCACACATTGAAGGCAATGGGCCGGCCGGAGGCACCGATCGGTCCATTGCAGTTCAACACGCACAGGGGTACAACGCGTACCCGCACACATTGAAGGCAATGGGCCGGCCGGAGGCACCGATCGGTCCATTGCAGTTCAACACGCACAGGGGTACAACGCGTACCCGCACACATTGAAGGCAATGGGCCGGCCGGAGGCACCGATCGGTCCATTGCAGTTCAACACGCACAGGGGTACAACGCGTACCCGCACACATTGAAGGCAATGGGCCGGCCGGAGGCACCGATCGGTCCATTGCAGTTCAACACGCACAGGGGTACAACGCGTACCCGCACACATTGAAGGCAATGGGCCGGCCGGAGGCACCGATCGGTCCATTGCAGTTCAACACGCACAGGGGTACAACGCGTACCCGCACACATTGAAGGCAATGGGCCGGCCGGAGGCACCGATCGGTCCATTGCAGTTCAACACGCACAGGGGTACAACGCGTACCCGCACACATTGAAGGCAATGGGCCGGCCGGAGGCACCGATCGGTCCATTGCAGTTCAACACGCACAGGGGTACAACGCGTACCCGCACACATTGAAGGCAATGGGCCGGCCGGAGGCACCGATCGGTCCATTGCAGTTCAACACGCACTAGGGGTACAACGCGTACCCGCACACATTGAAGGCAATGGGCCGGCCGGAGGCACCGATCGGTCCATTGCAGTTCAACACGCACAGGGGTACAACGCGTACCCGCACACATTGAAGGCAATGGGCCGGCCGGAGGCACCGATCGGTCCATTGCGGTACAACGCGCACAGGGGTACAACGCGCACCCGCACACATTGAAAGCAATGGGCCGGCCGGAGGCACCGATCGGTCCATTGCAGTTCAACGCGCACAGGGGTACAACGCGTACCCGCACACATTGAAAGCAATGGGCCGGCCGGAGGCACCGATCGGTCCATTGCAGTTCAACACGCACAGGGGTACAACGCGTACCCGCACATTGAAGGCAATGGGCCGGCCGGAGGCACCGATCGGTCCATTGCAGTTCAACACGCACAGGGGTACAACGCGTACCCGCACACATTGAAGGCAATGGGCCGGCCGGAGGCACCGATCGGTCCATTGCAGTTCAACACGCACAGGGGTACAACGCGTACCCGCACACATTGAAGGCAATGGGCCGGCCGGAGGCACCGATCGGTCCATTGCAGTTCAACACGCACAGGGGTACAACGCGTACCCGCACACATTGAAGGCAATGGGCCGGCCGGAGGCACCGATCGGTCCATTGCGGTTCAACGCATCACTGTACATGTGACTGGCATAGGTCAGCATGCCTGTCTCAGATGGACATATGGCAGCCACAGTTAGCTCCCAGGGAGTGAGGGGCACACCTACATCATGACAGCCTGTCCAAACCTTATCATAAGGCATGTAAGGCTGCATTTCCTATTGTGTGTATGTTGGTGTACATGTTGTCCTGTGGGTGTCACCTGTGGGCAGCCACCCCCAGGCTGTGCACGTGTTCATGGGGACAGGATCCTGGGTGTTACGTGTACGTGACCACTGTGATGTGCAACTGTTCATATCTGTGCATGTGTCATGGTCACATTTCACAGTGGTGTTTGTGTATGTCATGTCACATACCCCGTGAGTCCCATGTGGGACGGTATGTTTGAGCCAGGGTGTCCCAGTGGCACAATAGTGATGGCCCTCCACAGTCTTTGTGCATGTAGTGTTTACAATGTCTCTGATTTCATGTGCACAATGGGAGACTGTCTCCACATCCACGTTGTGTGTGCATGGACTCTGATGTTGTGCGTGTGTGTCACAGACGTCCATGTCTGTCCTGCCATGGCAAGTGTGGCCACTACCTGTGGGGGTCATGTTTGTTTTGCTGTGGTGTACACATGATACTCCAGGTGATGCCAGTGTCCATGTGGCATTACAGGGTCCCTGGGAATGTGCCTGTCGTTGAGCTGTGGTGCCTGGGGCACATCTGTCCTCACATGTCACTGTGGGGGTGACTGTGACACAGCATCATGATATCCAATGGGCCAACCTGGGACAAATTGATGCCACCTGTAGGACCGTGTTGACAGATGTTGGCCATGTATGTACCATACATGTCGTTCCGGTACTGCACACTTCATGTAGTTGTGCCTCATGATGATGTATGTTGGGATCTTGAGTGTGTTCAATGCCGCATATGTGGGGTGACTGACGATCTTGCTTACTTCTCCTCTGCACTGCAGGGCTCCTGCTGTCCATCGGCCATTCCCAGACCTGGCAACGATGGTGGAACGGGACAGCATCCGACGGTACCGCTTCACCAGGCAGCTGATTGAGGATTTGGCAGTGCAGTTGTCCCCACATTTGCAGCCTGGCCGGCCGTATCCTACAGCGCTGACCCCCAAGGTGAAGGTGATGGCAGCCCTACACTTCTTTGCCACCGGTACCTTCCAACATACTGTGGCGTCTGCTGGTGGGATGTCACAGACCATGTTCAGCCGTGTGCTCCGCGATGTTTTGGCGGCAATGTTGCTCTTCCTGAACCGGTACATCTATTTCCCTAGACTGCGACGACTCACTGACGTGAAGAGTGACTTTTATGCCCTGGGGAGGATGCCGCATGTCATTGGCTCCATTGATGGGACACATGTGGCTTTGGTACCACCACAGGCCCAGGAGCAGGCCTACCGTAACCGCAAGCACTACCACTCGGTCAATGCACTGGTGGTGTGTCTTGCAGACATGACCATCACACACGTGTGTGCCCGTTTCCCTGGTTCAGCACACGATGCCTTTGTGATGAGGAGTAGTCACATCCCCAGGATGATGGCACAGATGCAGAACCAGCGTGCCTGGCTTGTCGGTGTGTACTGACTTTGTGCCATTGTGTGTGATCTGATCTGTAGTATTCCGCCCACTTTTCCAAGTCAGCTGATGTGCACTTGTCTGTCCGTAGGTGACTCGGGATACCCCAACATGCCGTGGTTGCTGACACCCCTCAGGAACCCTGTGACACCTGCCCAGATGCGCTACAATGAGGCACATGGTCGGACCAGGAGAGTGATTGAGCGGACCTTTGGTCTCCTGAAGAGCCGCTTCCGCTGCCTGGACAAGACCGGAGGGTCCCTCCCATATGCCCCTGCGAAAGTGTGCAAGATTATCATCGTCTGCTGCATGCTACACAACCTGGCAGTGCGGAAGGAGTTGCCTCTCATCCAGGATGACGATGACCAACATCCGCCACCTGTGGAGGATCCTGGCCTGGACCACGATGCCAGTGACGATGAAGATGATGATGATGATGGTGATGGTGATGTCCGCACACAGCTCATCACCAACTTCTTTAGCTGAATGTGAGTATCCTGAGGTGTCATGTGAATGATGTGAGTTGGCATGATGTGTGGGTGGTGCTCTGGTGCTGTTGGAGTGTGTCCATGGGCTACTTGACAGGATGTGTGTTGCGATGTGTGGTGACAGGTGGGCTGTACTCCCCAACAGTGTTGACATGCTAACTTGGTTCTGGGTGGGTATCTTGTAACATGTATTGTGCATGAGTTTTGCTGTTCTGTCCTGTACTGCATTGCTTTTGACTGTGTGTCATTTCTGTCCTTCACAGGGTACTTTCAGATTCGTTTGGTCAACTGTGTCCACCGACGACGTGATTGCACATCCAGGCTGGTAGCTGTTGTGTCCCTACAGGTGATGTGCGCCACACCCATGGACTTCCTTCCGTCTACAGTTGTTGACTGTGTGCCCGCTACCAGGTGGGGTTACCTTGCATCTGTAGTGGTTACGGCATGTTGCTACTGTGTAATAAACCTGTGCTTCACTTAGTGATGTGCGTTGTCTGTGGTCACACATTTGACTGCCATTTGCTTACTGCACCTGTGGGCTACTTGACTACAACTGGGAATGGGTGTGGTGTCTGTGCATTGCACCGTCTTCCCTGGCAACATCAGTGTAGGCAATGAGTCAGATGGCCTAGGTGTGTATGTGTTGTGTACCCCTGGTGGTGTGTCTCCCTCATATGTGTCACGTTGCCTGTACTCACATGCCTGTGTTGTCCTTGCTGTTGCAGTTCGCATACACAGTGTAATTTTGCAGTTCATCATCCCCATAACAGCACCCACGTTGGAATCACGACAGAGGCAAGTATGGTGTATTAGTGTGTTTATTGTGATACATCTGTGTTAATAGTGCATAGGATGGGTTGTGCTGTACATGAATCTTGCAATCCCAAGTTCCTAGGTGAATTGAAAGTCCAGGTAGACAGGATCCCCAGTATCGGGGCCACAGTTGTCTGACACATTGTTCCAACTTGTACTCCCCATGCAATGTGTGGGAGTAGTGTTGCCGTCAACAGGGTGAACAGTCTGTGCACAAAGGCGAAAATCCAGAACAGGTTCAGGCTTCCTGGGAGTTGCGCTTGGCCATCAGCCTCTCACTTTCCCCTCCTCGGACGACCCCTCTTCTTGGGGGGGCCCTCAAGTGCAGGCTGCTGCGGTGCAGGGGACTCTCCGCCAGAGTCCTCCTCCCTCCCTGTGGCAGTTGCAGTTTGTTCGGTACCAGATGTTGTTGGCACACAGGGAGGTGTGGACTGGTTGCTGTTCATCTGGCGGAGGCATTGTAAAATGTCCCTGTGCACCGCCGTCATCTCATGTAGTACATCCCACTTGGACTCCACGCGGGACATGTGGGAGTCCACACGTGACATGTGTGACTCCACGTGGGACATGTGGGAGTCCAAGCGGGCATGATGGGCAGCCTGCTGCTGTTTGATGTCTCTGAGGAGCCCCACTACCTGGCTGAGCTCTCCGGTGCTGGACTGGTACGCATCAGTTATGCGTACCAGTTGTGGGTCTTCATGCACACCAGCAACGTCTGCAAGCAGCGACCTCTGTCTCCCACCCCTCCCACCACCCCTGCTGACATGTGCAGTGTGTGCAGTTGCACGCACAGATAACCCTGGTCCACCTTGGGGGTTGGTGGTGGTGGTGGTGTCCATGGCCCCAGGTTGGTCCAGGGTCACTGCGCTGGTGTTGCTCCTTATTCTGTCCATGTCGGCAGGGATGGTATTCATGGTGACAGTCGTTGGAGGGGTGGGTGCAGGGGGTGCAGCTGGTGGACCTGCTGGTGCTGCAGCTGGTGGTCCTGCTGGTGCAGCATGTTGACTTGCACCGGATGTGCCAGGTTGTTCATCGTCCGAGGAGGACAGAGGCTGTACGACGCCAGTGAGCTCGGCATCCTCTTGAGCCTGGGACTGGGACTCCTCAGCGTCTGCTGCTGTGTCCCCATCATCACCTGTTTTTGGGAGACACAAACAATGTATGTCATGTTTCTGCAGGCATCAGTGGTTGACACACCTGACAGTTGTGACTGTGCCTCGGGGTGCGGGCCTGTACATTGTATTGTCCTAAGTCGTCACAGTCAGGGGTTGATATTGGTGTGGCACATTGTCCTGCATTATTTGGGCATTTCTATGTATTCTCTGGGGTGTGAACATGGTCTGCATTGCTTGTGTTTGGTTGACAGCCAGACCTCCTTCCCACCCACCCAGCCAGCCAGTCAGTTATCCCACCATGGAACGTGCTTGCTTTGCAGGGAGTGTACGTTGTCTCTCAGGATGTCAGTCAGTGGTGTCCTGCTGTTTGTTGGTGCACAGTTGCCAGCAGGGCCTTGTGCTCCCCACAGCAGTAGCCAGTGTCAGCCATCTTGTGAGTCCTTCTCCACTCCCTGTGATGTGAGCATGGTTCAGGGTGGTGTTGATGGGACAGTTGTGGGGGTGAGCTATGTCTGTGACTACGACTCCCATCATGCCATTGCCTCCACCCCACTTGCCAGCATTCCCATACTTACTTGCTTTTGTGTGGAGTTCAGTGGGTGTGGGTGTGAGGGCAATGGCAAGATGGCTGACAGTGGTGTCCTGCTGTTGGTTGCTGAGCAGTACCCAGCATGCCCTTGTGCTCCCCACGACACAGCAACAGTGTCAGACATCTTTGATGGGCCTTTCCACTCTCTGTGGGATGTGCATGCGTGAGTGTGAGCTTGCTGGGCCATGTGGTGGGGGATGTAGGGCTGTGAGTACGACTCCCATCATGCTATTGCCTCCTCCCCCTTCCCAACATGCCCATGCTTCCTTCCTTTTGACTCTGCTTCCCTGTGGGTTGGGCTGGCTGTGCTGACAGGATGGCTGGGAGTGTTGTCCTGGCAGTTGTTTGGCTAAGAGTCCCAAGAGTGTCCCTGTGCTTCACACAACATAACCCAGGGTGGTGGTGCTTTGTGGGATCTTGTGTTAGGATGGAGGGCATTGCATTCTACCAGGTGGGTACTGTGGAGTTTGTGTTGGGGAGGGTGTGAGGGGAGGTGCTGGTGACTATGGTCAGTGCTGTGAGTCCTCCTTCCCACCCAGCCAGCCAGATATCCCACCATGGAACGTGCTTGCATTGCAGGGAGTGTAAGTTGTCTCTCAGGATGTCAGTCAGTGGTGTCCTGCTGTTTGTTGGTGCACAGTTGCCAGCAGGGCCTTGTGCTCCCCACAGCAGTAGCCAGTGTCAGCCATCTTGTGAGTCCTTCTCCACTCCCTGTGATGTGAGCACGGTTCAGGGTGGTGTTGATGGGCCAGTTGTGAGGCTGAGCAATGTCTGTGACTACGACTCCCATCATGCTATTGCCTCCTCCCCCTTCCCAGCATGCCCATGCTTCCTTCCTTTTGACTCTGCTTCCCTGTGGGGTGGGCTGGCTGTGCTGACAGGATGGCTGGGAGTGTTGTCCTGGCAGTTGTTTGGCTAAGAGTCCCAAGAGTGTCCCTGTGCTTCACACAACATAACCCAGGGTGGTGGTGCTTTGTGGGATCTTGTGTTAGGATGGAGGGCATTGCATTCTACCAGGTGGGTACTGTGGAGTTTGTGTTTGGGAGGGTGTGAGGGGAGGTGCTGGTGACTATGGTCAGTGCTGCGAGTCCTCCTTCCCACCCAGCCAGCCAGATATCCCACCATGGAACGTGCTTGCATTGCAGGGAGTGTAAGTTGTCTCTCAGGATGTCAGTCAGTGGTGTCCTGCTGTTTGTTGGTGCACAGGTGCCAGCAGGGCCTTGTGCTCCCCACAGCAGTAGCCAGTGTCAGCCATCTTGTGAGTCCTTCTCCACTCCCTGTGATGTGAGCATGGTTCAGGGTGGTGTTGATGGGACAGTTGTGGGGGTGAGCTATGTCTGTGACTACGACTCCCATCATGCCATTGCCTCCACCCCACTTGCCAGCATTCCCATACTTACTTGCTTTTGTGTGGAGTTCAGTGGGTGTGGGTGTGAGGGCAATGGCAAGATGGCTGACAGTGGTGTCCTGCTGTTGGTTGCTGAGCAGTACCCAGCATGCCCTTGTGCTCCCCACGACACAGCAACAGTGTCAGACATCTTTGATGGGCCTTTCCACTCTCTGTGGGATGTGCATGCGTGAGTGTGAGCTTGCTGGGCCATGTGGTGGGGGATGTAGGGCTGTGAGTACGACTCCCATCATGCTATTGCCTCCTCCCCCCTTCCCAACATGCCCATGCTTCCTTCCTTTTGACTCTGCTTCCCTGTGGGTTGGGCTGGCTGTGCTGACAGGATGGCTGGGAGTGTTGTCCTGGCAGTTGTTTGGCTAAGAGTCCCAAGAGTGTCCCTGTGCTTCACACAACATAACCCAGGGTGGTGGTGCTTTGTGGGATCTTGTGTTAGGATGGAGGGCATTGCATTCTACCAGGTGGGTACTGTGGAGTTTGTGTTGGGGAGGGTGTGAGGGGAGGTGCTGGTGACTATGGTCAGTGCTGTGAGTCCTCCTTCCCACCCAGCCAGCCAGATATCCCACCATGGAACGTGCTTGCATTGCAGGGAGTGGAAGTTGTCTCTCAGGATGTCAGTCAGTGGTGTCCTGCTGTTTGTTGGTGCACAGTTGCCAGCAGGGCCTTGTGCTCCCCACAGCAGTAGCCAGTGTCAGCCATCTTGTGAGTCCTTCTCCACTCCCTGTGATGTGAGCACGGTTCAGGGTGGTGTTGATGGGCCAGTTGTGAGGCTGAGCAATGTCTGTGACTACGACTCCCATCATGCTATTGCCTCCTCCCCCTTCCCAGCATGCCCATGCTTCCTTCCTTTTGACTCTGCTTCCCTGTGGGGTGGGCTGGCTGTGCTGACAGGATGGCTGGGAGTGTTGTCCTGGCAGTTGTTTGGCTAAGAGTCCCAAGAGTGTCCCTGTGCTTCACACAACATAACCCAGGGTGGTGGTGCTTTGTGGGATCTTGTGTTAGGATGGAGGGCATTGCATTCTACCAGGTGGGTACTGTGGAGTTTGTGTTGGGGAGGGTGTGAGGGGAGGTGCTGGTGACTATAGTCAGTGCTGCAAGTCCCCCTTCCCACCCAGCCAGCCAGATATCCCACCATGGAACGTGCTTGCATTGCAGGGAGTGTGAGTTGTCTCTCAGGATGTCAGTCAGTGGTGTCCTGCTGTTTGTTGGTGCACAGTTGGCAGCAGGGCCTTGTGCTCCCCACAGCAGTAGCCAGTGTCAGCCATCTTGTGAGTCCTTCTCCACTCCCTGTGATGTGAGCACGGTTCAGGGTGGTGTTGATGGGCCAGTTGTGAGGCTGAGCAATGTCTGTGACTACGACTCCCATCATGCTATTGCCTCCACCCCCTTCCCAGCATGCCCATGCTTCCTTCCTTTTGACTCTGCTTCCCTGTGGGGTGGGCTGGCTGTGCTGACAGGATGGCTGGGAGTGTTGTCCTGGCAGTTGTTTGGCTAAGAGTCCCAAGAGTGTTCCTGTGCTTCACACAACATAACCCAGGGTGGTGGTGCTTTGTGGGATCTTGTGTTAGGATGGAGGGCATTGCATTCTACCAGGTGGGTACTGTGGAGTTTGTGTTGGGGGGTGTGAGGGGAGGTGCTGGTGACTATAGTCAGTGCTGCAAGTCCCCCTTCCCACCCAGCCAGCCAGATATCCCACCATGGAACGTGCTTGCATTGCAGGGAGTGGAAGTTGTCTCTCAGGATGTCAGTCAGTGGTGTCCTGCTGTTTGTTGGTGCACAGTTGGCAGCAGGGCCTTGTGCTCCCCACAGCAGTAGCCAGTGTCAGCCATCTTGTGAGTCCTTCTCCACTCCCTGTGATGTGCGCATGGTTCATGGTGGTGTTGATGGGACAGTTTTGGGGTGGGCAATATGTGTGACTGCAACTCCCATGATGCTATTGGCTACACTGACTTGGCCAGCATACACAGAATTCCTTCCTTTGAGTGGTCTTCACTGTGTGTTGGTGTTGTTGTGGTGGCTACATGTGTGGATGTGTTTGTTGGTTCTATTTGTGCCACTGCCTAGCTGTAGTTGTGGTTGTGTTTGTACATGTGTTGGCACAGTTGGATGTGACTTTTTTGATGGCATGTGTTGTGTTTATCTGACTGACATACACATTTTGGGATGATTCTGTTCTGGTTGCTGTGTGATTGCTATGAGTGCATGGTTTGACTCTCCCCTTGACAGTGATGTGTGTGTGTTTTGTGGCAGTATATTGTGTACATTTGTTGTGTACTCACCAGGCTCTGGGATGTCCTCTAGTCCATATATGCTCACTGGCGGTAGGATGGCCCGCACCTTCTCCTCCCAGGGCCTGAGGTATATTGGCTTGGCAGGAGGGCCACTGCCGGTGTGTTGGCTGTTGATGTAGTCTTGCTTCAGCAGTTTCCGTACCCTCCTGCGCACGTCATACCACCTGTTCTGGATGTCGGTCTTTGTGCGCCGACATGGTGATTGGGCGTTCACCCTGTTGATGATCCTCTCCCACATCTTGGTTTTCTGCGACATGGGGGTCTGTTGGACCAATGTGCCAAACAGCTGTGGCTCTACCCTGAGGATCTCGTCTACCAGGACTTCCAATTCACAATCTAGGAACTTGTGATTCTTCTTGGGGGGCATGGTGATGGGTGGTGATGGTGAGTGATGTGTGTGTTGGTGTGCAGGTGAGGGTGTGTGAGTGTGTGTTTTGCTGGGTGTATGTGAGGTAGGTATTTGGTGGTGTGCTGATGGTGTGTGGCTTGTGTGAGGGATGAGCTGTGGGTGTGTGGTTGCTTTCTCTTGGGTGCTGGCAGTGGAATGGCATTTGCAAAGGCTCATGGTAGTGATTTGTGTCCTTTATATAGGTGGAGTTGTGGGTGTGTCTTTGTTCTCTGTCCCCACCCCCCCAGTATTTATTGGCTTGGTAATTGCTTGTTTGGCCTTTTTTTGGGTGATTTTTCCTTTGTGTTGTTTGTGTATGTTGGAAACGTTCTTGTGACCGAGTCGGACCCTGCATTGGTCTCGTACGGTGTTTTCCGTTTCGTTCACGCTGTGTTTGTGCAGTTTTCTATGCTGCGTACGCGTCGGTCGCGGTGTATTGTATTGCTTCGGCTCGGTTTTGTATGCGTGTCGGTCGTACGGCTTGTCCTCCGTCCGACTCGGTCGTGTTTTTCGCGCCTTGCATCGTACTTTGCGGTTTGGAGTTGGCGGGTACGTTTCGGTCGGATTTGTTCCGGGTGCGTGTCGGTCGGTTGGATTCGCGTGTTTTTCCGGCCGGATTGCTATTTTCCGTGCGGCTCGGTCGGTCGGCTTGGTTTCCTTACGTGTCGGTCGGATTTATCGCGGCTTGCATCGTACTTGGCGTGTCGGGCGCCACTGGTACGTGTCGGTCGGTAATTTTTCCGGCTCCGAGTCGGTCGGTGCTTTTTCCGGCCCGAATCGGAATCGACCCCTAAGATGGAACTCGCTTGGGAGGCGGATTTGGGTTGTGAATGGAGCATTGATTTATGGAATAAGATCTGGGCTAGGACATTAAAAAACTCTAGATCCGCATCCACCACTCAATCTATGTTTTTTCTATATCATAGACTGTTTTTTACTCCCATTTCTATAGCTAACTTTGCACACACAAATAATAAGACTTGTTGGTCCTGTGATTTTCCTTCGGCCGACTTATCCCATCTCCTGTTTTCATGCCCTCCCATTGCTTCCTTTTGGTCACAAATTTGGTCCCGTTTTTCAATTATTTTTAATTTACATATTCCTATATCTAATGCTCTTCTCTTTACGGGAAGCTTATCAAAATCAATAGACTTATTATCTCATGAAAAAGGTCTGTTTGACTTGATGTTAGCCTTAGCTTTTCAACAAATTACTATGAATTGGAAATGCTTAAACAAACTTTCAATTAAATCTTGGTGAAATACTGTATGTCATTACCATAGATTGGATATTGCTTTTGCCTCCTGTTGTAATCCACATGTAAATAGAGACCTTTTTTGGTTACCGCTAACTATTTATTTGAATAAGATCTCAATTACTCAAGTTTCCCGTAATCGTTCTGAAAATTTCCAACCTCCATGATTTCTATTTCTTTGCCTTTTTTCTCTTTACCAACCTTTAGCGTTGCATTAGTCATATGAAAATGTGTTAATTATACCATTTTTGTTCTATAGAATACTATTGTTATTGATTATCAGCTGCAGAGTTTGTAGTATTTTCCCCTTCTTTCTTTCCCTCCCCCCCTCTCTTTTCCTTCCTGTATAATCCTTAAAATGTAAACAGCTTTCTGCTATGTTTTATTGCCTATGTTTATCTCATATGTTGGCTATTATCTATCCTGTTATGTTATGGCCTATGTTTTATGGGTAACTTTTATTCAATAAAGCTTATTAAACTTAAAAAAAAGAGTGTGAAATGAAAACACACATAATGGCTGTGTTGAAATCCAATATGGAAGCTATGCCTAATTTGGGCCTAGTTTAGTCAAATACAGAAAAAATACAGTTCTGTTAAGTGTAGTGTTTTTGTCTTATTACAGATGTGACGCAAACTTTTTAATTAAAAGAAAATCAGCTCCCACACAAGAGCAGTGTTATAATGCAAAATGATGGGCCCTCAGCTACGATTGTGGTGAGGGGCACCTGAGACTCACTTATCTCACAGAAATTCATGGGCCTTAAGTTGATGGGGGGCCCATGAAGGGCAGCCCCCCCTCCACTGCACAGGTTGCAGATGCCTGTGTTACATCCCTAGTATAGGGATAACATGTCAGATGTACTGTATGAATATTACAATGCATTTAGGTGGCAAAAAGATGGCTGAAGAGTTTACGTGGGAGATCTATCCACACAGCCTGGTCCTGGGTCACAGAAAGGTACGCTTCCTGTTCATTGCACATGCTCTCAGACTGCCAACGGACACTATTTGTTCTTCTAGTAGCACATACCTTGGCCCCAGTGTTATTGCAAATTAGGACCTGCATGGAAGTGTCAGCCAAATAGTTAATTTCACAGAACGAGCAAACTTTCTGAGGCTGTCACAGAATAAAATGCTCAAGCCCTGCATTAGGGCAAGGGGAGCACACTTATAGCTGTCAACTATATAGCAAATATATAGTAAATATTCCAAAAATGTTTTTAATGCACATCTTGACTTTTCATATAATAATAAACAACACCCTTCCAGCCACAAGCACTACGTGGTGTAGCTTGTTATCTGTGTGGCCAAGCGTTCCAATGCCCTACATAGAGGTAGTAGGGCCTGTACAAATGGGGAAACAGCAATTACAACGTGGTCTGAACCACACAAGCCATTACAACGTAAGCGTTACAATGCATGCATCTTTACCATGCATGCCTTTACCATGCAATTTTTTACCACAATCTGCCTTTACTATGAAAAATGTAAGTATAAAGGTAAGTGTATTATATATGTAAGTATTAAGGTAAGTGTACTACACTTACCTTTATACTTGCATTTTGCGTGGTAATGGCATGCATTGTAAAAGCAAGTTAATAGTAAAAAAAAGCATAGGAAAAGCATTTTTTGACTATTCTATAACTTTGGCACCAGTTGACGAATCTTCATGAAAGTTTGCAAAACAAATGTCACAGTGAGTCTTGTTGAGCATGGGAAGTTTCGGTGTGATCCGTTGAGAGGGGGCCGAGAAAAAAGGGTGTCAAAAAAGGTGCATTTTCCCATGTGAATTACCATTTGACAGAAAGCTAGCTTTTGGTCCGCAGATTATGCTTTTTGTTATTTGTTGGAAATCTGTTCAGTAGTTGTTGAGAAATTTAAGAAAATACAGTTAGTGATATCTGTGGCCGCAGATCCTTTGCGATTAATAGCGAAAAATGACGAACTTGTGCAGGGAAATGCAGAGCTTTGATTGGCTGCTAACACTTCAACCAGGAACTGTTGGCAGCCCCTCTCTTCGAAGTCCACTCACTCCTTCATTAAAAACTCAAGGATCTTCACTGAATTCTCCAAGATGGAAGACTCTGCTTCTTCTTTAGCTAAGACTTCTAACTCAACAACAAATACTTCCTCAGCGACAGGAAAATCTAATATAAAACGTTTAAAAAAGGATCCTCCATCTCCACCCAAACCTTCCTCCCCGGTCTCAATGGAGATATTGTTGGAAGAAATACGAGCCCTTCGACCCTTTGTACAGGAAACCAACACCAAATTGCAATTCCTCACTGACAATTGGTCTCAGATGGATGAAAGACTCTCGGCAGTTGAGCGTAACATGTCTTCTCTTGGGGCCACTGATACTAAAGTCACGGCACTTCAGTCGCATATATCCACACTCCAAAAACAGGTCAAAGACCTTGAAAACCGCAATAGGAGAAATAATTTGCGAATTTATGGCCTTCCGGAAGGGGTTGAAGGTCAGGATCCCCTCGCCTTTTTCAGATCCTTTCTCCCTAAGCTTCTTCATATGCCGGAGGATACTGTACTAAACATCCAGCGTGCTCATAGACTTGGTCGTCCGTCATCCAGTACATCTTCCTCACAGAGACCAAGAGGAGTAATATTATACTTTCTTGAGTACACTGACTTACTAAAGAATTTGTCAGCTGTTAAAACATCTCAACGCATAGTATGGTCTGGACGGACTTTGTTCTTCGCACAGGACTACGCTAAAATCACAGCTACTAGACGTAAGGCGTTTCTAAACATGAGACCTGAACTACGTTCTTTAGGAGCCCGGTATGGTCTTTTTCACCCTGTTTATTTAAGGTCACATACAGAAATAGAACGACTACCTACGAGGATCCACTGCGTATACAGAGCTTCATCAATTGATGCAAGTCAGAGACTATGGAATTTTCGGAAGCTTCAACCTCACACAATACTTGATATTATTAGTGTTTTGGGTCTAATTCCTGTCCTTTGATTGGTATCTTCTCTGTGTTTTGTTAGCTGCGTTTACTCTTTGTAATGGTTAATGTTCTTTTGTCTTCTTATATAAATGATTAATTTAGGCATTTAATTTCATAACTTGCTGTGATAATCCTTTCACTGGTTCTTCTTCTTCCCCTCTTCCAGATCTGTTGATGTTCGACGCCCGCAGTTTTTGTGTTTGTTATTGGTGTGATCCCTTCCCCGCCCTCCGTTCCGTCGGCTTTGGTGATGCCATCTGTTCCATGTGGTCTCACCCCCCCCCTCATCCCTGGTTGATATTTGTAGGTATGTTTTCTTCCTACTTTTCTTCTTTTTTCCTCTTCCCTGTACCTTTTCTTCTTTTACAGGTATCTCTTCTGTTCTTTCATCACTTCCTGCTCTATCTCATCTATTCAGTCCTGTAATTTTTCTCTCACAGTGTTTTCTTTTCCTCCTTTTTCCTTCCCTCTTCACTTTTTTAAGTTTCAAGGTTAACTTTCGTTTTTTTGTACTTGATTTATCTTTTTATGACATATGCATCATGGCTGGTTCATTGCTTCATTCATTTTGCCTTTTTGATTTATGGCTTTAAAAGTAATTACATGGAATGTTAAAGGTTTAAATTCCCCTATTAAGAGACAACGGGTACTATCCTATTTATCTAAATTGGATGCTAAAATTGTTTTATTGCAAGAAACACATCTTACAGAGTCTGAATCCTTAAAGCTTAAGAAAAATTGGGTTGGTGAAGTCTTTTTCTCACCTGGCGATGGTAAAAGAAATGTTGTCATTACTTTAGTCCACAAATCATTGAAAGTTTCCCTTATTTCTCAAGAGAGAGACACTGAGGGTAGATGGTTGTTTACCAAGTTGGAGCTGGATGGAGTTTCGTTCTCTCTTTTCAATGTTTATGCTCCTACTTCTGGTGATGCCCCTTTTTGGACCCACATGCACATATTGATTTCGCATAACAATGCTAACAATGTTATCCTTGCTGGAGACTGTAACCAAGTATTTGATCCTTTTATGGATCGGAAATCTAAAGTTTCCTTCATTCCTTCAAAGGCACACAAAACGTTTACTCAAACTATAAAACACCTACATTTAACTGACGCGTGGAGACTATGTAATCCATCCCTACAAGAGTTTACTTTTTACTCTCCACCTCACCAGACTCAATCAAGAATTGATTATATTTTTACATCACACAATGTTTCTCAATCTTTATTATCCGCTGACATAGGCCCCATACTTATATCTGATCATGCCCCTGTTTCCATTCAGCTCGATATCATGTCTCATTCGGATTATTCCCGGAAGATGGCGCTTCAATAACTCCTTGCTTTTAGACCCTCATTTCAACACTTCTTTTATTTCTTTTTTCAATTAATTCTTTCTTGTTAACACCAATGACAATATACCTTTTCACACAATTTGGGATGCCTTTAAGGCATCTGCGCGTGATTTTATTATTCAATATACTTCTAACAAACGAAAGATGGCCAGGGCTTCGAATTCGGATCTCCTCTTTAAGATCAAAAAATTAGAACATACTTATTACACTTCCAAGTCAAAACAATGCTTATCTGATCTGATTAATACTAAGATTCAATATAACAAAGATACAACTGATAACGCCTCTTTATTTCTTTTGAAGACCAGTGCTAAATTCTATGGAGGACAAAATAAATCTGGCAAATTGTTAGCTAATTATCTTAAAACCAAACATAATAAACTCCATATAGAATCTATTATAACAGACACTAACACTTCTAAACATAAAGATGCTGATATCCTACAAGAATATGTCCAGTTTTACAAACAACTCTATACACCAGAGCTTACTCCCAATGAAGATGTCATCTCCCTTTATCTCTCCTCAATTCAAATAAGTTCAGACCCGACTCTACATTTGGATCTCCTAGAGTCTGACCTGACTCAGGCTGATCTACTTGCTGCACTTAAAACCCTTAAAAAAGATAAGGCCCCAGGCCCCGGTGGCTTAACTGTTGAATTCTTTATGCATTTTGCCCAAATAATTCTATCCATATTATATGCTTTAATTTCCTCTTTCCTGTCGTCTGGTAATTCCTCAGGCACTTTTCTGGAAGCCCTAATTTGTCTTATCCCTAAAGAAGGTAAGGATTTACACTATTGTAAAAATTACCGACCCATTTCCTTAGTTAACATAGATTACAAAATTTTCTCTAAATCGTTAGCCCTTCGATTGGAATCTTTTCTCCCTCAACTCTTAGGTAAGGAGCAGACGGGCTTTGTCGAGGGACGATCCATTAATGACAATACTCGTCTGTTTTTTGACATTATCTCCAAGTCATCAAATCTTTCAGTACCCCTTGCTGCAATTGCCCTCGACGCTGAAAAAGCTTTTGATAGAGTATATTGGCCTTTTATTTTTCAGACACTAAAATGGTTTGGTTTTGGCCCGAAACTTATCTCCTTGATTTCCCTGCTCTACTCAAATCCTAAAGCTGCAATCTTTGCCAACGGTCTTACTTCCCCCTACTTTCCTCTTCACAGAGGTGTGCGTCAAGGTTGTCCTCTTTCCCCTTTTCTTTTTAATCTAGCCCTGGAACCTTTTTGACCAAAATACGACAGAATCAGTCCATTATGGGGTTCACCTCAACCTCTTTACAAATTAAATTAGCAGCTTATGCTGACGATGTTCTTCTGTTTCTCTCTTGCCCTCAAGTCTCCCTGCCGGCCTTTTTGAGCGAAGTTCAATCATACTCCTTGGTCTCGGGTTACAGATTAAACAATGATAAGTGTGAAATCTTGCCCCTAACTAAATATACTTTTAAAGAAGACTTTTCTATTTCTAATTTTACTTGGAATCCTCTTCACATAAAATACCTTGGTATATGGTTTACTCCTCCATTAAAACATCAATTCCTCTTAATTTCAACAAATGTATTGAAAAGCTTAGCTCCCTCACGTCTAAATGGCACCCTCAGTATCTATCATGGTGGGGTCGTCTAGACACTATTAAATGATGTTAACGCCTATTATCCTCTATCTTATTTCCAATATTCCCTTACCCATCTCTACAAAATGGTTCCAAAAAATAAACTCCATTCTCACCTCTTTTCTTTGGCAGAATAAAAAATCTAGAATGTCCATATTAAAGTTGACGCGTCCACAATCTGAAGGTGGTGTTCGTTTCCCCGATTTTCCCAAATATCATAAAGCCTTCTTATTACGACATATTTCAAAGTGGCTCGCTGACCCCTCTCCTGACTCGCCCCTTTGGGTTGACCTAGAGAGCTCTTTCCTTTTCCCATTTTCTTTCCGAGAATATTTATCCTTCACACAGAAACCACAAAAATTATGTACACCAATTATTAAATATTCTTGCAAAAGTCTAAATAAACTTCTTCATCTTGAACCACATGATTTAGCTACATTTCTCAACTCTACCATATGGCATAATAACTTCATATGTATTAAGACTAAACCTGTTTATTGGAAGACTTGGAGAGATAGAGGCATTCTATGGATACATCAACTTTTCGAGGGCGACACTTTACTAACCTTTTCTAAGGCTTGTTCCCTTTTTCATTTGCCTCCCTCATTTTTACATAAATTTCTAATTTTACGCTCCGCTATATTTCTTTCTCTCTTTTTAAACCCTTGCCTGGCCCCTCTCCCTCACCTGACTACACTTGGTCGAATATCGTTGGTAGATCACCTAAGGCCTCCACTCTCTATACCTGTTTATTAGTCCCATTTGTAGCAAGAGCTAAAACAAAAACTGAGCTTTCTTGGGAAGCTGATCTGGATATAAATTGGCCCATCTCTGTTTGGAATAAGATTTGGGCGAAAATTTGAAAATCCTCCAGAGCAGCTAGCGCTACATAAACACTTTTCTTTATCTATAATAGATTACTATTAACTCCAGCTTCCTTACATAGAATACATTCTGATAATTCTGATAACTGTTGGTCTTGCTCATCTCCACAAGCTGATCTTCCTCACTTACTTATTTCATGCCCACATGTTTTGAAATTTTGGAAATTAGTCTGGTCACAAATTAACACTATTTTTGGTACTAATATTCCCCTTTCATTTGCAAACATTTTTCTGGGTAGCCTCTTGACTACCTGGACCACAACACATTCCCAAACATAAATCATTGACTTATTATTGGCTGTAGCCTTTCAGCTGATAACAAAAAATTGGAAAGATTTTTCTAAACTCTCGTACTTAGCTTGGTGGTATTCTGTTTGTCATAACCATAGACTTGATACGACCTTTGTATATCCCATATCCCTAAAACAAAATAGATTGCTTTTATGGTCTCCGATTACACAATTTTTAAATATCACTGCTAAAAGATCTCATGCTCCATCACCATGTGTTCAAGAAGTTGCTCAACCCCCTTGAGTTTTCTGTTTCCTTTTTCTGTGATTATTATAATATTTATTTGACTCAATTCAATTTGATATTAGTGGTATACTTAACAAGATCTAGCCCGTTTTCACTCTTTTTGTTCCGGCCATAAATTTTTCTTTTCTTATATGATTACCTGCATTTAAGCTATTGATGATACTTTTTGTATTAGTTTGAGATGTCATGTTACTTGATATTTTCCTGTTATATCTCATTATACTTTCAATAAACTTATTTTTTTTAAACTTATAAAAAAACAAGCAGAAAAAGGGAAATTAGAGGTCAGCAACAAGCAGAAAGAGACAAAATAAAGGTCAGAAATTAGCAGAAAGAAGCAAAATAAAGCTCAGCAACGAGCAGAAAGAGGCAGAATAAAGGTAGGAAACAAGCAAAAAAAACAGAATAAAGGACAGAAACAAGCAGAAAGAGGCAAAATAGAGGTCGGAAATGAGTAGCAAGAAGCAGGATAAAGGTCAGAAATGAGCAGAAATAGGCAGAACAAAGGTCAGCAATGAGCAGAAAGAAGTAAGATAAAAGTGAGAGACTAACAGAATGAGTGAGAATAAAGGACAGAAACGAGCAGAAAAAGACAAAATAAAGTTCAGCAACGAGCTGATAGAGGCAAGATAATGGTGAGAAATGAACAGAATGAGGCAGAATAGAGGTCAGAAACGAGCAGAAAGAGGGATGCTAAAGGTGAGAAATGAGCAGAATGAGGCAAAATAAAAGGCATCAATGAACAGAAAGATGAAAAAAAAGGTGAGAAACGAGCAGAAAGAGGGTGAATAAAGGTGAGTAACGAGCAGAAAGAGGCAAAATAAAGGTGAGAAAGGAGCACCAAGAGGCAAAATAAAAGTCAGAAACTAGCAGAAATAGGCAAGATAAAGGTAAGAAACAAGCAGAAAGAGGGAAAATAGAGGTCAGCAACGAGCAGAAATAGGCAAACTAGAGGCTAGCAACAAGCAAAAAGAGACAAAATAGAGATCAGCAGCGAACAGAAAGAGGCAAAATAAAGGTCAGAAAGAGGCATAATAGAGATCAGCAACGAGCAGAAAGAGGCAAAATAAAGGTAAGCAATGAGCAGATAGAGGAAAGATAATGCTGAGAAATGAACAGAATGAGGCAAAATAGAAGTCAGAAAAGAGCAGAAAGAGGGATGCTAGAGGTGAGAAACGAGCAGAATGAGGCAAAATAAAGGGCATCACCTGTAAAAGTTGGCCTGGCATATGCTGTCCACTAATTATAGTGGGCACCTTGCACCAGTCCAAACAACCCCTTATTGGAGATAGGTTAAAGACAACCTTATTGAAAGCTATCCTAGTGGTAGCTATGGAGAGCAGCCTTCAGGCTAAGTCTTGAAGGAATGTAAAGCAGCTTGTTTTACCAGTCTATAATCTCTTGAGTGACCAAATGAAAGAGCACCACACCAGGTATATATTCAAAATATATGTATTTATTGCTAAACACACCCCTCTAGTCTCTTTATGAGGCTAGAGTTCGAAGTACATAAGTTAGAAGTTATTTAAACACAGTAATAGCACAAATACACGTTTGGGCCCTAGGGGCGTACCAAACCATATACCAATAAAGTGGTATAAGAACCACGACTGAACTAGACACTAGGCCTAGAGCCTCTAGAAGTGCTTGGACCACAAGGAACCACCCAAGGTAGTGACACAGGGGACCCACGGGGGACGCGTGCAGTGTAAATACACAACCGCGATACGCCGTTGACTTCTATGGAGAAAGTCGCGATCAGGAAATTAAAGAAAAGGGACACTTAAAGGAGGACTTGGAGCAAACCCTTTGAGAACTAGTACTTTGAAGAGTCTCTACCCACGGGAGCACCGGAGTACTCGTGTTACCTCACCCAGGGAAGCCGGGTGCATAGGTGCCTTTCGGGGTCGGGTTTCGTCGTCGATTTGAATGGCGATCTGCTGCAAAGTGCTGCTGGCGACCAAGTGGAAAGTGTCCGGGTGGATCCAAGAGTGGATCGGAGATCTGAAGAACCTGAAAGCAGAGGGGACAGAGTCTGGGTCACTAGCCAGTGACCAGTAAGGCGATGGACAGATGCCCACCGATGTCGAGTGCTTCAGGTGCATTGACAGTCATCTTGACTCTTCAACCACGAGGTCCAGGAAGTGTTGTCGGCGACCAGGAGCAGGATTCGGGCTGGTACACGATGTCTGTCGAGTGCTGAGGTGTTGGCGACCGGATTGGACCCAACAAGCCTTGGCAACGGCAAGTCTTGATGAAGATGAAGATCGTCGATGGTGCAGACCAGCAAGGTCTGGAGAACTCACCCAGCGAGGGTAAGTGAGGGCAGGCCTGGAGCAACCAGGATGCCTAAGAAGAAAAAGATTGGCCTTCGTTAAGGGCTACTAGCCAACGGGCTAGCGACCGCGAAGGAGCCTCGAGACGTTGCACGTGGATGTGGCTCACAGGACACTCGTGGAGTGGAGGCCAGTGATCTTCGGTGCAGTTGGTGCTGGAGGCTAAGGCTACTCGGAGCCCAAAGTACGACTTCATGGGAGACCCAGAAGAGGATGCACTTGCAAATGTGCTCGGTGTCCAGGGGTCACAGTCTCACGTCACCCACGATAGCTACGGGCCTCAGCTTTGCTGGGGACTCAGGGTAGCCTCGGGGAAGTCTGAGAATCCACCTCTGGTGATGCAAAGACTTCGGCGTCCGACGGGAGCTTCAGAAATGCAGACCGGACAGATGCGTCTTTGGTGCCTGCCAAGCAGGGGAGTCACTCCTTGACCCCAAGGGAGATTCTTCTGTCCTCTAATCTTGAGTAGAGCATCGAAGGTCCAGGATTTTGTTTCAGAGTTTCGTCCAGGGATAGTCTAAAGTCCTAAGGACTGGGTTCCTATACTTATACCAAGTTTAGGGGTTGGACTACTCTGTGGCCCCACCTATGGGTGGGTCAGGGCAGAGGGGTGGCTACACCCCTTTCCCTTTGTCCAGTTCGCACCAAAGCAGGGGCTGCAAGCCCCTGATCCGGTTTGAACTGGGGCATGCACTAGGGACACCAAATGTGCCCCCAGTGCAGGACTTCAAAGCACCCGAAAGTGCTCCCGCCCAGCCCCAATACACATTATCCTGTCTGGGGAGGTGGTCACACCTCCCTGGGACAGAAACCTGTTGTCCAGGCCTCCCCTGCCGGAGTTTCGTCCAGCAGCAGGAGGCCAGACTTGTGTCTGTGGCAGTAGCATCCATTTTGTGATGCCAGGCTTTAGAAAGAAGTTACTGGCCAGGCCATGGTTAACATGTCTCTCCCTCTAGAAGGGTGGAATGCTACCCCCGCCGCCAGAATTGGCGGGGGTAGTATTCCAAGATGTTTGACACCAAACACGACATGTTTAGGTGCAGCCATTCCAAAGTTAGCATTTAACGCGAGGTTATAATGCGCTTAAGAGTATATGGTCAGGCTGCACTACAAACAGCATCAGAGAAGAGTCTCCGAACGCTGCAGAGGGGCCCTGCTCATGCAGGGGCACCCTCTCACATAGGAACCATGCACTCTGCCTTCAGGATTGATAAGGCCTGCCATAGGAGTGACTTATAGGTTTATATGTGTGTAGGTATGTAGTGATATAGGTAACCTATATCACAGTAAGGGGTGCATGCACCACCTTACCCAGGCTGCAGTAGCAGACCTGTGGTGTCAGTTTGGATGGCCTTCCAGGGGTGGCACAATACATGCTGCAGCCCCTGGTAGGCCTCTGAGGTACCTATGCCCTTGGTACATAGTATACCATATACTAGGGACTTATAAGGGCACTCCAGATTCCAATCAGAGATGTGCCTTAGGCACATGGAAACCTTTTTACAGAGAAAGCAGATAGACTGGGGCCCTGAATAGCAGGATCCCAGTCCAACTAAGTCATAAACCAGCAAAACACCATAAAAAAAGTGGGGGCAACCATATAGTCAGATTCCACCTTCCTACATCACTGAGCAGAAAGAGCCAAAAAAAGATGAGAAACGAGCAGAAAGAGGGTGAATAAAGGTGAGAAACGAGCAGTAAGAGGCAAAATAAAGGTGAGAAAGGAGCACAAAGAGGCAGTATAAAAGTCAGAAACAAGCAGAAATAGGCAAGATAAAGATAAGAAACAAGCAGAAAGAGGGAAAATGAAGGTCAGCAACGAGTAGAAAGAGGCAAACTAGAGGCCAGCAACAAGCAAAAAGAGGCAAAATAGAGATCAGCAGCGAGCAGAAAGAGGTAAAATAAAGGTCAGAAATGAGCAGAGAGAGGCAAAATAGAGATAAGCAACAAACAGAAAGAGGCACAATAAAGGTCAGAAACGAGCAGAAAGAGGCAAAATAGAGGTCAGAAACGAGCAGAAAGAGGCAAAATAATGGCCAGCAAAGGGCAGAAAGAGGCAAAATTGAGATCCGAAATGAGCAGAAAGAGATAAAATAGAGGCCAGCAATGAGAAGAAAGAGGGAAAATAAAGGCCCACAACGAGCAGGAAGAAGCAAAATAGAGATCAGAAACAAGGAGAAAGAAGCAAAATAAAGTCCAGCAAAGAGCACAAACAAGCAAAATAGAGATCAGAATTGTGCAGATACAGGTAAAATAGAGGTCAGAAATGAACAGAAAGATGCAAAATATTGGTCAGCAACGAGCAGAAAGAGGCAAAACAGATATCAGAAACGAGCAGAATGAGGCAAAATAGAGGTCAGAAATTAGCAGAAAGAGGCGAAAGATAGGTCAGAAATGAAAGGTCAGAAACGATGAAAAGGAGTCAAAATAAAGGTCAGCAACGAGCAGAAAGAGGCAATATAAAGGTTAGAAACGAGCAGAAAAGGCAAAATATAGGTCAGAAATGAGCAGGAAGATGCAAAATAAAGGTCAGCAAAGAGCAGAAAGAGGCAAAATAAATGTTAAAAGTGAGCAGAAAAAAGCAGAAAACGAGCAGAGAACGAGCAGAACCCACTCAGGCACTCATGCACCCACTCACAGAACAACTCAGACACTCTCACACCTACTCACAGACCCACTCAGAGACTCACAGACCCAGTCACAGAACCACTCTGAGATTTATGCATCCACTCAGACACTCATGCAGTCACTCGCAGACTGACTGACACAATCATGGAGGCACTTGCAAATGCACTCAGACACTCTCACACCCATTCACAGACTCAGTGAGACACTCACACACCCACTCACACACCAGGTGAGACACTCACATACCTATTCACATACTCATTTAGAAACTCATGCACTCACTCACGGACTTACACACACATGGGGGCACTCACAAAGCCAATCAGACACTCTCACACCCACTCACAGACCCACTCAGACACTCACTCAGACACTCTTGCACCTACTTAGACACTCACACACTTCTCACAGACCCACTCAGACACTCATGCACTCACTCACACACCCAGTGAGATACTTATGCAGCTACTCCCAGGCCTATTCAGACACTCACACACCCACTCACACACATTGAGATGCTCACGCACTCACTCACACACCCACTGAGACGCTCATGCACTCAGTCACACACTCACTCTAAAAGGTTACAGGTTACAGTTAGGAAATACAATTTAAAAACCTTAGAAGTTCACTTAAAAAAACAAAGGTTACTGGGCTGTTATAGTTAGGAAATAGAATTTAAAAAAACTTAGAAATTCCCTATAAAAAACAAAGGTTACAGGGACATTATAGCTAGGAAATAGAATTGAAAAAACCTAAGAAATTCACTGAAAAAAACAAAGGTTACAGGGACTGTTAGATTTGGGGGTCTCTAGTTGGCAGAGGTATGTACCTTTGTCCAAATAGGGACCCTTGAGTCTAGTCAGGGAAAGTAGGTACACTCCTGAAATAACCCCTGCTCACCCTCTTGGTAGCTTGGCACGAGCAGACAGGCTTAGTTCAGAGGCAGTGTGTAAAGCATTTGTGAACACATACAGTAATCAAGTGACAACACTACAAATGGACACCACACAGGGTATATATTTATAAAAATAGGTATACTTTATATAGATTTATCACAAGACCATAAACGACAAAAATAATCCACAATACTGTCAAGAATACTTAGTTCTGATCAAAAAGGCTTAATTCAAGGTTCTGTGCGAGTCGGTAGCCTCCTCCGGCTACGGCGATGTTGAGAACAAACAGAGTCTAACAAATCCAGCTGACCGCGTCGAGACGGGCCAACACAGCGTAGACAGTCTCGGTCACAGTACCTTTTACTTGAAGCGGCAGGCACGGGCGTGCAAGCCGGATGGCTGTTCGTCGCGGTCGCGATGCAAAAATGGAAGCGTTGCAGGACGCGTTGTCCCTCGATGCGGTGCAGGCAGCGGCTCGTTGACATCGTCGAGACGGAGTCGGTGAGACCAGGGCCGTGCGTGGCAGGGCGAGACGGTGCTTCGATGCGGTGCTGGCAGGTTGCGGTGCGGCGACGGAGCCGGATTCAGGAGCTGGCGTCGATCAGTCCGGACAGCGGTGCGAGTCGGGCGGTGCGTCGCAAAGCGTGCGAGCGGTGCCCAACTCCGGTGCGGTCACAGGACTCGAACTCAGCAGCAGTGACCGTGTCGGTCGGACCAGTTCGATTCGGCGTAGCGAAGCGTTGCAGGACGCGTTGTCCCTCGATGCGGGGCAGGCAGTGGCTCGTTGACGGAGTCGGTGAGACCAGGGCCGTGCGTTGCAGGGCGAGGCGGTGCTTCGATGCGGTGCTTACAGGACACCGAGTCGGTCGTGAGAGTCGGTCACAGCTCCCTACCTCTGCAGCCACTGAAACAGAGTTTCCAGCAGCAATTCACAAAGGGGGTGAAGTCCAATGGTCCTGGGACTTCGGTCAGGGGCAAGCTCTCTTCCAAGCCCTTGGAGATCCTTCACAAGTTGATGAAAGTCACAGCAAAGCAAAAGTTCCTTTCTCCTTTCTTTGGCAGACAGGCAAACCACTGCAGGCCAATCCTCCAAGCAGCCCTTCAGGCTTAGGGATAGTCTCTCCTCAGTTTCTTCTTGGTTCCGCTCCTCAGCAAAGGTTTCTTCTTGTTCCCAAAAGTGATCTAATCTTCCTGGGGTCTGGGTGCCCCTCTTATACCCTGATTCTCTTTGTTCTCTGGAGGCAGAGAGGCCTCTGCCTAGTCCAAAACCAGTTCTGGTCAGTCCTGGAGCACTTTGTTTTTCTGACTCCTTCTTTCCTTTCAGAATGTGGGGCAGAGTGCTCAGCCGCCCGGCAGGAGGTGGAGCCAGCATTGTGGAAGGCAGGCACAGCCCTATTCAGACCCAGGTGCAACTCCTCCCTCCACTCTGGATGCAGATCTTTCTATTCAGCCCTGCGCTGACTCACCCTGTCTCCTGTAGCCACCCCCAGCCCCTGTCACTCAATCTCCAGACAAGGAATACACAACCTAGCAGAGGCAGGCTTGGATAGTTAGGCAAGAAAATACCCACTTTCTAAAAGTGGTATTTTCAAACACAGAATGTTAAAACCAACTTCACTAAAAGATGTATTTTATCATCCTGAGTTCAGGCATACTAAATTCGTTTTTCTACCATGTTCCCGGGGTCAGTTCTGACTATAAGGTGTAATAGTCAGTCTGCCCATTCTGGCCTATGGGGAGCAGGTAGCCTTGCAATAGTGAAAAACGAAAATGGCTGTAATTCACTATTAGGACATGCCACACACACCAGGGCATGTCCTACCTTATACTTACAATGCACCCTGCCCTAGGGCCTACTTTAGGGGTGACCAACATGCAGTAAAGGGAAGGTTTAGGGACTGGTAAGTGGGTGTACTCACCAAGTCGACATGGCAGCCCTAGGCTGCACACAGGCTCTGCGATGGCAGGCCTGAGACACATTTTACAAGCCGCTTCTGTGGGTGGCACAACCAGTGCTGCAAGCCCACCAGCGGCATTGGATTTACAAGCCCTGGGCACACTGAGTGCACTGTACTAGGGACTGACAAGTAAACCAATCATCCAATCATGGAGTCACTAATACATATATCAATTAACGATAGGGAGCACTTGCACTTTGGCACTGATTAGCAGCGGCAAAGTGCCCATGAGCATCTAGTCCAGCAAAAACATATCGGCAACAGGGGAGGCATTACGAAAAAATGGAAGGGAGACCCACGCCAAGGATGCCAGGTCTAACACGTGTCACCTCCAGCTGAAATGTGGGGAGAACTATCCTACCCCTAGGGAGTTCTCATCGCTAAGGCGGAAAAATCTGGACAGTCCATCAGCATTGGCATGTTCTGTACCAGGGCGGTGTTCCACCGTAAAGTCCATCCCCTGTAGGGAAATGGACCACCTCAACAGCTTTGGATTCTCACCCCTCATCTGCATCAACCATCTGAGGGGCCTGTGGTCTGCCAGAACCCGGAAGTGAGTCCCAAACAGGTATGGTCTCAGCTTCTTCAGTGCCCAGACCACAGCAAATGCCTCACGCTCAATAGCACTCCATCTCTGTTCCCGGGGAAGTAACCTCCTACTGATGAAGGCTACAGGTTGGTCTAGGCCCTCCTCATTGATCTGTGATAGAACAGCCCCTACACCATGCTCTGAAGCGTCGGTCTGAACAATGAACTCATTGGAGAAGTTGGGTGCCTGGAGCACAGGCGCCGTGCACATGGCAGTCTTCAAGGTGTCAAAAGCTTTTTGACAGGCGTCAGTCCAAATCACTTTCCTAGGCTGCTTCTTGGAAGTCAGCTCGGTCAAGGGGGCAACAATGCTGCCATACCCCTTGACGAATCTCCGGTAATACCCGGTGAGTCCTAGGAAGGCTCTCACCTCTGTCTGGGTCTTAGGGGGCTCCCAAGCCAGAATGGTATCAATTTTCGGTTGGAGGGGCGCCACCTGGCCGTTCCCAACCTGGTGTCCCAAGTACACCACAGAACCCTGCCCAATCTGGCACTTACTCGCCTTGATTGTGAGGCCTGCCCTCCGCAGCGCCATCAACACTTCCCAGAGGTGACGCAGATGTTCTTCCCAACGGGAACTGAACACTGCGATGTCATCCAGGTAGGCGGCACTGAAATCCTCCAGTCCAACCAACACCTGGTTGACCAACCTCTGAAAGGTGGCAGGGGCATTCTTCATCCCAAAGGGCATCACCCGGAACTGGTAGTGCCCATCTGGTGTGGAGAATGCTGACCTCTCTTTGCCCCATCAGTCAAGGCGATCTGCCAGTACCCAGACGTTAAGTCAAACGTGCTGAGGTACCGCGCAGCCCCTAACCGATCTATGAGCTCATCAGCTCTGGGGATGGGGTGGGCGTCAGTCCTGGTGACGGAATTGAGTCCCCTGTAGTCCACACAGAACCGGAGTTCTGGTGTGGCACCAGGCGCGGCAGCCTTTGGAACCAAGACCACTGGGCTGGCCCAAGGGCTGTTAGAGGACTCAATTACCCCTAGCGCAAACATCTTGGAGACCTCCTCCTTGATGCAGGCTCTGACCCTGTCAGTCACCCGGTAAGCCTTGTGCTTCACAGGAAGACTGTCCCCAGTGTCCACATCATGGACGCACCAATGAGTGACACTGGGAACCAGGGAGAACAGGTCAGGGAACTGTCCCAACAGTTGGCGACAGTCACCCTGCTGCTCAGGTGTCAGGGAAGTAGAGAGGTTTACTCCCTCCACTGATCCATCTTGCTCTCGGGCTGACAGGAGGTCAGGAAGAGGCTCGGTCTCCTCCTCCATTCCATCATCTGTAGCTAAGAGCATGCCCACTTGGGACCTCTCCAAGTGGGGCTTCAGGCGGTTCACATGCAGGACCCGCAAGGGGTTCCTGGGAGACTGCAAGTCCACCAAATAGGTAACTGGACTCTTGCGCTCCACCACCGTAAAGGGGCCGGTCCACCTGTCCTGGAGCGCACAAGGCTCCACAGGGGCCATGACCCACACTTTCTGACCAGGCTGAAGCTCTACCAGAGTGGCATTCTGGTCGTACCACCGCTTCATCTCCTCCTGGCTGGCTTCCAGATTTGCCTCAGCAAGTTCTCTGAAACGCCTAGTCTGGTTCCTGAAGGCCAGCATGTAACTGTATACATCCTGGGGAGGTTTCCTGGGAGATTGCTCCCAGCCTTCCTTGACCAAACTCAGAGGTCCTCGCACCGGGTGTCCATAGAGGAGCTCAAAGGGACTGAACCCTAGAGACTTCTGTGGCACCTCCCGGTATGCAAACAACAGGCATGGTAAGAGGACGTCCCATTTACGCCTCATGGGTTCTTCCAGACCCATAATCATGCCCTTGAGGGTCCTGTTGAATCTCTCAACCAGCCCATTTCCTTGAGGGTGGTAAGGAGTGGTGAACTTGTAAGTTACACCGCACTCCTGCCACAGGGACTTCATGTACTTGGACACGAAGTTGGTACCTCTGTCAGACACCACCTCTTGAGGGAATCCCACACGTGAGAAAATTCCCATCAGTGCCCGTCCCACCACGGGGGCCATCACTGTCCTCAGAGGGATGGCTTCAGGGTACCGGGTGGCATGGTCCACCAAGACCAGGATAAACCTGTTGCCCATGGCTGTCTTGGGGTCCAGTGGCCCCACAATATCAATACCCACCCGTTCAAAGGGGGTGCTGACCACAGGGAATGGCTGGAGAGGAGCCTTGTGCTTCCTCCCACTCTTTCCACTTGCCTGGCAAGTCTGGCATGTCCTGCAGTGAGTGGCGGCACTCCTGCGCATCTGGGGCCAATAGAAATGGGTAACAAGCCTGTCAAAGGTCTTGTCCTGCCCCAGATGTCCCGCTAACGGTACATCATGAGCCAACCCCAGTAGGAAGGCTCTGAAGCGCTGGGGTACCACCAGCACACGGGCTGACCCAGGCTCAGCAACCTTAGGCTCTGAATACAGGAGACCATTCTCCCAGTAAACCCAATGTGATCCAGACTGATCACCTGCTACCTGGTCGGTGGCCTGTTGCCTCAGACCCACGAGAGAGGGGCATGCGTTCTGCTCCTCGCAGAACTCTTCCCTGGAGGGTCCTCCTTCTTGCTGCCAATGGGTCAGCTCAGGTAGGTCCCCCAGTTCAGCTACCTGTTCCCCTGTAGGCTCCAGGGCATCCCCCTCAGGGTCTGCCTCCTCCTGGACCGTGGGAACTTCGGGGGCCGGTTTCCCGCGCCCCCTGCCTCCTCTCTCTCCGGCAGGCACCTGGGCCTCCCTCTCAGGCTCCAGGTCCTCTTGAACACCTTTAGCTGCCATTGACCGGGTGGTCACACATGCCCAATCAGGCAAGCCCAACATTTCTAAATGCGCTCTCCGCTCCACCTTAGCCCAAGGTGAGCTCTCCAAATCGTTCCCTAACAAACAGTCAACAGGCATGGCTGGCCTCACAGCTACTTGAAGAGTACCCGAGACCCCCCCACTCAAAGGGAACCTGAGCCACCTTGCAGTGACTCTCTGTGTTGTCAGCGGCAACAACCGGATAGAATGCATCAGGGATAACCTGCTCTTTAGACACCAGGTGACACTTAACAGCTGTCACACTGGCTCCTGTGTCTCTCAGAGCCTCCACCCTATGGCCATTGATGGTCACCCACTGCCTGTATTTCTTAGTGTTCTCAGGCAGCGGGGTCCTAGGGACCATCTCAGAGTCTCCTAATGAGACAAGGGAAAACACTGTGGGATCCCCCACCTTGGGCACCCAACTCCTCCCCCAGGGCTACACTAGCCAACTGCCGGGGGACTGCACTAGTGGGTGCTGGTTTTCCATGCAAAGGGCAACGAGGATCGTTTGCCTTGTGGCCAGGGGCGCCACACTTGTAACACACCAGTGGTCCCTGGTGAACAGGGGGCCTGTCAGGGCCACTGGCTTCTTCTCAGGGGAGGCTGGGAACCTTTCCCTTGGTTCCCTTGGGGTTTACTTTGGGGCCCTTTATGGAACTCCCTCTGTTTACCCTTGTCCCCCCCACTCTTCTGCTGGGGACCCTGCCCACCCTTGGCGGAGTCTCACACGTGACCCTTGTGGACCCGAGTACTCACCCAGCGGTCCGCCTCCTCAGCAAGCTGCCTAGGGTTAGTCAGCTTACTATCAATCAGGTGCTGGCGTAGCTCAGGAAAACAATTACCGGACAAGTGCTCCCAGGCAATCAAATCAAAGAGCGCCTGAAAATCAGTCGCTTTGCTACCCTTTACCCAACCATCCAAGGCTCTGCAAAAGAAGGTCACATATTCAACCCAGGTACTGCTTTCAATCTTACTACAGTTCCTGAACCTTTGCCTATAAAGCTCAGGGGTCAAACCATACCTAGTCATTAAGGCATCCTTTATGTGGCTGTACGAATTATAGACTTCAGAGGGCAAATCCAACAAGGTATCCCGCCCTTCACTGAGGAACCGTCCCCACAACCCCGCTCCCCAATCCTTCTCAGGGACCCGGTGGGAAGACATGGCTACCTCATAGGCTTTGAACCACTGCCCTATGTCATCATTTTTAAAAATTCCTTAACCACATCTTTTGGAATATACACCCTAGCTTCCACAGGCACAGGCGGTACACTGCCACCAGAGGGAGTAATCTCTAAGCTCTTGGCCTTCAATTCCAACTCCCTCAAAACTTTCTCATGTTCAAACTGCATTTTCTTTTCCTCTAGGGCCAATTTCCTAGTTTGCATTTGGAATTCTAACTGCCCATTCAGCTTGAGCTTGGTCAGCTCCATTTCGTGCATCCTACTCTCTTTCCTGTCCTCCAACTCCTCTGGAGACAGTCCTCTGGCAGAAACACTGCTACCTACTGGGGAAGGTGGTCTTCCAGCCCCTAGACCCAATAGCCCCTCCAGCTGCCCTTCTGCATTCTCAGCCCCCTCCACAGGGGCACTCCTTGATTCGACCCAGGCCCTCAGCGCCTTTTGAAGGTCCTCCTTCCTGGAGAGTCCGGTCATGGACACTTTAAACTTTTTGCAGAATTGACTGAGCTGCTTAAGGGTGTAGCATTCTAGCCTCTCTTCTTCCCAATCACACTCAACAGAGGCTACTGATGCTGGTTTCTCCATAGTGACTGAACTTGGCATTTGCAAAAATAGGAAATCCCAGAAAAAATGCTATAAAAGTATGTGGTTGTGTTTTGGTCTGCACTCACTAAGTAGTGTTCACCAATCACTGTACATGAGTCACAAATGCAAGTCCAGAATCCTCACCGCTGACCACCAATGTTAGATTTGGGGGTCTCTAGTTGGCAGAGGTATGTACCTTTGTCCAAATAGGGACCCTTGAGTCTAGTCAGGGAAAGTAGGTACACTCCTGAAATAACCCCTGCTCACCCTCTTGGTAGCTTGGCACGAGCAGACAGGCTTAGTTCAGAGGCAGTGTGTAAAGCATTTGTGAACACATACAGTAATCAAGTGACAACACTACAAATGGACACCACACAGGGTATATATTTATAAAAATAGGTATACTTTATATAGATTTATCACAAGACCATAAACGACAAAAATAATCCACAATACTGTCAAGAATACTTAGTTCTGATCAAAAAGGCTTAATTCAAGATTCTGTGCGAGTCGGTAGCCTCCTCCGGCTACGGCCATGTTGAGAACAAACAGAGTCTAACAAATCCAGCTGACCGCGTCGAGATGGGCCAACACAGCGTAGACAGTCTCGGTCACAGTACCTTTTACTTGAAGCGGCAGGCAAGGGCGTGCGAGCCGGATGGCTGTTCGTCGCGGTCGCGATGCAAAAATGGAAGCGTTGCAGGACGCGTTGTCCCTCGATGCGGTGCAGGCAGCGGCTCGTTGACGTCGTCGAGACGGAGTCGGTGAGACCAGGGCCGAGCGTGGCAGGGCGAGACGGTGCTTCGATGCGGTGCTGGCAGGTTGCGGTGCGGCGACGGAGCCGGATTCAGGAGCTGGCGTCGATCAGTCCGGACAGCGGTGCGAGTCGGGCGGTGCGTCGCAAAGCGTGCGAGCGGTGCCCAACTCCGGTGCGGTCACAGGACTCGAACTCAGCAGCAGTGACCGTGTCGGTCGGACCAGTTCGATTCGGCGTAGCGAAGCGTTGCAGGACGCGTTGTCCCTCGATGCGGGGCAGGCAGTGGCTCGTTGACGGAGTCGGTGAGACCAGGGCCGTGCGTTGCAGGGCGAGACGGTGCTTCGATGCGGTGCTTACAGGACACCGAGTCGGTCGTGAGAGTCGGTCACAGCTCCCTACCTCTGCAGCCACTGAAACAGAGTTTCCAGCAGCAATTCACAAAGGGGGTGAAGTCCAATGGTCCTGGGACTTCGGTCAGGGGGCAAGCTCTCTTCCAAGCCCTTGGAGATCCTTCACAAGTTGATGAAAGTCACAGCAAAGCAAAAGTTCCTTTCTCCTTTCTTTGGCAGACAGGCAAACCACTGCAGGCCAATCCCCCAAGCAGCCCTTCAGGCTTAGGGATAGTCTCTCCTCAGTTTCTTCTTGGTTCCGCTCCTCAGCAAAGGTTTCTTCTTGTTCCCAAAAGTGATCTAATCTTCCTGGGGTCTGGGTGCCCCTCTTATACCCTGATTCTCTTTGTTCTCTGGAGGCAGAGAGGCCTCTGCCTAGTCCAAAACCAGTTCTGGTCAGTCCTGGAGCACTTTGTTTTTCTGACTCCTTCTTTCCTTTCAGAATGTGGGGCAGAGTGCTCAGCCGCCCGGCAGGAGGTGGAGCCAGCATTGTGGAAGGCAGGCACAGCCCTATTCAGACCCAGGTGCAACTCCTCCCTCCACTCTGGATGCAGATCTTTCTATTCAGCCCTGCGCTGACTCACCCTGTCTCCTGTAGCCACCCCCAGCCTCTGTCACTCAATCTCCAGACAAGGAATACACAACCTAGCAGAGGCAGGCTTGGATAGTTAGGCAAGAAAATACCCACTTTCTAAAAGTGGTATTTTCAAACACAGAATGTTAAAACCAACTTCACTAAAAGATGTATTTTATCATCCTGAGTTCAGGCATACTAAATTCGTTTTTCTACCATGTTCCCGGGGTCAGTTCTGACTATAAGGTGTAATAGTCAGTCTGCCCATTCTGGCCTATGGGGAGCAGGTAGCCTTGCAATAGTGAAAAACGAAAATGGCTGTAATTCACTATTAGGACATGCCACACACACCAGGGCATGTCCTACCTTATACTTACAATGCACCCTGCCCTAGGGCCTACTTTAGGGGTGACCAACATGCAGTAAAGGGAAGGTTTAGGGACTGGTAAGTGGGTGTACTCACCAAGTCGACATGGCAGCCCTAGGCTGCACACAGGCTCTGCGATGGCAGGCCTGAGACACATTTTACAAGCCGCTTCTGTGGGTGGCACAACCAGTGCTGCAAGCCCACCAGCGGCATTGGATTTACAAGCCCTGGGCACACTGAGTGCACTGTACTAGGGACTGACAAGTAAACCAATCATCCAATCATGGAGTCACTAATACATATATCAATTAACGATAGGGAGCACTTGCACTTTGGCACTGATTAGCAGCGGCAAAGTGCCCATGAGCATCTAGTCCAGCAAAAACATATCGGCAACAGGGGAGGCATTACGAAAAAATGGAAGGGAGACCCACGCCAAGGATGCCAGGTCTAACAGGGACGTTATAGTTAGGCTCAGATTTAACTCATACAAAACCAGTGAAATTCAGCAGCTATAGTTACCTGAGCTAACTCTAATGTATGCCCCCACAGTGCACTGCTTATGACATCACATATTACATCACTTATGACATGGTCTGTGACATCACTGATGACATCTCAAATTACATCACTGATGACATCATCCACAGACGTGGGCCCAGTGCTCGCCATGTCACTGGATTCAAGCTATCCTGGCAGATGAGGAGTGATACCCCTTAACCGGCCCTAGGATGCAGGTTTCCGGTCCAGGGAGAACCTGGCCTGGCAGTTCGGGCTGGACTGTTCCCGTGGGGAGGAGGGTCAAGACTGATTTGCATATGGCTGGGTCCAAACTGGAATGGCGTGCTGAGCAAAAAATACAAAGGATTTAGGCCCAGATCTTTGACTGGAGGTGAGTGTTTGACATTGTTCAGCATTCCCTCCATCAATTGCTCTTTTTGCAGATAACACTCCAAGCACAAAGAAACAATTAAGGCGTATCCATCGCATGATTCTGTCACTGGCTAATGAAAATATATTGCTAATTTTTAAAATCATCATAAATGCTTGCCTCTGTTGTTAATAAAATGGGTGCCTCTAACTTTCACAGTCTGTGTGACAGTTCTCACTCTCTTGAGGCAAATTTCTTGCATAAACAGAAGAAGACGACTTCACTTAAATTTGAACAAAAAAAAAACAGTTACGCCCCTAGCAGGTGCCTCTCAAACCTCATTGCACATCATTTTGCTGTAAGATGAAATTGAACTTTAAAAGACATCGGACAGCACATCATGATGCAGTAGTGCAGGCTCTGGAATGATCTTAAACAATCATTACCTCTTCAAGGGACCTTTGTTCTGATTAATTACTTGTGAGAGGCAATCAACCTCAGACACACTCACTAACTGAAAAAAGATAAAAACTACGCCCACCACCTCCTCTTCCTGTTTTTTTGGTGGTGTCCCAGGACACTCATCATACTGGAGAAGACAATAGCTAGGTGATGAAGGTAGCCTTTCTGCAGCTGGGCAGATTGCCTCGCAGAGTGGGTGATCTCGCCATTCAATGCATGCAATGTGTGGTTTCGCGGACCGAGTCATGGGGATCGCACACGCGCATTGAGTGTCTTACGGGTTCCAGCAGCAGGGAGCCTGGGAAGATGCCGACAGAGCAGAGTCAGCAGATGACCTTCTTCCCCCAGGCAGCCCTGCCCAACAAGCATTCCAAGGGCGAAAGCCTCCACTCCAAGAAGAGAAGATGGGTGGAGCTACAGGTTCATCCATCAGCAGCTGTCACCTGGTGCCAGGCACCAAGCTGCTCTGGAGAGAAGGCAGTGAGGGGGAAGGGGCTCTCAGAGACCATGTGGCATGAGACCCCTGGACGACACCATTTTGAACAAACCCAGAGGCCTGGGCAGGAAGGAGGGAGCAGGGGCAGAGAAGTGATGTGTCGCTGTGTGATAGGGCAAACAGATACTTCCTGCCAGCCCCCTCCCCAATTCTTAAAAAGAATTTGCACAGGAAGAGGAGCTCTTTCTGGGGTGTGGTCTGCTGAGGCAGAGGGTGCTGGAGCCTGGCGCCATGGGCAGTTGGAAGGAGGAACCCCCTGACTGTCCCAGGGTCCTGAATAGCGCCAGAGGAGTCCAGGACCAGTGAGCAGAAGCCTGGGCCTCTGCGCAAGGAGAAGAGAGGCCCAGGAGGAGAGCCAGGTGAAAGGCTGGCGCAGGGAGCCAGTGAAGACAGCTGCCTGCTGCATGCACCCTCTTTGAGACAAGGAGGGCGAAGGAGAATGCTCCCAGTGGCTGGGGAGCGCCACTAGGAGCAAGAAGAGGCCAGAATTATGAATATCGGACCCCTGGGGGCTGAGATATGTCCCCCAGAAGGTAGGCGACCTTTGACCTCTGGCAGACTGACGACGAAGCGCGTGGGGCTCTGCCGCCGGTCTCAAAGATGCCCCCAGGGTGGGTCAGGTCCCGGGGGCTGCCTCCAGAAGAAGTGAAGTCGGGGTGCACCGTCGCGCACCCCGTGAAGGTGCCCCCGCGGGGTGCCAGGAGCACACCCTGGCCCCCGCCGAAAATGAAACTGGGGAACGCCATCGCGCTCCCCGTGAAGATTGGGGGAGGGGCCCGGGATCCCAACTCCGGGCCCCGTGTGAGGAGGAGGAGGCGGGGAGCGCCATCACGCCCCCGCAAGGAAGCCTGTAGGGGCCCGGGACTCCAACTCCGGGCCCCGATGTCCAGAAGCCAAGCCGGGGAGCGCCGTCACGCTCCCCGTGAAGATGTGCAAGCGGGGTGCCAGGAGCCCACCCTGGCCCCCGAGGAAGAGCAGAGGCGCTCCCCGGGAAGGAGTGCCTGGGGGCCCAGGACCCCATGTCCGGGCCCCGACGCGAAGAGAAGTCGGGGAGTGCCGTTGCGCTCCCCGTGAAGATGTTCAGGGGCCCAGGACCCAATCTCCGGGCCCCGAAGCAACGGAAGAAGGCGGGGGGAGTGCCGTCGCACTCCCCTGAAGACCCGCCAAGCCGGTGGCTGCCTCGCGTCTACCCGCGCGGGCGGGCAGACCCGAAGAGATGTGCCGGCTCCCGCGGCAGCACGCGATGGTGCTGGCCAGTCGGGGAGCCAGCGGGGCAGCCGGGGGTGGGCTCCCCGGGCTGCCCTCCAGTGCAGCTGCACTGCGGGAGGCCCGGGTGGGACCGGGCCTCTGTGAAGAAAATAGCGGCCGGGGTGGGCTCCCCGAGCCGAAACACTCACTGTGGCAGGAGCAGCCGGGGGTGGCCTCCCCGAGCTGCGATGCATCCCCTGGGGGTCCGGGTGGGACCGGGCCCCCAACGATGAGCTGGATGCAGCAAAGCCACCAGCGGTGCAATCGCGGCTCTCCCCGACGCAGCGGGGGAGCCGCTACTATAATATTCACTGGAGCCGGGAGGAGAGCGCCCCATAATCCCTTGCAGGCCCGGACCGGCCTGCAAGGGAAAGCAGTCTTTTTCTCGGCTGGTGATGACCCAGGAGGGCGGGGGCACTGCCCAGTGAGTGTGAAGGTGCCGGGGGAGCTGCAGGAGCAACGCAGTCTCCCCCAGCACGAAGATGAAAAGTCCCCCCCCTAAGTCTCTGGGGACTCTGACGAAATAACCCCTCAAGGACTCAGCCAGCATTGAAACACTTCCTGGGCTGGAACTTTTGTTCTACAGCTGGGGGTGTATTGAGAAGTGCACCAAGGGATGAAGGGCTGAGTTGAGCATGTCTAGAGAAAGGCATCCCCTGGAGGCGAAGAGGTGCAATTGCATGAGAAGTGCATTACTAATGTAATTTCTACGAAGTGCATTGACCAATGTTATTTCTGTGGAGGGACTGTAAGTCACCTGTGTAAGGTGAGATCATAAGCAATGAGGGGTTATGTTGCTAGACATTCCTGCTAGGGTGTCTGGCTGTAGATGCCTAATCCTGTGATTTCATCCGTGATGCCTTTTAGAGGTTGTAATTGCAATGCATTATAAATGTTATCAAGTCTAATAAGTACCTCATTTTAAAGGAATGCCTAAACATGTATTCTTGCTGCTGCGTTAGGTGAAGAAGAACCCAGACAGTTAGCCCCTAAGATGTAGAGGTGTATACTTCATGGTCCGTATGGGATGCTCAGCTAGGGTTATGTGTCACCAGGGCAGGTGTGCCTATTTTAAATGCGGGTTGAGGTAATGGGGTGGGTCGCCACTGGGATGGTGCCAGTGCGCAGGGCCCTCGCTCCAGTTTATGTTCAACTAACTGCATTAGGGGGCAAGATGATGTGCATACATGGGAGTGGTGTACTAGACCCCACCCCCCTTGCGGGAGGGGTGGAGATGTTATGCAATGTCACAAAGTAATTCCAACAGCTTATGTATATTTGTAAATTGGTATATAGTATTAAGTAGTGTGTGTGTTTAATAAATGTACTCTTACTTTTATAAGGCAAAGTTCAGACTGGACAATCAATTATTGAGTGTTATTTCTGCATACCTGTAAATGGCGATTACTAGCCCACACCACCTCCCTTGAGTAAGCCTTAGACTGCTCTGCAACGCTACCCTCTGAGAGTCAGGCGCTACACTAGGGTGTTTGGTTCCCAGTGAAGGACAAATGTGACATGTTATTTGTGCAGGCCTCACAGATACTGCCCCGTTTTCCAACAAGATCAGATTGCAGGGTTCTTCCACTCACTTTATTAATTTTGCTTCTGGTCGAAAAGGTCACAAACCTTCTGTCCAGACTCTCAGTCGATGGCTAAAGCCAGCTATTACTTTGGCATACAACGAGTCCGGTCAAGACCCTCCTATAGGTATTGAGAGGAGGTCAACATGAAGTATTGCTGCTTCTTGTGCAGAGATGCAGGGAGCCTCTGTAAGGGAAATGTGCACTGCAGCTATATGGGCAACCCCTTTAACCTTTGTAAAACATGAGTGCTTCAAGAAACTGAGATTGAGAATGTTTTGGGAATAAGGTTCGATCAGTTGTAAAATTAATTGTTGAAAGCCTTAGTAAATGTGTTCTCATGCATGAATTGAGATTATGTTGACCTGGTCTTATATTAATTGATTTGTATGTCTCACGAGTAATTAATCAGGGCAAAGGACCCATGAGGAGGTATTGCTTGGTTACTTACCGGTAATTGCATTAGTTTGATTGGATCATTTGCATAGATTCATTATTCCCACCCTTCCACCCTATTTAGACCAAGCCAACGAGATTAGTTAGTGCTTGAGTCAACCAAAACAAGCATTGGCATAGCCAATAGGTCTCGCTTTTGGGACCTTATAAGTATTTAGTTATGTAGCACAATATCCTTGGTGCAACAACATCAACTGTTGCATGGCTAAACACTTATAAGGTCCCAAAAGCGAGACCTACTGGCTATGCCAATGCTTGTTTTACATAGTGCACAGTGATTGAGTTGCTGTGTAAGCTGGCTTAAAGTTAAAAAAAGACTTTTTTACTTGAAGCCATGTTGCAGAGCAGCTTAACTGTGCAACATGTAAAAAGGTTGGCATGCAATTTCCCTCTAAAATCTATGGAAAAAAACTTGTTGCAATCCGCATCTGTAATATATGCATTGTTTCAGTACATGTGTATAGTGCACCTGTCCCGTATCTGCTCTAGCAACTACCCCCAAAAAGATAGTTTCAATGAAGATTTGTAGATTGTATTGAAACAGCTCCTTGAAGTGCAGTTAATAGCCTGTTTAATTTCTGCTTGCGAGAGGGTATTTAAGGCCCCATCAATGATAGAAGCTGGTGTAAGACAACAGGCACTGGCAGGCCTCAACTAATGCAAACACAATGCGCATAATAATCTCATTGTTATGTTTATTATGGATGCAAGAAGGTGAAATTTTACACAGAGCAAAAAGAAAACAAACCCCACATAAATACCTCTTGGCCTTTGAAGTGTGGAGATAAGGCCACTAAAATTCACATCTGTTAAAGATTTTATTGCAGAGAAGGACTGTTTTCGGAGAGGTGATTCCATTACAGCTAACAAAGGAAGGGTTTTGCTAGTTTGGCTTACAATATAAAACCGAGAAGGGTGAGACCCACAAAATAAGATCGAGTTGTCAATGCTACGTTACCATAATTTTGAAAAATATTCTCTTGAAAAAAAAAAAGCTTTTGACTGGCTGTTCTTGTGTATGCTGGCAGGAAACAAGAGTAAACATGGCATTAGACAACGATACAGAAACCGCCTCACTCAAATATTTTGTCCATATAATTTGTTTCTGTAATCAACACTCACCTTCCTGCTGCGACTCCAAAGAGGGAAAAAGCAAGTTTTCACCAGGGAAAATATTTCTACATGGAATAGGTGGGTAAACTTGTACATTACTTGCCTGTTCTTTGAAGTACCCATGAGTCAGAAGGCTCCTAGAAGTTAAAATAAATTGGAACAGTGTGTTCGCTAACCACTGCCATCACAAACCCTTGGGCACTGGGCAAAAACGGACAGCGGGAAAAGGGGGTGGGGGATGAGAAATGACGGTGGGAGGAGGGAGCGGGGTACTGGGGACTTCTCTCGCCGACATAAGATGAGAAACACGAGATGAGGCGCCACAGTGAGAGCACGCTGATAGCGACGGAGAAACAAGCTCCGAGCTCATGCGTAGCATACCAAAGCCAGTGAAATAGAGCACACGAACGTGACGTCAGTCTTTACTCCAACAAACATATACACGGAGTATCAAATGCACCAGGAGCGTTAAACTGAAGTATGAGCACCTGAAGGTAGGCTTATGGTTCCTCTGTACTTTGTCTGCGAGTCACCCACGGTGTGAACGCTTTGTGGCACGGCCAGTAGTGTTAACAAGCGCGCGCGCCTCGCGCTGAAAGTGAAAAAAAACAAGCAAAAGCGCGCGGCAGCAGGGGGGAGGGGGGCCTGCCGATTGCCTTGCGGGAGCCAGCGGCGATAATTGATACCATATGGCGCTGCCGCTCGCTCCCGCAAGGCAATCGCCACACGTGCACGCGTTGCCATTGAAGGCAATGGAACGCGTGCACGTTTTCGGGGAATAAAGGGAACCGATGGCTAAAGGTCTCCTCCTAAGCAGCGCATGCGCGCTGCGTAGGTTAGACCTAAAAATGGGAATTGAAGGGGGTGGGCGAGTTTTAATCTTTTTTCAGTTGGTGGGTATGTCTAAGGCTGATCAACTCTCACAAGTAATTATAATCTAACCAAAGGACCCAATCGGAGTAAGGCAATTACTGGTAAGTAATTGAGGATTATGGCCAGAGCTGCCCGTGGAACTGGTGAAACAGGTTCTATTCTCTGCACCCGTGCAACATCTTGTGACTGAGTAAATCACTTGATCACCTTCTGCCTAAATAAAATGAATATGTCCTAGTGTGATGTAGCTGGTGCATATGTAAAGTGCTCCAATATCTTTGAGTCGAGTTAGCACTATATAAAAATGCAAATAATAATAATAATAAATAAGGCATTTTACTCTCGTAAAATAATACAGCAGAGTTCCCTCCGCAGGTCCACGAGGGCAGAATCTTTTACAAACTTTTAGGATCCACACTGATTTTGTAAATAAAGTCCAATTAGTTCCAATGTATATAAATGTATCTGAAAAGGATATCCTGAAATCTGGCATGTATCCGCCCCACTAGGCCTTATTTTAGCCATCCCTACAATACAAGAAACGTCGCTCTCCTTGACAGGGAGTTGGTTTTACCAGTAAAAGCCTAGCGCCTACCTAATCCAGCAAAATTAGGTAGCCGGCTGGAAAGAAACTCTGTGGCCCTGACTATGAGAGAGGCCCATAATTCCCCGGTGGGGCTGGAAACTCTCTTGCGCAGACCTGTCATGTTTCCCCCTTAGATTTCAGCTGCTGAAAGAAGCCAAAATCGTGGGTTGAAAGTGCACGAGAGAATGCAGTCTAAGAATAAATCAATATGCGCCAGCGCCACCACAGAAATCACATTTGTGTCTGAGTCAGTCTCCAGAACATCTAGTAGATCTTTTTCCAAAGTCTTCGGGATAAGGGCATCAGATATGAAGTGAACGGATCTTTTTACTCGCTTTTCTTTCCCAAAACAGGCGCGGTAAACGCCTGGCGCTCGTAGCACGTTCCAGCTGATGAACCACCACAGCAATCAATGCCTGGGGTTAGTATTTCGGGAGTGTAACCTGCAGAATAATCACAACTTAATCCGAGCATTCCCGCGGGTGTAGCTGCTGACAATCACCACAGGATGGTATAACCGGCGTCCTCCGGGACTGCGAACAGCTCCAAGAAATACCCCGCTCTGCACTAATCTACCATTCATGGCGCAGTGCATCAGTTGCACGTTAACAAGAGGAAGATGGACGGCGGCGCAACCCTCCCGTGTCCTCTGACTCATAAGTCTATTTGCTGTGCCCTTCACCCCCACAGTGATTTCTCCCTCTTTGGCATCAACGGTGTAATAATGCGGGAGGAATGGTACTCCCTGCAGCGCCTCGGCGATGAGAGCGCTTACAGATGAATCGATGACGGCCCCTGCCTGCGGAGCAACGGCGCGCGCGGGGAGAGCCTGATAGAATCAGTTTCTAGGAAAGTGCGAGCTTACGGTTTATGTTGCCTTGAAAAAAAAAAAAAATAGACATCTGTATTCAGGCTCGAGGGTGACTGCATATCACAGAGCGACGACACGAGCAGCAAGGCCTGGAACACAGATCTTAACTCCCGTCAGTGCAGCGCAAGGGGAGCGGGGGCGCGCGCATTGCTAGTTCTCTCACATAGGCTGGCGATGATGTTAAAGTTTACACTCCGGAGAGAGAGAAACTACTTCCTGCAGCCAATTCAGACATCTAATTAAAAGTTAAAGAAAAAAAAAACACAGAAAAGAGGCAGTTGTCATAAGTTGGGAATGGTGCATAAGATGCTGTGCCAGGGGGATATGCTCGGTCCTCCACTGGTACACTTGGTGAGCAGGGGAAAATGCAAGGCTGCGGGGGAGCCAGGCTGCCTCCCCTCACAGCTTTTCTGTGGGGACTCAACGGTGAGGTCAACTGACAGCATCAGAGAGGAAAGCACTGAGCCAGTAGCAGATTAGACATTGACTGCTAATTTGTTTTTCAAATATGCTATCTTGCAAATTCCCAGTTGAATTATGACTATGAGCCAGTTTTGCAATCTGCAGATCAAGAGAGTCCAATCATAACTATATTTCAAAAATAATAATTAAGAGGGCTGTGATGTAATCCTTATATTTTCTGCCAACCCTCAGTCTCAGATCTGTTATTGTTAAATTGAATCCAAATTTAATTAGTAATTGAAACTTACAGCTACCTATCGCAGCATGCTTCCAATTAAAATGTACGCCTAACAGAAATAGCAGGATGGATGACCAATCACTGTTTAGAGTTAAACGCAGATAAAACTGTGATCCTGCTATTCGGTGGGGCCCCTCTAATTTGGGATGCCTCTTGCTGGCCAGATTCTCTGGGGGATATGCCTACCCCTAAGAAATCATCCAAAAACCTTGCGGAGACTGTGGACGACTCTCTTTCTTTGCAAGAAAATGTCAAGGCCACTTGCGGTAAATACCTTGGCATTCTCAAATAGTTGAGAAGGTTGTTTAATTGGATTCCGATTGCTTTGCGGAAAATCATAGTCCAAGCTCTGATTAATAGTCATTTGGACTATGGCACTGCCCTCTTTGTGGGCATGGCAGATTACCTCTTTACGAGATTTCAAGTATTTCAAAATGCAGCAGCCAAGCTAATTTGTTACATAGACAGATTTGACTTGGCATCAGTTTGCCTGACAGCTCTACACTGGCTACCAGTTTGGAAAAGATTCAGATTTAAACTTCTACGCCATGCTCACAAGGCCTTGTATAATACCAGACCCAAGAGTCTATGGGCCATAGTTGAATTTTTTAGGCCAGCACAGAATTTGAGATCCTGCAATTTGGCCCTAACGAAGTCCACATGAATAAGGAAAGCCAGAACAGGTGGACGCTCATTTTCGTACCTGGCAGCAGTTCAGTGGGACTCTTTACCTCTGGATCTCTGCCTTACTGATAACCATCTTCAATTCAGAAAGAAATTGAAAACTTTGTTGTTTTCGGGTAAATGTCTCTTCTGCATTATGGGAGGGCCTACTGTGGGTTTTTGGCCTAGATGAAACGAGAAGGAGCTTCACAGCACCGTGATATCCCCTAGGGGATGAGTGAAGTGCTTTATAAACACCCTTAAATAAATAAATTGTAGTTGGTGGTTATGGAGGTGAAGGGAAAGGTACCAATATTGCCACTGGCATGAGAGATATTCAGAGTAAAGCTGGAAGCGGCAGTGCCAGTTGCTTCCAATTCATCTGGTAACTTACATTGAGTGTTTTCCCTATTCACCTGATGGCTGTAGCAGTCAGGATGAACTGCAGTGACACAAGGTGTATGACTGCTGTGTTTAACCAACACCCAGGAGATGGTGTCCCACCATGCACTACACCTAGCATTACTTTTAGTCCAAATTATATGGGGCTGGTATGCAAGAGTCCACTCTTCCAACTGAATGCAACAGGATTCTCCCAGATAGTTGACCAGTATACTGTTTTTTATCAATGGTTTTGCCTCTTTTGCTATACCAGTTAGGCTTGGTGGCAATGGTGGACCTGTTGCTGTCAGTGCCTGTCCATGCTGCAATGTTGCCGGTACTGTTAAAACTGAAAGTTTGTATTCTGGAAATGGTGCCTGTGGCGCTTATGTTAATGTCTTAAAAGATGGTTCAAAATGAAATCATTCCAATGGATGGGACTTCAAAGGGTGGGCAAGCCTCATGACTTTCCACAGATTTATGTCTTCCATTTTTGGTAAGCTGACTGTTGTCCTCTATTTCAGTTTTTTCAAAATCGAGGACCCTCCAAGAGGGAGCAGGAGCCTGCAACCATCGCCTAGCCCATGGGACTCTGGGTTGTCTTGCATTTTGGTTCTGTTGCGCCTGTCAGTGTGTTCCTTTCCTTACTATGCAGGCTCTTTTCTGCTAGTTGTAGGTTAGTATTTGCCTGTAGTAGAAGATCAGAATTGGGATTGGGTCTTGCAACCTTTCACTAATTCATGTGAGTGTGCTTGATACATCATGAGTTTGGTTACAATGTGCATGTCAGGCTCTTCCTGTCCTCAGCACCATCTGTTGGTTGTAGGCCCTGAAAACCAGCACCTATGTGAAGATATTACATTTTTTATCTGCGAGAGAGAATACACTCCCCTGAAATTCACTCTTTGTGAAATTGACAAAGAGTGGGTCTAGGGAGCGTCACTAAATATTGATGCAACAATACAAAAGTGGGTGCAGCAGACAGGCCAGGTTGTATTTATCAATGCTGCATGGATACAGCTACAGGATGGGTAGCTGGGCATGGAATGGCATGGAACAGGTGCAGAATCCCAGGTTGCTCAAAGTTGGGGAGATTAGACCCAAGCCTTATTTGAAAGCATTTCAAGTCCCATGATAAATCACCAAGACGAGATACGCCTGCCATAGTGAGGGGGTAGTGGTAGATTGCTAATTTACACACAGACATCCATAACATATAGCTATCCATCACTATATAGCTATTCTATACAGTTATATGTATAGTACTTGTTAGAAATGGGGAGTCTAGTTGGCAGAGGTATGTACCTTGTCTAGGTAGGGACTACCACTCTAGTCAGGGTAAGTCAGATACATACCCTAAATTAACCTATGCTCACCCTTTGGCAGCTTGGCAGAAAGCAGTCAGGCTTAATTTAAGATGCAATGTGTAAAGTATTTGTGCTACACTTATTACAGTAAAATAGTGAAAACACCATGCAAAAAGAATTCACATCAAGTTAGAAAAATAGAGCTTACTTTAATGAACAAAACAAGACCTCAAATGACAAAAATCCAATAAGTAATACCGGAGTTCTGAATTTTGAAAGAATATCTTGAATTATAGTCCTTAGAGTCATACAGCGCCAACAGGTGCTATCTGGGAGCACTGTACCGGGCTTGACACAAGAAAAGGGGGAGGAGGATAGCACCTTACTTCGACCTCCTCAGGGTAAACCTCATCACACATGTAGAAGTAAGACTTTTAAAGTCGCAATTTTTATAAAGTAATACTCAGAGTATAAAGTGTAGCAAAGTGCAATACTTTGAAAAAACTGCCCTCACCCACAACGAGTTGTGGCATGCTTCATCATTGGGCTGCTACGACACCTCAGCGCAGACCAACGCTTGACATGGAGCAATAGGGTGGGGAAGACAATACAAACACATAGAAAAGGAGAAGGATCCAAGAAAAGATTAGTGCAGATTATAAATCTAAAACTAACTAAGGGATATCCTCATAATATTTTTATTCCTGGATTCCCCTGTTAGGGTTAAAAGGTATCTCACTACCAAAGGATGGTGGTGAAGTGAGTATATTAGGCACCCATCACCCCTCCGTTCTGCATAAAGGTCGACATGTTTCTGCCGGATTACGTGTCTCTACCGGCATTCTTCAGGACTGTCGGATCCCTTTGCTAAATCTAGCATATTTAATCTAGCAAATATTATAAGGATATCCCTTAGTTAGTTTTAGATTTATAATCTGCACTAATCTTTTCTTGGATCCTTCTCCTTTTCTATGTTTTTGTATTGTCTTCCCCACCCTATTGCTCCACCTCAAGCGTTGGTCTGCGCTGAGGTGTCGTAGCAGCCCATTGATGAAGTATGCCACAACTCGTTGTGGGTGAGGGCAGTTTTTTCAAAGTATTGCACTTTGCTATACTTTATGCTCTGAGTATTACTGTATAAAAATTGCGACTTTAAAAGCCTTACTTCTACATGTGTGATGAGCACTGTACCGGGTCAAATCTGAAAAGTCAAGCCAACTGCGATGAAGCGCGGGTCAGATACAGAAGTCATGCAGGCCTCGCTGAAACAGTACATTCTCGGAGAACAAGTGTTGACGTCAAGGATCAGCTGCGAGGAGTGGAGGAGGAGGTGCGTTGCAGTCTATTCAAAGGATTGTAGGCAATGTGTTGGTTCTGAGCCACGCAGTTGTGTCCCACTTCATCGATCAGCTCCGGGTGATGAAGGCGATGCGTCGTTGTTGAGCTGCACTGTCCACACCGTGAAGTCCTTGAAGTGGCGATGAATGCGTCAGTTCCAACCGGCGCAAAGCATATGATGCATGGATTCTTGCAGAACAGCACAGGAAAACCCACCTCCAAGGGCCCGGTATTGGATTGGCACCACTTGGCAGGGTAGGACTCACAGATGTCAGAGTCCAGGTGCTGGCTGGGAGGATGCAGGCAGTCTTTGATGTCCCTGAGACTGCAGAACAGGAGGCAAGCAGGCAAGCCCTTTCAGTCACTTGGTTCTGGGAATGTAGAAATTCAGGCCCAGTCCTTTTTACCACCAGGCCAGGCCAGGGGCAGCAGATAGAAGGGCACGCACAGCAAAGCAGGAGTCCAACAAATCCAGCAGAGTGCCAGCAGCACAGCAGTCCTTCTTCCTGGCCCAGAGTGTACTGAGGTCCAGAGTGTACTGAGTTGGTGGTGTCAGGGGTCCAGTACTTATATCTAGTCGCACCTTTGAAATGACAGAGACTTCAAAGAGAGGCCTTTTAAAGTTCGCAAGGTACCTGCACTTCCTGCCCTGGCTCCAGGCTCACAACAGTGGGGTATGCAGCTCTTTCTGTAGTGACAAGCACAGCCCTATTCAGGTGCAAGTTCAGCTCCTCCCTCCCATCTAGCTCAGGTAGGCCCATCAGCCTGGCGATGGGCCATCAGGATCTGAATGACACACCTCTGCTCCCTTTGTCTGTGACTGTCTAGAGGGAATGCACACAGGGCCGGACTGGCCGTAGCGGGCACCGGGTGTTTCCCCGGTGGGCCGTTAGGTGGGGGCCGGTTTTGGGCCCCTGGGGGGCCATTTTTGCTACCGGGGCCGGCAATATCGGCCCCCTGTAACAAAATCGTCCAAAACCGGCCCTTGCAAACAGCTCGGCTGCACCCCCTCAGCCCCCCCTCCCCAGGGGGGCCAGCTGAGCGGTTTGCCTGGGCTGGTTTCAGTTCCCAGTCCGGCACTGTATGCACAAAGCCCAGCTGTCACCTACCCAGACATGTACTTATTGACAGGGAGAGGCACAGAATGGTTAAAGTGAGAAAATGCAACCTGTCTAAAAGTGCCATTTTCAGACTTACAATTTAAAATCCGACTTCACCATAAGTTCTGATTTTAATTTGTGAGACACCAAACTCGAAATTTCTATCTTGTCCCAATTTTGAATTACACTTATAAGATGTAATAATGTAATACCAATGTTAACCTATGGGCAAGATAGGCCATGCAGTAGTGAAAATAATTTAAACATATTTCACTACCTGGATATGCAAAACTTGAAAGTACATGTCCATCTTTTTAAATACCCTGCACCATGCCTCTGGGGCTGTCTAGGGCATACCTTAGGGATGATGTAATTGCATTAAAAAGGAAGTTTTGGGCCTGGCAAGAGGGTTATCTTGCTCGGTCAACATGGAAATTTAAAACCACAACACAGACTCTGCATTGGTAGGCATGAGAATTGTTTAAAGAGCTACTGAAGTGGGTGGCACAATCAGCACTGCAGGCCCACTAGTAGCATTTAATTTACAGGTCCTGGGCACATGCAGTTCCCTCTACTAGGGACATCTAAGTAAAATAAATATTCCAATTGTGGATATGCCTATGTTACCATGTTTTAGGGACAAAGCACCTGCACTTTAGCATTGGTCAGCTGTGGTAAATTGGCCAGAATCCTGAAGCCAGCACAAATGAAGTCAGCAAAATAGGAGGTCAGAAAGAAAAAACCCCACCAAGGATACCAGGTCTAACTTTGCTCAAAGTAGTCAATAGGTAGTATGTTGGTACAATACAAGGCAGCAAATTAAATAATCAAATGAATCAGTTAACCAAAGAACAATTATCTGCAGGCTTGTGTGACAGTCAGCAGCAGTCTTTTGGTGATCAAAGGAGGGACCCCTGAGGAACTCTACATAAACCAGCATGGCAAAAATGGCACATCTTGGGTCATCTGGTCACCAAGGTGCATTCCTTGCGGCCTCCTAATGGTACTGGCTACTTCCTCCTGATGATCCAAGAAAGGAGCCAGTACCATTAGGAGGCTGGCGAGGAACGCACTTTGGTGTAAGTGTGACTACAGGGGTTCCTGAGCCCCTCCTCCATGTGGCCCAGGTGACCCTTAATTATGGTACCTAGGGACCTAGGAGCGTAAGGTAGCGACAAGGGTTAGCCCACCGACATATTTATTTAATTATTTGTTTATTTATAAAGTTTTGTATAGCGCGAACAAGACCCAGGAGGGTATCAGAGCGCTTCACAGTTGAGGTAGGTAGGATAACAAAGTATGACAAGAACAAACATTTCAAATAGGTTCAAGACAAACGTTACCAATAGGTTCAAGATGAGAGCATGACAACAACATGATTCAGAACATTTAAAAACAAGACTGGACAGATCCAATATTAGAGGAGAATATGCAGTGTACACAGTACCAGTAGGATTATAGCCTGCCCATCCTATTAAATACCGGGTTACACAAAAGTAAAAGATAGCAATCAAGCAATGGGAGAGAGACATTCTATAAATAACATACAAAGTTGTGGAGTGGTCTGTTCACACTATTAAACCCAGAAGTGTAACTGAGAACTGGACAGTCATAGCATCAGAGAAGAGAGCAGTATTGAGGCAGCTGAACCAGGACTTTATGGCAGGAATTTCAGCATTAGGATTTTTTTCACTTCTTTTTTGAAGGAAGTGGTGGATGGGATTTGACGAACTTCCGGTGGAAGGGAATTCCAAATCTTCGGGGCCATGCCCGAGAATGCTCTGTTACTCATTCTCTTTTTGTGGAAGATTTGAGGTTTCAGGAGAAGTGAATTTGCACTTCGAGACGGACGTCCACCCCCTGATAATTCAAGCTTGTGAGCCAGATAGATGGGGGTCTTGAAGTGCAGTGCTTTGTGAGTCAAGCAAGCTATCTTTAGTTGTATTCTAGCTTCATAAGGTAACCAGTTTAGGGATTTTAAGGCTGGGGATATGTGATCATTTCTTTTTGTACCAGTAATCAGTCTGGCTGCGGCATTAATGGAAGCCGTAAGTGGAACCAAGCTTTGTTTGGGGAGACCGCAAAGAGTGGAGCTGCCGTAGTCAAGCCTTGGCAATACTAAGGCTTGAACCGCCCATTTGAAGTCTTCCTGTGGGAGGAATGGTTTCAGATTCCTTAGTAGCCTCATCTGGTGTTTAGCACCCTTGGTTGCATTGCATATATGTTTCTGCATGTTCAGGTGCCTGTCTAGGGTGATTCCTAGAGATTTAGCAGAATCGATAATGTGGGGGGAGCAGTTGAAGGCTGAAAGATGATGCATCCAGAGGTCAATATTGGGGGCATGGTTAGGGGGAGCAATGAGGAGGAATTCTGTTTTGGAGGTGTTGAGCATGAGGTAGTTTTCAGTGAGCCAGTTTTGGGTGTTCATCAAGATGGAGTTGAGTGAAATGAAGTCTTCCGGGGATGAGACTTTCAAATAAAGTTGGGTGTCATCTGCGTATATGTGAAAGAGAATGTTCGCTGAGTTCAGGGCATTAGCTAAAGGTTCCAAGAATAGATTGAAGAGTATGGGAGAAAGGGCGGACCCTTGTGGAACCCCCATCAGGACTGTAGACGGCTGAGATAGGGATTGATTCACTTTGACTCTTTGGGATCTGTTGTGGAGAAAGGAAGAGAACCATTGCAAAACCACACCTGATAGACCCATACGGTGTTCTAGCGTGGAAAGTAATTTGCTGTGATTAACAGCGTCGAAGGCAGAAGATAGGTCGAGGAGAATGAGGAGGCAGGATTCATTTTGGTTCTAGCAACTTTAAACTGTCATCCAAGATGTGAGTGAGTGCCGATTCTGTGCTGTGGCCTCTCCGAAAGCCTGATTGATGTTGATCTAGCAGTTGGAATTTCTCAATGTGAGCACAGAGTTGAGATTGCACACACTTTTCTAAAAGTTTCGCCAACGTGGGGATGTTGGAAATAGGACGGAAGTTATTCAGCTCAGAACTGTCTGCGTTTGGTTTTTTTAGAATGGGGGATACTTGTGCAGCTTTTAGGCAGTCGGGTATCATGCCTTGTGGTAGTGAAGCGTTAACAATCTTTGCCCAAATGGGAAGGATGGCAGCTTTAATTTCTTTGAATATAGGAGGAGGTAGAGGGTCATTGAAGTGGTTGGAGGGTTTGATCACAAGAAGAGTGTTGTAGATGTTGTTTTCACTAAGGGGTGTAAAGGTGTGCCAGGAAGCATTGTTCTTGGGGCTAGTACTAAGGAGGACGGGTAGTTCCTGGTGGTTAGGTGGAGCAGTGCGTCCTGAATTTAGGAGAAGAGCCCTTTTTGATTCTAGGACTATGTTGATGCTTGACGTTTTTTTGACAAAGAAGGTGGCCAATTCATTGCAAGTAGGGGTGCCTTCTCCAGGGTCAGTGCGGATGGGCGCCTTGATCGATTGTTGATTAACAATTTCGAATAGTTTCTTGGGGCGATTTATGGCTCGATTAAGTTGAGATTTGAAGAAGTCGGCTTTAGCACTCTTGATTTTCTTTTTGTATGAACTCCTGATAGCGCTAAGGAGGGTTAGGTGTTCGGTCGATGGTGTAGATCTCCAGGATCTTTCCGCTGACCTTAGGTTACGGCGTTCCAAGTTAAGGTTGTCGTTGAACCATGGTTTGGAGATTTTGGAGGAGGCATTTTTTTGTTGTAGCGGGACTATATCGTCCATGATACCGGAGATAGAGGCATTATAGAAATCCGTGAGTCTTTCATTTCTGAGTGAGGAGACCAGGCTTTTGAACAGCAGATTGCTAGCTCTTCAGTGTTAATATTTCTAAGGTTCCTTATCCATTGCTTCATTTTCTTGGGTTGAACGCCCTTCACTAACACCTCCCTGTTAATGAAGAAGAAGATGTAATAGTGGTCGGACCAGTCGCAAGGGATAATGGAGTCCAGTGTGATAGTGTTACCTTTGGATATGATGAGATCCAGAGTTTCTCCCTTATTGTGAGTTGGGCTATCGCAAAATTGAGTCAGCTCATGATCCAATAGGAAGGATTTAAGACAATTCACTGCGTGATCATTTGGGTTAGACCAGTGGAGGTTGAAGTCTCCCAGGAAGATTTGGGACACGAGAGGGTCATCGTTGGATGAGATGATTTCCATTAAATGCTCAATGAAGGAAAGATTGTCACCAGGGGGGTGGTAGAATGTGTGTAATTTACAGACATGGCGGTTTTTGCTGGTAATGTTGATGCAGAGATATTCGCTGGAGGATGGCGTGGTTGAATCAGATTGGGAAAGGGATTTCTATGTATGCAGGCTATTCCTCCACCCTGTTTTACCTCTTTGTCCATACAAATTATGTCATGGCTAGGTGGGACTAGACGGTCGAGTATAGGTGTGGAGGAGTCGTTTAACCAAGTTTCTGTGAGGATAATGATGTCAAGCTCATTGGTTAGGATGAGATCATAGATGTCGGAGGCGTGTTTACTCGCTGATCTGCAATTAAGTAGAGCGCATTTCAATTGGTCAGTCGAGTGAGGGGTGGATGCTGGGAGGATGTTGATGCGCTGAAGGTTGCCAATATTTATGCCTCCCAGGTTGTGTGAAGGTTCTCTGTAAGGGTTAGTTTGGATTAGCCCCGTTCGGGACTTGATAGGTGATTGGGAGTAGGATAGGAGTAGCTCACGGATCTCAATAGATGAGAGGACAGCTTTCAGTCGTCTGGGGCGGGAAGAAGTATTCGGGAGAGGTAAAGTTTTCCAAGTATGGTGAAAGGTGTGCATGGGCAGTGGAGGAGCTGCGCCCTCCATGATGATGGGACGATTCTCTATAGTGCTAAGGGATCTGAGTAGAGGGAGGTGTTCGAAAGTGATGTCTTTCAGTTCCTGAATTTCCTTTGTGAGAAGGTGCAGGTGGCTAGATATCTCATCCAGACGCCCAGCCCAATCAGAGAGTTGATTGATGGGTTCAGGAGGAGAGGTGGGGTTTCGGGAGAAAGCAGAAGGGGCCGGGGTGGCCATGAGATAGTCAGAGGGAGCGGGTGAGTCAGAGTGGTCTTGTGGATTACCAATTAGTGAGGCAAAAGGGTCTGTGTTTGTAAGGCAGGCGATAGGGCTTAAGTGGGGCGGATGGGATGTGGGGGTAGCGAGATAGAGTGGGATGGGTGGAAAGTGTTCCAAGGAGGGTGGGAGGGTGGATACGGAATGGGCTAAAGGCGAGTTAGGTAGGATCAAGCAGGGAGGTTCACCGGGGGAGAGGTAAGGCGGAAGGGATAGAGAGGATTCCACTGCAAGGTTCCCTGTAGATAGCCATGTGGAGTTTGGTGAAGTGAGTGACGCTATGGGTCCAAGATTTGAGTGATTCACTGAAAATGAGGACATTGTATTCTCAGGAGAAGCTAAGTCAGGGAACTGAGTGGCACAGCGCTCTCCTAAGGCATGAGGAGGGATATGAGTGGTTGTTGTCATCTCAGGCATTAAGAGAGGTGTAAGTGCGAGATCATTTGGAATTGGCCGGGTTAAGCGGGGATGAGGAGACTTGGAAATCACTGCCATCTTGAGGGTGGGGAAGATATTGCTCATCTTAAATAGATTGTCATTCGAGGCTTGAATTAAGATAATACCGTTGTTATAAAGGGAGATGGTGGCATTAGCATTGTAGAAGGACGAAGGTGATGCTGAAAGTTTGATGCCATACAGAGTTTTCCTGGTACCCGAAATGAGGAGCAAGGAATGGAAGACATTCCTCCATCATGCCCGTTTCCGGGAGAAGAAGATGAGGTCATTAGTTAGTATACCCTTCTTGGCACAGAAGTAAGGATCAGAGATAAGTGTTTTGGGTTGGGCTTTGAGTAAACGATGTTTGAACTTTTTTGACGCATTTTAGGAGAGGTTAGGAGGATAGTTGATTGTAAAGGCATGACGACCGGTGGGGACAACCTTTGTATCCATTCTTGTGTGGGGTCAGGTTGCAGAGCTTTAGTAAGAAGCAGAGTTAAGAGCTCTTGAGCGGTTAATCTGAGATGAGCTAACATGGGTGATCCTTAATGGGAAATTAGGTCATAGGTTGGAGAACGGGGTTGAGGATGGGTCAGTTACATCCTAATGAACCTCTGCGTGGGCTCAGGAATGGTCAATAAATAAAGTCAGAGTGAACTGCAGGATAGTGAGCCGATAGCCACTGTGCGTGGAGGAGGATCGAAGTGACTGTAAGAGAGTGAATCATAACTCCAAACAGTAAGGCTACTGAATTAGGATGCACCAAATGGTGGCTATGCTGAAAATGCAAAATTGAGAACTTTTTCCATAACTACAATTGTACTAAAACACAAGATATACGTAGTGCTAATACAAATTGTATCAGATAAAAGAAAACCAATATAGTCCAATCCACACTAATCCTGAAGGAAGGGGTATTGGGTTGACTTAAATGTGAGAGCCATCCCTAAAAGAGACAGTAAATTAAAAAAAAAAAAAAGTGGCATATGCATTGTATACATGCTACCAGATGATCTGATGTCCGTCCTGATAAACGCCCTGGTCTCTGCTGAGCCACTAAGCAGAAACATGGTGACGGTTTAGTGGGGCTGGGGTAGAGGAAGGTAAGAGATAATTTAAATTGTTAAAAACATAGCTTTTACCATGATAGGCTCTCTGCATTTTCTGTGCTTAGGAGCTCTGTTTTTCGGGCATAGCGCTTAGATACCCTCAGGTTTAACACGCTTTATAAATTCATTTTTCATTTAATTTAATTTCAAGAATATTTAACCAATATAAAGTCATACCTGAACTGTTTTAAGATAATTAAATTGCTAAATGGATGCCAAAAGTGAATTTTTTCGAATACATGCATTTCCGACACATTCTGGGCTGTGTGACATATTACCAATGTATAAAATGCTCTTAATCCTCAGGTCTGTAACATTTGATAGGAACATACCATTAAAATCACACTTGCAGTATTTAGGTAATCTAAATGGAAAACACCAGTGGATAAACTCAGTTCTTGATAAATAACACCCTCCTGCTAATTTATTAATGTGAAATATATCGGTCCCAGCTAAGGTGCATTAAAAGGCTTACATGTTTTTGTGTGAGATCAGTCTTTCACCCCTTCTGGGTTTCAGAATTTGCCATCTGCTAAATCAAATGAATGGCCAGATAATAGCCAATATGGCAGATGGGAAAATCTCCGGGAACTGGCAAACAGGACATTTGTGCTTGAAAATGCTTTAGTAGCACCATTCTTATTCAGAACTTGGGATTCCCATCCTTACAGGAGTTAACAATACAGGTAGATTGGAACAAGTTTTGGTCCATGTGATTTGAAGCCCTGTGGACACTAATGGGTGGTCAATGACTAAACAAAACGAAACCTGGTGTGGAAGTGTTGACTTTGTTCAGTGAATACATACCCTAGATGAAACCAAAATGTATCTCACTTGATTGAAAATATTTGATCACTATATGTTAAACTTTCTTGTTTTCAATTTCTCAAAATTTGGGTACAGTGATGAAAGTCCAGACACAATAAGAAAAAAAGGGAAAAACCCAAAGTAAAGAAACAGAAAATGTAGCAAGGCAGACAGGATATCCGTCACATTTGTGATGAAGTACCCAGCCGCTGAACTCTAAATCAGCCCCTTTATCTCTACTGGTAGCAGGTGAATTGGCTGGATGTTGAATTGGCTTTTCTAAATTGTACAGAAGAGAAACCTAGAACATTTTCAGACCCTATTCCTGTTGCCTGCCGCATAAGAGAGTTAAACAAGAAATTATAAGGGGTTCTCTAAAGGGAATATTTAGGGGGATTCAACAATTGTTACACTGATCACTATTGGAATGGGCATTACTTGTTTGCTCAACTCAAATTGCTTTTATTTTTCCAGTCATAGTGTCACATCATTCCAGTTCCATTTGTGACAAATCATTAAATACACTTACATACCCAAATATAGATAAGGACATGCATAATTGTTTTGTAAACACAATATCAATCCCATATATTAATAGTGCTTGTTAGCTATTTTGATTTATAGGTGTCACCTAGTTAATTGTGAAAGGGAATCCACCTTGTGGTCATTTCTCCAATACATCAATCTCAACCAATGTGGGATATGTGAATAGGGCCTGATTTAGATCTTGGTAGAGGGGAATAATCCATCACAAACGTGACAGATATCCCGTCCGCCGGATTATAATCCTATTATATCCTATGGAGATTGTAATACAGCAGACAATATATCCGTCATGTTAGTGACAGAATATTCTATCTGCTGGGATCTAAATCAGGCCCTTTGTCCCTAAAGTTTGTGGTTGATGGTACCACAGCACATAATTGAGAGATATGGTGGGATGACTGGTGGCTTAGATACATGGAGCTATTACTCTTTGCACTTTATCATGAGGCACGGCTGGAATTTTATGATGTGATATTGAGTGGTATGGCTTTTGGATATAAAGGACGACAGCGTGTGTATGTGTATAAATATATTTTACCTACCGGTGGTTGCCAGTAGGTAATTATAGTTAGGACGTAGATTCCATAGTAAGATTGTTTGATGAATCCTCGTGAAATTTTCAAAACTAGTATGACACTCACTCCAGCGGCTGTCTTGAAAGTTTCATGGTGATCCATCAAGCGGGGGTCGAGAACAAGGGGGTGTCCCAAAACACGTTTTCCCCATGTTAATACCCGTAGGAACTTTAGACATGGCTACAGCCCGAACTTCTGAATGGAATTATACCAAATTTGGCCGGAAGGTTGATGTTGGTCCTGGGAAGTGCCTTTTTGTGATTTGGTGTAAATCTATTCAGTAGTTTTAGCGATATTAACCGAAATCCAAATTTGTATGTATAGGGATGCGAAGGCTCCACAACTCCTTCTGATCTGGTGCTGAGATCTGATTGGCTGCCAACACTTCACACCAGGAAGTGTTGGCCGCCATCATGGGGCTTGGCTTGAGCTGAGTCCAACGGAAAAAAGGTAAAAAAAAGAGAGGGGGGCAGAGTTGGGGGAGCTCTACAGGGATTGTGTAATTTTCTGCATTTTTTTTAAAAACTGAAAGTTTTTAAAAAAAGAAGCGTGGTCTCCTGCCCTTCTTTTCAAATAGTCACCTGGGTTGGCCAGGTCCTGGGGGCATGAGCACTTATGTAAAGGAGGGGGGCTCACAGGGCCACCCTCCTATGGCTTATCATAAGCCCGGGGACCCATTCAATCCATGTGTGTGGGTGAACTCTCTGGGCCCACCCAGCCCCTGGCACTGCCACCTCCCTGGGGCAAGTGTAGTTAATATAATGCAGGGGACCCATGTGGCCCCAAGACAGCCCCAGGGATCCCACCTCCCGAGGGAAAGTCTTGTTAAATTAATGCGGAAGGCCCACATGGCCACCCCGCAGCCCTGAGGACCGCCACCTCCCTGGGGCACTATAGCTAATTTGATATGGGGGATCCATGTGGTCCCCCCGCAGCCCAAGGAACCGCCACCTCACCGGGGCACTATGAAAAATAAACATAGGTGGTCCGTACCGGACCCCCAGCCCCAGGAACCGCCACCTCCCCTGGGAAAGGATTTAAGATGGATGGGGCTATGCTGCCCCTCTCGTGGAGCCATTTATGGCCCTGGGGACTGCCACCACCCAGGGCCAGCTCCTGCTACCTCCCGAGGTGCCCACCCATAGGAGGTAGCTGTTTGCTTTTGCTTGGTGGGAGCTGGCAGTTCCTACCAAACAAAAGCAAACATAACTTCACTTTCTGCAAGCCGGAGCTGTCAAACTGCTCAGGCTTGCAGAAAGTGGAGTTTTGGTCAGTTTCTCTGCATGCTAATGCGTGCAGAGGAACAGATGAAAACATTGCTCTGAGAAACAGGGTGCTGACTTTCAGCAGCCCCCTGTCTGTCACAGCAATGCTGGTTCCCACAGGAGATGGGGAGCCGGCAGGGGCTGTGGGGGCCTTTCAGGTTCCCGTGCGCTCCCCAACACAGGTCACTGAGTGCCTTAGGGGCACCCAGAATAAAGAGTCTGGGCCACAGGAGATGGCATCCCCGGGGCCGAAATTGGCCCAGGGAGGGGGTTATGCATCTTCCTCCCCAATTAAAAAATAATAAAAACAATATTAAAAAAGACACCGGCCAGAGGAAGTCACAGGAGGCCACACCCCCTTTCTCAACCACTCTGGAAAGCGGCCTCCTGGCGCACAACATGTTGGGGGATGAAGTCCCTTTGGCTAGTGAGGGTCCTTGGGGGCCAACAACCCCTCCTGTTACCTGCAGTAAGTCCCACACAGTGGGGTTGCTAAGAGGTTACCCAAGCCCCCTCCCCCTTTCCCCAGCACTCTGCAAACATGCCTCCTGAAGCAGTACTGGTTGAGATATGAAGTTCCCTTGGCTGCAGTAGGTCCTTGGGGGCCAACAACCCTCCTGTTACCTCCAGTAAGTCCCACACAGCTGGATTGCTGAGAGCTCGTGGGAGACCCACTTCCTTTCTTCACCACTCTGCAAACTCGCCTCCTGGTGCACTACTGGTAGGAGGATGAAGTCTACTTGGCTTCAAGGGTCCTTGGGGAACAACAACCCCTCTGTTACCTCCAGTAAGTCCCACACAGTGGGATTGTTGAGAACTTATTGGAGGCCCCGCCCCTTTCTCCACCACTCTGCAAACATGCCTCCTGGCGCACTACTGGTTGGGGGGTGAAGTCCCCTTTGCTGTAGAGGGTCCTTGGGGACCAACAACCCTTCCTGTTACCTCCAGTAAGTGCCACACAGCAGGATTGCTGAAAGCTCGTGGCAGGCCCTTCCCACTTTCTCCACCACTCTGCAAACACACCTCCTGGCACACTACTGGTTGGGGAATGAAGTCCCCTTGGCTGCTGAGGGTGCTTGGGGGCCAAGAAGCCCTCCTGTTACCAGCAGTAAGTCCCACACAGTGGGATTTCTGAGAGCTGGTGGGGGGCCCGCCCCCTTTCTCCACCACTCTGCAAATGCACCTCCTGGCACACTACTAGTTGGAGGAGGAAGTCCTCTTGGATGCTGAGGGTCTTAGGGGGCCAAGAACCCATCCTGCTACCAGCAGTGAGTCCTACACAGCGGGATTGCTGAGAGCTGGATGGAGGCCGGTCCCCTTTCTCCATCACTCTGAAAGCGCGCCTAGTAGTTAAAAAAATATAGAAATTCACTTAAAAAACAAAGGTTACAGGGACTTTATAGTTTGGAAATAGAATTTAAAAAACCTTAGAAATCTACTTAAAATAACAAAGGTTATAGGGACGTTATAGTTAGGGTCATATTTCACTCGTACAAAACCACAGAAATTTAGCATTTATAATTACCTGAGCTATGGTTAACTTATGCCTCCACAATGAAGTGATTATGACCTCACATGTTATATCACTCATGACATGGTCAGTGACATCAATAAATCAATCAGTTATCTTAGAAAGTGTGACTACTCACCCATGAGCTTCGCAAGGCACTAAGTGGCCGGGTCTGCAGTTCAAAGAGTCAGGTCTTGAGGTCCTTCCTAAATTGTGGCAGCGATGGTGATTGCTTGAGGTGCAGAAGCAGGGAGTTCCAGGTCTTCGCAGTGAGGTAGGAGAAGGATCTTCCTCCAGCCATGGACTTGCAGATCCATGGAATGGTGGCCAGGGCCATTTGGGTGGAGCGGAGATGTCTGGTTGAAGTGTAGAAAGGAGAGGCGGTGGTTGACGTATGCAGGTCTGGAGTTGTGAAGGGCTTTGTAGGCATGCGTGAAGAACTTGAAGGTGATTCTTTTGTTGACAGATAGCCAGCGTAGGTCTCTCAGGTAGCCAGTGATGTGGTTGCAATTGGGATCTTCAGGATGACTCTGGTGGAGGCATTGTGGATGTTCTGCCATTTTTTTTCGTTTCTGGGTGATGACGATGTAGAGTGCGTTGCCGAAGTCGAGTCTGCAGTTGACGAGCGCATGGGTGACATTTTTCATGGACTCAGTAGGGATCCACTTGAAGATCTTATGAAGCAGGCAGAGTGTTTGGAAGCAGGAGGACGAAACAGCATTGATTTGGTAGTTCATTGAGGGCGAGGAGTCCTGGATGGTGCTGAGGATCATGCATGGTCCGTGGGTGTAGGGGGGGTTTCGAGTGCTCCGGACCACCAAGAGTTATCCCAGATGGAGGGATGGAGCCCAGGATGAGGACTTCAGTCTTGTCTGAGTTAAGCTTGAGGCAGCTGTCCTTCATCTAGTTGGCAACTGCCTTCATCCCATTATGGAATTTGCACTTGGCTGCTGTGGGTTCATCTGTGAGGGAGAGAATCAGCTGGGTGTCATCAGCATAGGAGACGATGTTGAGTCCATGGCTTCTGATGATGGCTGCAAGCAGGGCCATGTAGATGTTGAAGAGGGTGGGGCTCAGGGAGGATCCCTGAGGCACTCTGCAGCTGATCTCTGTGGGATCTGAGTTGAACAGCGGAAGTCTGGCTCTCTGTGTTCATCCGCTGTGGAAAGAATGGATCCATTCTAGGGCTTTGTCACGAATGCTGGCGTCATAGAGTCTTGCACAGAGGGTGTGGTGGGAGATGGTGTAGAAGGCAGCTGAGAGGTCCAGGAGGATGAAGGCAGCAGTCTTGCCTCGGGTTGAGGAGGATGCGTATGTTGTCTATCGTAGCAAGGAGAGTGGTCTTGGTGCTCTGGTTGCTTCTGAAGCCCGATTGGAAGAGGTCCAGGATGTTGGTCGTTTCGATGAACTCAGAGGGTTAGGCTTTGATGGCTTTCTCAATGACTTTGGCTGGGAAGGGGAGCAGAGAGATGGGTCTGTAGTTTTTGAGGTCCGTCATGTCAGCAGAGGGTTTCTTCAGCAGGCGTTTGATCTCTGCGCGCTTCCAGTCTTCTGGGAAGGTTGTGGACTCGATGGAGTAGTTGATGGTGCAGCAGAGTTCGGGTGTGATGGAGGTGCTGGCTCTGCTAAAGATGTGATGAGGGCAGGGATCTTAGGGGGCTCCAGAGGGGATGCTGTTCATGATCCTGAGGGTGTCCGCAGAGGTGAGGGTAGTCCAGCTGGTCAAGTTCTGTTGGGGTTTGGAGTATCACTCATTAGTAGTGCACCTAGTATACTAATTAAATGTTTCTAGTAGCTTAGTATATATGTTTAACACACATAAATTCTTAGAAAATGCTTACACTCACTTGATGATGTCATTGGCGATATCATTTGAGATGTCATGAGTGATGTCATGAGTGATGTCACTGACCATGTCATGAGTGATGTAACATGTGAGGTCAGAAGCAGTGCATTGCGGGGGTGTAAGTTATAGTTAGCTCAGGTAACTATAACTGCTGAGTTTCTATGGTTTTGTATGAGTGAAATCTGAGCCTAACTATAACATCCTTGTAACCTTTGTTTTTTTCAGTGAATATATATATATATATATATATATATATATATATATATATATATATATATATAATTATTATATTGCCTACTTGCGATTGCCAGTAGGTAGGTATAGTTAGGACCATGTTTCCATAGGAAAAGCATTTTTTGACTTGCCTATATCTTTTGGCGCCATTTGGCGGATCTTCACGAAATGTTCCCCAAAACGTGACCCGATAATTCTAGTTGTGCATTTGAAGTTTCGGGGTGATCAGTCAAGCGGGGCTGAGAGAAAGGGGGGTGGGGTAAAAAAAAGTGTTTTTTCAATGTTAATTACCATGGAGTCTTTAGACACACATGCTGCCCAAACCACAGGACGGAATTATGCAGAAGTTGGAAGAAAGGTAGCTTTTGATTCGCAGATCTTGCTTTTTGTTATTTGGTGTAAATCTTTTCAGTAGTTTTAGAGTTATTAAAGGGAATTCAAATTTGTAGATCTAGGGACGTTAAGGCTCTGCAAACCATCCTGATCTTATACTGAGATCTGATTGAATGCAAACACTTCAGCCAGGAAGTGCTGGCAGCCACCTTGGGACTTTGCTTCAGCCGAGTTCCAGAAAAAACATTTAAAAAAAAAAGAAAAGGGGGCAGGGTAGGAGTACCCTAAGCTCTTAGCCCTGTTCCAGGGCAAAAAAGCACTTTAAAAAAAATGTGTTGCAGCGAATCCATGGCAAGAAAAAAAAAAAAAACAAGCGCAGTCCTTTATGCTTGTTTTTAATGAAGCCCCGGGGGCATACTAACATAGAAAATCAATTGAGAGGTGGAGCACGGGGTTACCCTCCTAGAGCTCTTAAGAGCCCCAGGGACCACCACTTCCCCAAAGCGTAATAATAATTTAGGGGGGACCACGTGGATAACCCCATCTATGGGCTCAAAGTAGCCCCAGGTCCCACCACCTCCCTGGGGCTTTATTTAGTTGATGGAAGGGGCCTCTCATCCTGGGGCTTTTTGAAGCCCCGGGGACCACACCTCCCAGGGGCTAAAATAAAATGAGTGTGGGGGGGGGGCACTCAGATCTCCCCTCTGGCCCTGGGGACCACCACCTCCCCAGAGCCAAATACTTTTTAAAAAATTAAGAATGAAATTGTTGTATATTGCAATTGGTCACTCCTGTTATGTGGTTTCTATTTTTTTACTTGAGACACAGAGCACCATTGATATATTACTTTTTCAAATACAACAGTATCTTATGCAAACAGTATCTGGTTTTAGAGTATGCTTTTCTTATGACATCCTACTTACAGTAACTCAATGCTAATATGCTTCTTTTTTATTAACTATCGATACATTGTCCGCAAGAACAATTGTTTCCACATATATAAACTTTCTAAAAGTGTCATGTACAGAATTGTGACTTAAAAGTCTAACTTTACCATTAAAGAGAACTTTAAGTTACAGTTCTTTAGCGATCAAATATGACATTTCTACCTGTTCCTAAGCAAACGTATTACTTATTAAATGTAATAAGGTAACTCAATGTTAACCTTTGGTAGAGGCAGGTCTCACAGTAGTGAAAAAAGTTTTGGGGAGTTTTTAACTACCAGGACTTGTAAAACTTAAAAGTGCATGTCCAATATTTCAAATGCAGTGCACCCTGCACTATGGTCTGTTTAGGGCATACCTTAGAGATGACATATGTATTACAAAAGGGAGATTTAGGCCTAAGAAAGGGTTTAATTTGCCATGTCAAATTGTCCGAACTTAAGTGCATCCACTGTTGGTTTCTTTTTTTGTGACCCACAGAGCCTTTTACATCTGAGAGCCTCTTATTTAAGAAAGCAATTTTAGAAATATCTTTCAGATCAGCCTTCTGTTATTCACTTTCTTGCCCAGGAAGGCAGAGAGTGACATGGATTCCTGCTGACGGTAATGATAAAATGGGCAGATTCCAACCATTACATGTTCTGGCGAATGATTCCACCCATCTGTATCTTATATTCCGCAGACTTATGGCACCTAATATGATTGTGAATAATCGCATTCTCATTAACTGACTATGAAAGTGAATGGTTATGATTTCACATCATTATTGCACACCAAACATATCATTTAGTTCCATAGTTAATATATAGCTGATAAGATTATTAATATTTAATCTGCTACAGCAAATCTTTTTTTTTTTTAAATCTTTTTGTTTTTAAATTATTTGAAGTATTTTAATTAACATTGCTTACTGTGATGTAATCAGGTCCAAAGAAATCTGAATAAACTTCCTGTGATGGCATGTGAAGTCAAATGATATATTATGTCCCTACACTAACCCAGTGTGTTTGGTGAACTGAATTGCTTCTCTGTCATGCCGCTGTAGCAATTCCCTATTAAGACGCCACAGACGCCACACCCCTTCCATTCTAAAGACAGCGGGCCCGATTCACAGAACTAACTTAAGACAAAATCCTAAACTTACTACCATTTTGGTATTCACAGAAGACACTTACTCATTTTGGTATTCACAGAAGGCACTTACTTACTCATTTTGAGTAACTTACTCATTTTGTGTAACTTACTCATTTTGGTATTCACAGAAGGCACTTACTCATTGATGAGTAAGTGCCTTCTGTGAATATCAAAATGAGTAGGTTACACAAAATGAGTAAGTTACACAAAATGAGTACCAAAATGAGTAAGTTACACAAAATGAGTAAGTTACTCAAAATGAGTAAGTTAATCATTTTGGTATTCACAGAAGGCACTTACTCATTTATGAATAAGTGCCTTCTGTGAATACCAAAATGAGTAAGTTACACAAAATGAGTAAGTTACTCAAAATGAGTAAGTAAGTGCCTTCTGTGAATACCAAAATGAGTAAGTGCCTACTGTGAATACCAAAATGGTAGTAAGTTTAGGATTTTGTCTTGTTAGTTCTGTGAATCGGGCCCTGAGTGCTTTAAACATATGAGATGCCTTTTCTCTCCATGTGGTTGGTTGTCATATTCCATGGTTTACTGGGCGGTGGTCGACCCAGCCGTGCAGCCCTCCTTTGCTGCATTCTTATATGTGGGGGCCTTCTTGAAGACAATGCGTACTATGCCATGGGTCTGCCTGACCTTCTCCTTCCCTTGAAGAAGGCAATCTCAGTCCCAACCTCAGATGGCCTCTGCTTGCAAGTTCCTGAAAGTCCTTTCCAAACCAATATGGAAGCAATGCGACTTCCTGTTTTCTGACCTATGAAAGGAGGTGACTCTTTCTACTCTTTGTGTTGCAGTTGTTTGTCGGGCTCCCTTTTCCTAGATTTCTTCCTGAACTTTTGCCTGTTTTCCTTTCCCTTATTCATTTGTGCTCCAGTAGTTTTCTACCCCAAGTCTTGCCTTTTCTGTATCATTGTTTAAAATAGAGACCAGCTTCCATCTGTCCAGCTTATCTCAAGCTCACAGTATGTCACTTTCTGTGGTCATGTCATCTCAGCCTTCTGGAGCCTTTGTGGCTAAGTTTTGAAGGATTTTAAAAATTGGGTTATTTTCTTCCTTGGGGCGCATCCTAGAAGGCACTATCACCGTTTTTGTGTCAACAGCATCATGGCTACTCGAAGGGGTCACCCTTATCTATGACAGACTAAGGACCAGATTTTGATCTTGGCGAACGGGTTACTCCGTCACAACGGTGACAGATATCCTATCCGCCCAAATATAAATCCCATAGGATATAGTGGGATATATATTTTGGCAAATGGGATATCCGTCACCATTGTTGTGGAGTAACCTGTCCGCCAAGATCTAAATCAGGCTCTAAGTCTGTGAAGACTAGACACTTCAGGCTGAGAAGTAGTGTAAGAAACCAACAAGGCGGTAAGACTAACATTCTCTAAGTCTAAGGTTGAGAGCAAAACCAAACTTCTCAGAAAAGTCTTGATGAAAGAACAATTCTAGCAAGCTCATGAGTTAAAAAAAAATGTGGGATGTGTTGACCATGGAAAACTGCATGTTTAGTCACACCCTACTCTTGGCTGAAATTGAAATGACATGGTCAGGTGAATAATGTTAAACACAACTCATTCCTCCCCCAACACTTCATTTAGCTGGATGGTCACAATACAACTTGCCTCCTCGTGGCATTTAATAGTTCAAACCATTGTTTACTTGCTAAGGTAAAGCTAACCTCGAATAGCTGCACAGTAATATTTCAACAATTTACTTAATCATTTGCATATTAATTATTTATGAACTGACCGACATTCACCAACTAAATTCCCAAGTCCTGCAGATATGATATAAAATGCACACTGCTGAGCTGATATATATCTCCCGTTGACTGAGCTTGATTTTTAACATTTCCGAAGAAACGTTCTATCTGAAAATAATTAGATGGTGTTGACGAGTTAAAAAAAACCTGCCTAATCATAGAAATTGAACTTTCTGGAATAATAGTACTTACATTAGATAAAATTAAACTTAATATTTCTCCACTGGGGATTTCTATGGAAAATGTGTAAATTTCTCTGCAGACCTCATTCTTTCCAAGAAATAACAGATGAAGGAAGACAGGCTGCTACAGCAATTTACTTCCTAATAACTGAAACTACCAGTGGATTTACAGAGATGCACTCTGTATTCTCCAAACACAGGAGGAGCAATGTTTCCCCATGTGCATAGCAACGTTTAATTAAAATATTATAGAAAATAAACAGGTCCTGCCAGTGTGTTCTGCACCGATAAGCAGCATTCTCAATCCAAGTAAACACAATGCTCGTGAATGATTTTTTTTTTTTTTTTTTTGCGTGAGCTGTCAGTGGGCAACGTGACTGATTTTACACTTTCACAAAAGCGCTTTTTTGTGCATGGCTTCCACAGAAGGCCAATACTATGCACACATGTCCAGTAGGATTAATTCCTAAGCACACATACGTTAATTGTGCCTACATAAATCTATACCACACTCCTTTTTATTCTCATTAGAGAACAACTCATGATTTAGCAGAAAAACTATACCAAACCCCGCTGTTTATGGTTCATATCAAGTGTATTCAACAATAAATCTAATGACGTAGTGCAGGCAGCACAGTGCTCATAGTGGAGTGAATAATATATACATTGCCATAAAAACACATGTATCACCTGGTTTGAATTTTGTAACAAGATAGGAAAATCATTGATTCATTGATTGATTGCTACCTCTGGTTTTGGGGGTCATGTAGGTGTCAGCAGGGTCAAAAAGTCAACAGTATTTTAAACTCCATATTTTTTTCTTGAAGACCCTAATCCTTCTCCTCCCTTTTCCCATGAGCAAAGAAAAAAGCTCCAGGGGGCTAAGGATGGGGCAGGGGTAAACCCTATCAGATAGCAGAAATGAAAGGGTGCATATTCTCAGATCTTCTACCACTAGCATTTTGGTGAGTGGCCATCCAAAGATATGCTTAGCTTCGTAAGCTGCCAGATGTGCCCATTCGTCTTCTCCAACGACATGGAGAGCTGCAGCATTTCGGATGCACTGCATTAGTCTCAGTTACAGACTAGTTCCATATGCATGGATGTACCTATGGCCAATGTCACAGTGGTCATATCAGACGCAGAGAGAAAAAGAAGAAGTGCTCCAGAATTCTAAAGAGAAAAAACTATTTTAGCAAACACAATAATGTACGTGAACCGGAATGTTAGAAATGTAAAAGAAAATGTAAACTCTTTGCCTGCAGTACCGCAACAGATCAAATGACAGTGTTTGTGGGGCAGACGTCTGGAGTACAAATGTCTTATTGCTCTCCTATTGCCAAGACTGCCTACCTTTTTATAAAATGCTTAATCAAATACCCAGTGAATTGGCTCAGAATAACCTTCAGCCAGCCCATGGAGAATCCTGATCTCCAGTGAGCATTAGTAAGATGTTGGTGTCATCCATACGGCAGTAGTAGATATAGTGGGTAGATATAGTTGAAGGAAGCATTGAAGAGTAGTGGAAGAGAGAGCCATTGAGGTCAATGCACAATGCATAATGTACTGAGTCATAGGTACATTACATTGATTTAAATGGAATCATTCAAACAAAAAGGAATTCAGCTAACAGAAAACAACATGCTTGAGATCCACAGAAACATCATATAGGTTAAAAGTGGAGTATATAAAACAATTGTTAGAGTCAGATGCTTCTGCAGTTTAGAGCAGAGAACCCTTGAGTGGACACAACATATCTAGTACCGGTAAGCAGGGCTATCAATTGTTCATGATGGAACCTCGAGAAAAATGTGAACCTTGAGTGAGAATGTTTCATACCAGTGCCAATACCAATGATTGATTCAGTCTGACCACTGGGGTCCTTACACGAAGTATTATTACTTCCCTGGTGAACTTAGCCTGCTTTGAAAAGTAATTTGTCAAAATGGTATAAAACTCAGGGCATGATTGCCTCTTGTAGGTGATAGCTGGCTGCCTGGCCGAGACAAACATTTTATTTTGGCAGTAGCGTTAATGGGAAAATGGAGAAACTCAGGGGCATATTTACGAGAGAGGTGGCGCAGCGTGGCGTTAGCCTCCTTGGCTTAACGTCACACTCCGCCACTTCTGAAATGTAGGGCTGCACCATATTTACAGAAATATGGTGCAGCACTTCGTTTTCACCTGCGCTGGCGCTAATTTAGCTGTCTAGCACTAACGCAGACACCCTTGCACCATAGTGTAAGGGTGTCTGTCTTCGTTGCAGGGGAATGATTGTTTATGTGCAGGAAGGTGTCCCTACCTGCATATAAACAATCAGTAATGGCGTTTTGTAACTTCTGTGTGTGCTGCTTAATGCAGCACACATAGAAGTTGCAAAACATCATTTTTTTTCCAATGATTGTTTATGTGCAGGAAGAGACACCTTCCTGCACATAAAACAATCAATGGCGTTTTGCTGTTTCTATGTGTGCTGCACAACGCAACACACATGGAAACAGCAAAAACAAGGAGAAATAAAACATTTCTCCTCGTTTCGCCTGTTCAAGACCATGTTTTCACTGGTCTTAATTTTGACGCTGCATCCTATTTATGCCACCCTTGTAAACAGGATGCCTGGCTGATGACGGGTGATGCTTCTAAACCGGACCCTGGATGCTTGTTTCCGGTCCAGGAAGGACCTGGCTTGGCAGTTCGGTCTGGACTGTTCCCATGAGGCACAGGGTCAAGCCTGATTTGCATATGGCTTGGTCTAAACTGGGGTGGCATGTTGAGTGTTAGATTTGGGGGTCTCTAGTTGGCAGAGGTAGGTACCTTTGACCAAATAGGGACCCTTGCGTCTAGTCAGGGTAAGGGGGTACACTCCTAAAATAACCCCTGCTCACCCCCTTGGTAGCTTGGCACGAGCAGGCAGGCTTATCTCAGAGGCTGTGTGTAAAGCATTTGTGAACACATACAGTAATCAAGTGACAACACTACAGATGGACACCACACCAGTTGTATATTAAAAATAAGTATCTTTAATATAGATTTAACACAAGACCACAAACGACAAAAATCCACAATACTGTACTTTAAAAATGGTAGAATTAGCTCAGTTCTCTTTAGATGGTAAATGCGACAGTTTGAGTTCAATGTACCTTTGGATGCGTAACGCTATACGACGAAAGTGTTGCAGGGAAGGTGATGCGTCGGTTCCTTACACGCAATAACGGTGATGCGTCGGGTCCCTACTGATGCATAGGGGATGCGCCGGTTCTTCTCGGTGTGGGGAGGTGATGCGTCGGTTTCTTACTGCGATTTCGTGGCGATGCGGCCAGCAACGCCGTGATGCGATGAAGATCCGGTGCAATGAAACAAAGATGGCGTCTTCTTCTTGATGCGACACGATGCGTGCTGGCCCGACGGCCGTGCGGTGACTCTACGATTCTTCTGAGCCGCGACAGGCCCCGCGACACGCTTCCCGGTGATGCGGCGGCGTCTGATGCGACGTCGATCCACTTCTCCGGCGATGCGAGGTGCTTCGGCAACGATGCGACGGCCGTGCGGCGACTCAACGATTCTTCTGAGCCGCGACAGGCCCTGCGACACGCTTCCCGGTGATGCGGCGGCATCTGAAGCGACGTCGATCCTCTTCTCCAGCAATGCGAGGCGCTTTGGCAACGATGCGACAGCGGCAGCGGCGGCGACACTCTTCTCCATTGATGCGGCGCCGTCTAATGCGACGTAGATCCTTTTCTTCGGCGATGCGAGGCGCTTCGGCTGCGGCGGAGACGCTTCTTCTTCGTGAGTCGCGCTTCCAGCTCCTTGCGACACGCAGTCCCTCAGAAAGTCCAGCACAGCAGCAGGCACTTTCCAGAAAGACTCTTGGGGAGCTGGTTGGTGAAGTCTGTTGTCCCTGAGACTTCAGCAGGAGGCAAGCTCTTCTCTCAAGCCCTTGGAGATCTTTTACAAGTTGATGAAAGTACACACAAAGTTCCTTTCTCCTTTCTTTGGCAGTCAGGCAACCACTGCAGGCCAATACCCCAAACAGCACTCAGCTTAGGGATAATCTCCTCCTCAGTTTCTCTGGTTCCTCTCCTCAGCAAAGGTTCTCCTTGTTTCCCAAAGTGATCTAAAGTTCTGGGGTTTGGGTCCCTCCTTTTATACTCATTTTCCCTTTGTTCTCTGAAGGCAGAGAGGCCTTTGCCTAGTCCAAACCAGTTCTGGTCAGTCCTGGAGCACTTTGTTGACAAGACTCCTTCTTTCCTTTCACAGTGTAGGCCAGGGACATCAGACGCACCACAGGAGGTGGAGCCAGCATTGTGGAGGGAAGGCACAGCCCTATTCAGGTCCCAGGTGCAACTCCTCCCACCCATCTCCATGCAGATCTCTCTATTCAGCCCTGTGCTGACTCACCCTGTCTCCTGGAATCCCCCAGCCCCTGTCACTCAAACTCCAGACAAGGAATACACAACCTAGCCGAGGCAGGCTTGGATAGTTTAGGCAAGAAAATACCTACTTTCTAAAAGTGGTATTTTCAAACACAGAATGTTAAAACCAACTTCACTAAAATATGTATTTTATCATTCTGAGTTCAGGCATACTAAATTCGTTTTTCTACCATGTTCCCTGGGTCAGTTAGGATTATAAGATGTAATAATCAAACTGCCCATTTTGGCCTATGGGGAACAGGTAGCCTTGCAATAGTGAAAAACGAAAATGGCTGTAATTCACTATTAGGACATGCCACACACACCAGGGCATGTCCTACCTTGTACTTACAATGCACCCTGCCCTTGGGCCTACCATAGGGGTGTCTGATATGAAGAAAAGGGAAGGTTTAGGGACTGGCAAGTGGGTGCACTTGCCCAGTCAACATGGCAGTACCAGACTGCACACAGGCTCTGCAATGGCAGACCTGAGACACACTTTTACAGGCTGCTTCTGTGGGTGGCAAAACCAGTGCTGCAAGCCCACCAGCAGCATTTGGTTTACAAGCCCTGGGCACACTCAGTGCACTGTACTAGGGTCTGACAAGTAAACCAAACCAACCAATCATGGAATCACTAATCCATACACCAATTTACCATAGGGAGCACTTGCACTGTGGCACTGAATAGCAGTGGCACAGTGCCCAAAGCATTTATAACCAGCAAAAACACATGAGGCAACAGCAAAAAATGGAAGGGAGACCCACGCCAACAGTGCCAGGTCTAACAGTGAGCAAAAGAACAATGGATTTAACCCAGATCTATTGACTGGGAGTGAATGTTTGATTTGCTCTGCATTCCGTCCATCATCTGTGTGTCTTTTGCGTTCTCGCCCTAAGTGCGCCGGGTATGCCCAGAGGTGGGTCCCGGGCTCACTGTGCCACTGAATTCAAGCTAGCCTGGCTGATGAGGGGTGATGCCCAGAAACCGGTCCCAGGATGCTTGTTTCCGGTCCAGGGAGGACCTTGCTTGGCAGTTTGGTCTGGACTGTTCCCATGAGGCACAGGTTCAAGACTGATTTGCATTTGATTTAACCCAGATCTATTGACTGGGGGTGAATGTTTGATTTGCTCTGCATTCCGTCCATCATCTGTGTGTCTTTTGCTTGTAAATGGGGGCAGCGTCAAAATCAATGGGTGTTGCAGTGGAATACCCACCGCAACACCCATTGCCCTCCCCTCTCATGCAAAGTATAGCGTGAAAGAGGGCCTTATTTACAAGGCAGCATTAAGCCACGTTAAGGGGCTTTACGCTGCCTTGTAAATAAGGCAAAGCCCCTATCACCACCACAACTTCTGAAAAAGTGATGCTGTGGTGGCGATAGGGGCTTGTAAATATGCCCCTCAGGGTGTCTAGAGTCTACATTGATCCCCATCATAAGAGTGCATTTTAGTTCTGTATTCAGGCATATTACACACATCTCAGAGAACAGTAATGCCAAAAGGAATAGCAAAGCATTCAAATACTCCCAAACCATGCAGAAATGTGGATGCGATGGACAAGTATGAGTTAGAGAGTCAGTTGACAGTGTGAATGGCACACTTTTGGTTTGATGAGTTGAATGAAATTAAACTTGCTGACATTCAGTGAAAGGTATTGGAATGCTCCATAAAAAGTCTTCAGCCCAAAGATGAAGGTCCCTTACCATCACCAGCTGATTGTCTGGAAACCTTTGTTTGTGGGGTTCAACAAGGGTCTTTGCTCAGCCCTACTCCTTTTTAATCTTTACATGGCCCCACTGGCAACTGTGCTTAAGTCCTTTGGTATTTCTTTTTTTCTTATGTCTATGACTCACAGCTCCTATTGAGATTAATTTTCTAGTTTTTGGTTCATCGTTGTCTTGGAATTCTAATTGGTGACCAGTAGAACCAGTCACCTCTTCCCTCCTGGCCTTATTAGCTAAGAATTGGAGATTCATCTTAAATTTCAGCTGTTGAAAATAAAATCTAACACTTTTGGAATCCTCCCAGTCTAACATGCATTTGATGCAAAAATGTCAAGCAGCACAGCAAATAATCGAAAAAAAGTTGACATTTCAACTGACCCGAGCACTCACTAGAAGAGGGAGCTTGAGTCTAATGCTATATTACATGACATTTAGTACAGTATATTTTCTCTCAGTACAAGTCTATGGAACATAATCATATGACATTAACGTGTTACTTCCAGCAAAGTTATCTAATAAACAGGTGGCAGGATCTTCTCCTGGGGAAAGCGTGAGATGTGCTCGAGAAGATCTCATTCATGAATACAATACTGAGCTCATTATTTCCCTAAAATTCCTCTTCTAGTGGCCATTGCTGAAAACAAGGTTACATTTTGCAGAAATTTCATTTTTGTTGTTTTTTTAAATATTTTTTATTTAGTGCATGATTACAATGTTGCAAATAACGCATCAGCTTTCAATCAGTTTTCAAGTACAAAACATACGTGTATTAAATCAACACAGGCTAGTAGCATATACCAACTATTCAAGCAACCTGTTGTAAAAGAAAAATTAATATTGAGTCAGCAACTTTTCATCATGCACAAATGTATACATTTTTATCCACCCCTCCCACCCCGGGGTTAGGCACACGCTTATATATAATTAATGTCTGGAAAGCAAAGCTGGAGATAGCATTGAGCCCAATACTACCTCTCGAGCCATCTTGTCAAAGGTTCCCAAATCTTTAAGCCTTTCAAGCGGGACCGTGTACCTCTTTTTTCATAGATGGCTTTTTCAAAGTTATAGTTTGCCACTAATCGTGTTAGCCATTGGTGAAAGCCTGGGGGGGATGGATTAAGCCAAGCTGAGGCTAGGCAGAGTCCGTATATCGCCATGCCTACGAAAAGCAAATACTCTCCCGGCTTGCTTTGGTTCTCCTGATCTACCCCAAGACAAATCAGGGAGGGAGTAAAGAGAACATCCCTCTCTAACACTTCTTTAAAAAAGTTTGCGATCTCAAGTTTTAAATTGCGTAATATGTCACAAGAGGCAAACATGTGATTGAGATCCGCCTGGTACAAAGAGCATCTGGGGCAAAAAGTCCCTCTCCCCGGCCCCCATTTCGCGATCTTTTTTGGAGTATAATACAGCGAAAAGCAGGATTTATAATACTGGGCTTGAAGCCGCACCGGAATTAGCAGACTTTGTGCTAGCTCAGTCGAGTGGAAGAATAGGTCTTCGGAGATATCAATTTCCTCTTTCCACTTCCTGGCCCGCATTGCCAAATCATCCGGCATTAATGAGTTAAAAGAGTTATACACGGAACCAATAGTTGGATGGTTCTTTCTCAAATTGTCTATAATAGAGTTAATAATAAATCCTGATGGGCCGCCGCATTTTCTCCTTAAAAAATCACGTACTTGCAGTATTTATAGAAATCTTTCCAATCCAATTCGTATCTTTCTTTAAGATTTTCGAAAGAAGCTATATCAGATAAAGAGTATAGATCGCCGAGTTTAGACAGGCCCTTATTTTGCCACTTTTTGATTAATGCATCTTTAAAGATGTCGGGCAGGTTTGGGTTGTTATAAATCGGTGTGTAATGATTCCAGCGACCCAATCCTAACATTTTGCGGACCGATTTCATAATTTTAAACCCGGCAGCGAGCGTCTTGAAACGTACCTTCTTATAGTGGGAATCATTTAGAAACCTCCAGATCCATCCCCATGCATCTTTACCCATTATCAGTTCTATAGGTGTGGGTATATCTTCCAAAAGGTTATCTATTGGCTTATCTGATAATTAAAGGTAGCGGCCACTCGACCAATTCATTATTCAGAAAATCAAAAATTGCGGGGTCATCTGTGGTACTACCATACAAGGTACAAACAGTGAATGAGTCTCCATTTTCCCTTCAACATCCTGTGATGACCCACCTCCCATTTGAATCAGCTAATATGCGTGTAAATTAAAGTGAACGTTTCGCAGATAATATTGCCACCCCCCGTATCCTGGCATTTTGTGTTGTGGCCCCTACTACTGTAAACCCGAGCGAGTCTAGAAGGTGAATCTGAGTTCTTTCAATATGCGTCTCCTGCAGGCATAGGATATCAGCTTTAAGTAGATGAAGTGCTACAGCCGTATTTCGTCGTTTCTTGAGATCGTTAAGGCCACACACATTAATTGTTGCTATACGTAATTTACTCATTTAAATATAGCTAAATTTCTCCGAAACCAATACCCAAAAAATCAGATAGAAAGAAAGAAGTAAAAAAGTGAAAAAAATTCGAGTCAACCCTCTTGGTGCCAACCCCTTCCCCAGCCCAGCCCCCACCCCCATGGATCCCCCCTGCCACCCACCACCAGCCACTGAGGCTACCTGGTTCTGAAAGAACCAGGATGAGGACATCTGGGCAATCAGGGTCCCGTGCCCCCCCCCGGTCCGACCCCTTCACTAAGCTATCCACTTTATCTATACTGAATCAATTTATAACCTTTGACCTCGCTTAGATGTCCCCAGTTTGAAGCATTAAACCTCAAAACTTAAATGAGTTAGTCCTTAGTTCTGACTCTTCTTGGCTCTGTAATCTCTCGCAGATAAGCTTGGGCCTGGACTTCGGAAGTAAAACTGCGCGTGACCCCATTAAAAATTATTTTTAGGCGTGCCGTATTCTGTAAATATACCGTTGCCCCAGCTTGTTGAAAAGGGGCAAATAGTTGCCTCAACCTCCATCTTCGCTCAACTGTAGCATGGGGAAAATCAGGCCTGATGAAAAAGGTAACGCCATTAAACTCCTTCTTGCTGGTGGGTCTTGCTAAGTCAAAAAGTGTCTGGCGTAAAAGAAAATTGCCAAAATATACTAGCATTGCACGAGGGTATTGCGCTGAGGGCAAAGGACGTTTGGAAAGTGTTAATGGGAAACAATGAGCGCGCTGTACCTCCTTATCCCAGTCCCAGGATTGCAGCTCAGGAAATGCTCCTTTAAAAAGCGTGATCATAGAAGCCCTAGGGTCACTCTCTTCCGCTCCTTCTGGAACCCCCAGAATGCGAAGATTATTGCAACGCAATCTGTTCTCCTGTTCCTCGATCTTCAGCATTAAGTCCTTTACTATGCCATCATGCTCATCTCCCTGTACTTTAAGGGAGTGAGACGTCTTTTCCAGATTCTCAGTGCGCACTTCGACCGACGTACATTCTATCAGCTATTTCAGCACAGGTTCGACCCACTTTCCTTATTGCGCCTTGCAATTTCTGAGTAGTATGTCGGTTTTTTCGATTGTCCAGCTTAACTTCTTCTTGAAAACTCTTGATTGAGTCCAAGACTTCGGCGAGGGTAGGCTCCTCCTTGTTTCTGGAGATTCCAGAATTTCCACTTCCCAAATCTCCCATGGTTGAGGGGTTACCACCTAAGCATACTGTTCGATCTGAAGGAGTCGCAAATTGAGAATATGAGTAGTCCCATCTGAGCTCGGCATTACTTCCTTGATCCGTGGTCCCCCCACTCTTGCGTCCACTTTGTCTTTTTGGCTTTCTCCTTTTCTTTTCCAACTTCTTCTTTCGTGTGGTAGCTTTCCAAGAATCCTCTGAATCCGTGCTGCTTCCCCAGTCGTGCCTCTCACCATCACTGGATGTGGATATACCTGTCTCGTACCTCTCTGATTCATCCGTAACAGAATAGGGTTTTTCCACAATGACAGGGGTTTGTAGCTGATGATTCACAGTGTTCACTGGATTTGCTGGATTCCTATGTGGAATAGCTTCAGTATTTATACTATTTGGAATCTCATTGACACTGAGCTCTGTCCCAGATACTCTTGTTTCCAAATTTGGAAGAACTGCTGGGAGGGCATTCTTAATTTGCTCGCATCTTACGTTTGTATCTGGCTCTGAGACTGTGGCTGCTCCTGCCCCTGCAATTTCACGAAGTATAGAGGTTACTAGGACCGGTTTTGGTAGAGTCGCCAGCGAGGAGGCCGTGGGGTCTTGAGGAACCTCCCCGGCCCTGACCGCTGCAAGGGTGATTAAGGTAAGCTGGCCCTCCGGTGTTACCTCCACAGCTAGATCATTATGTGTTTTTCCCCCCTCAATCGGGCCAAACATATTGGAAATTAGGGGCTGGGAATCATACATTTGAGTATTATCGGTGAGCTTAATGTTCTTTTTTGCTTGCAGTCTTTTTGCTTGTTTAGCCATCCGCTCGATCTTTTCTGTGGAGTTCACATTATCCGCTTGCTCCCTGCTTTTTAGCCCCCATGTTTCCGGGCGCCTCAGTAGGATTTCTGACAGAGTTTGCTGCACAGCTTCAGTTATTGAGGGCACTGCTAAGTGGTTATCTTTAGCTTTAATGTTTCTTCCCCCTCGCCCGACATCCTTACTTGTTTTCCTCCAGTAGCCGGGAGCCCTGGAAACAATGTATCCTCCACTTTCGGCTTCTAAGCTGAAGCCCGCTGCTGTGGTTAACTCCTCTCACCGCATCTGGCAGAGCCGTCAGAAATTCACTGAGTACCGATAGGGTTGCATCGGGGTGGCACGTCGTTGAGGGCTGCCGCAGGGCAGTGAGGAACAAAGATGCCGGAGCCGCGCGGCTCGTTGTTCGCGAGGCTGAAACCAGACGTCTCGTTACACTTCGCCGCTCACTCCGATCTCTGAACCCCACGGTGATAATGGTGGCCGTTATGCTGCACTGCTGGTCCATGCAGAAAAGATTTATCCGGTAATGTTCAGTATCTTAAGCGCGATCACTATGCCATAAGAAAGCATTTTTTAGATCTGTTAAGGATCGGACTGGCGGAGCTGCATCGGGTAGCTGCTACTCAGACGCCATCTTGCCTCCAGTCAGCGTAAATCTGACCCTCCCCGAATACCTCTCTTTTGATTTTGCAGAAATTTCAAATGTACTACTCCAAATAAAATGGATTCTGGGCCTACTACAGCCATGAAACTTAGCAAGCATAATTAAGGCTAACAGGCACTTCAGACAGACATTCACACTTGATTAAAGCATATATCAGTACACAGAGCCCTATGCAGATTTCTATATGTGAAAAAATAGTAATGATGAAGTACCTAAAAAAATATAAAGATGTTTTCACACAATTTAACATTTGAACATCACATTTGTGGACCAGTCTCTACCTGTTACTTCTTCTTAAAAGTTCTAAAAATAGGTTTGACCCTTTCTTTCTTCCAAACATTGCAAAACAGTAGTCCAAGACAACATCATGGCTAGACTGGACTAATGTTGATCCCACTTTCTTACGCTGAAAAAATATCTTCTTAACAATTTTCAAAGTGTCCAAGATGAAGAGGCAAATCATATCTTTATCTTTAACATTAAGAAATTCTGTCACACATCTGCTCATCCCCATTCCCTTCATTGACTTACTACGGAGAAACCGCCGCATTTTAAAGTGCTTTGTACATGTCATCATGCCATTAATCGCTCAGGTCCTATGTACGTTTCAAACTATTTCACAAGATATGTCTGGCAAGATGTCTTCTCTCTGCCTCCACTAATGTTCGTGTTCAAGAAATTGTGAAAGCAAGAAAAGGCAGATGCTTTTTCCACTATAGGGCATCTAAAACTTGGAATAACTTGCCTAATCTCCGTGGGTACCCTCTTCCTACATCAAATTCGGTGTTTAAAACCTAGTATTTTTAAGTTAGCTGTACATATTTGATTGCTCACTGTTAGAAATTGGGTTACTGGTTGACTGAGGTGGAGCCCTGGTCATTCAGCAACCCCAATCCTAGTCAGGGTAAGGCACAAGCAAACCCCAAATTAACCTGTGCTCAACCCCCTGGTAGCTTGGCGCAGAGCAGTCAAGATTAACTTAGATGGAATGTGTAAAAGATTTGTGCAACACTTCAAACAGTGGAAAAGTGAAAACACCACATAAAAAGATCCCACACCAGGCTAGAAGAATAGAGCAACATCTAATAAATAAAAAAAGACCAAAGTGACAAAAATCCAATTAATAGAACCAGAGTTATACATTTTTAAAGAACAAAGTGTAAAATAGCACTTAAAAGCCTAAAGGGCCAACGGTGGCTATCTGATCGCGCTCGATTGGGTAAAAGTCAAAGGTTCATGTAAACCACGATGGAGCACAGGTCGGATACAGTCCCAGATTAGTCTCACTGAGGGTGTACCTTCTCATGTTTTGTGGCAAGAGTCCTGTTTGTGTTGTAGAGGCACATGGGGAGCACTGACAGCATCGCAGGAGGCTGTTTGCGTGGTGCGAAGACAGGTCATGCGTCGCAGATGGGTGGGCTGGAGATTCACGTTGGCAGTCCTCCACAGGCAGTTGATGCTGCAGTGCGAAAGGACGGGCTGGCGATGCTTCACACTGATTTTCGGTAAGAGGGGCGCGTACTTGTTGCCAATGGGCCTGTTCGCAGTCACAAAGAGCCCAGAAGCTTGTTTTCAGCACCCGTGAGCCACGCCAAGGGTACAGGACCACAGAGGCACCTCTTGGGGGTCATGAACATGCTGTAGCTGGGTCCAGGGCTGGTTTCAGGATGCTGGGGAGCCTTTTATCTCCCTGAGGCTCAGATCAGAAGGCTAGCAGACTAGCCCTAGGAGTCACTCTGAGGTCCTGGGTTCAAGATGAAGTTGCAAGGGGTTTCCTCCACAAGCAAGAGGGCAGCAGGCAGCAGGTCAGCACAGCTGGGCAGTAGCTCCTGTAGAGTAGCAGTCCAGCAGAGGAGCAGTCCTTATAGCACCATAGCAGTCCTTTTTCCTGGCAGAGTATCTACAGGTCCAGAAGTTTACTGAAGTGCTGATGTCTGAGCTACAGTATTCATACCCAGTTGTGCCTTTGAAGTGAGGTAGAAAGTTCTAGAGGTACCCTTTGAAGTCCCCAGGTATCCTGCCTTCCCTGTCCTGGCTCCTGATTAACTACAGGGGGAATGCAGCCCTTTGTGTGGAGGTAGGACACAGTCTATTCAGGTATCAGTGGAGCTCTGCCCAGCTCCTCCCTCCCATTCTGCCAGTGACGGCCCATCCAGGCAAACCTAAGCTCCCTGTTGTGTGTGGCTGTCTAGAAGGAATACACAAAGCTCCACTGTCAGCTACACTCTGTCATGTGACCAGAGACAGGCTACAGGCAATACATGGCTTAGGCAAGAACATTCCAACTTTCAGAATTGCAACCTAAAATCCGACTTCACCAGAAGTTAGGATTTTAAATTGTGATTCCAGAGACGCCAGACATGAGCTGGTTATCTCTTCCCATTTGGAAATTACACTTATAAGATATAATAAGACAACTCCAATGTTATCCTATAGGAGAGATAGGCCTTGCAGTAGTGAAAATGAATGTAAGGGTTTTTCACTACCAGGACATGGAAAACTTTAAAGTACATCTCCTACTTATAAATACATTGCATCCTGCCCTCTGAACCGTCCAGGGCCTACCACAAGGGTGAATTGTATGTACTAAAAAGTAAGATTTGGGCCTGTCAAAAGGTTTATTTTGCCAGGTTTAAATGGCAGTTTAAAACTGCACACACAGGGTGCAATGGCAGACCTGAGACATGTTCAAAGGGCTACTTAAGTGGGTGGCACAATCAGTGCCACAGGCACACTAGTAGCATTTAATTTACAGGCCCTGGGCATATGTAGTGCCACTTTACTAGGGAATTATAAACAAATTAAATGAGCTAATTGGGGACAAGCAAATATTACCATGTTTTGAGGAATGAGCACATGCTCTTTAGCACTGGTTAGCAGTGATAAAGTGCTCAGTATCCTAAGGTCATCAAAATCGAATTCAGTAAATAAATTGGAGGAGGAAGGCATATAGTTTGAGGGTGACACTTCAAAAAGGACCAATTCCAAAACAAGTCCCCTCCAGCCTAAAGCCAGGGGAGACTAATCAATACCTTGATGGACTTCCCTGCTTAGGCGATAGAACATGGACAATGGCCCCCTACTGCAGGGGCCCTTTTCAGTTAAATGCCCTACCGAATTTTGTTTGATCATTCTGCCTATACTCTCCCGAGCCACTGATGTGACCCATGGGGAACCCTTCTCTTCACCTGTGGTCCCAATCTGTGCAGCCCCTAGTTTTAACTTGCTCACATATGCATCCCAGTAGGCAGACAGCATCACCATGGCCAATAAAATGTGATGTGGCCCATTCCATCCCTTGGATCAGACTTCTGCCCCCAACCCAAGGAAAATGCTGGCCATAAGGAGAGCAACCAACAGAGGCCACTGATCTGTCAGTGTCAGGAGACAGGCCCCGGGCCTTCCAATGCCAGGTGGAAGCTCTAGGCAGGGACCTTGGGTAGGCTTTTCTTCCAGCCTTGGTGCTGGCAAGGAGTTCCCTATGGGCTCCTGAGTTTTCTCTGACCAGACTGGGGTGGAACAGCACCGTGGTGTTAGACACCCAATTTCCACTCTGCCTCACACCAGTTCAGCGGTTGTGTCCTGAGACTGGTCACTCAGCCCAGGGTCTGTACACTGAGACTGAACAGGGGACAGGGGTGAGTCCTCCCTCACCCTGCCCCTACATCTGGGCTCCCGTACCCTTTGCCCGAGAGTAGTATCCCCAGATAACTGAACTGTCAGGGTGCCATGAGCGACCACCCCTCTCAGTTCTACTGCCATCAGGGGCAACTAATTCCTGAGAATGCAGTCTATGGGCATCCGAGGACTAACTTTGACATTCCTCTGGGTCACCTCCCCACCCCTCTCCAGGGATACTAGGGACATAGGGCGGAAAACGTCATGCCCATGGGCCGGAGTCATTGTACATACCTGGCTGGTGTACTGCTCTGGGGAAACTAGGCTTTCTACTATCATGGTGTGGCCAGCCCTGGTGTCCCTCAGAGCAGTGACAGGAATCCCATTCACTTTCACCTGGTGGAAGTGATGACTCCCACCCACGGGGAGCACAAGCTATCATTTCAGTCTATCCCCTAACTAAGGGAGATCATGGCATGGTGTGTGACCTGCCCCTGGGGACTACTTACCCCTAAGTCCATTTTGACCACCCCTTTAGAGGTCCCACCAGTGGGTTGTCTCTTTGGACAGACAGTCCCCCTGCTTGTGCCCCAACTGGGAGCACTAAAAGCAGTGGGGTTGTAAATGAGGCACCCTTGGTCACCGCCCATCAGAACCATCACCCTGTTTCACAGATGGAGCATGGGAACCCTTTCCTCCCCTCTTTCTCTGGGACTTATCTGAGTGATCTTTACCCTCCTCGTCACTCTAATGGGGGGAACCTAAACCACCCTTCTTGGGGTCACCCCAGGTACGTTTTTGGACACTCTGCTGCTGATCCAGAAGTCCTCTTCCTCAGCAAGCTTCCTGGGGTCAGTCAGCCTGCTGTCAAATATATGCTGGTGCAGCTCAGGAAAACAAATACCAAGCATGTGCTCTCTCAAAATTAGATTGTACAACCCACTGTAGTCATTAACTTTGCTGCCCCACACCCAACCATTCAGTGCCTTACTAGAGTAGTCCGGAAAATCCATCCAGGACTCATTGGGGAGCTTCTGGCTGTCCCTGAACCACTGGCAGTACTTTTCAGGGGTCAGCCCAAACTTAGCGATCAAGATGGCTTTCATGGGGGAGTGCCGGGTTTGGTCCTCAACCTCCAAAGTAAGAAGCGTGTCCCGCCCCACTGTAGACATGTATTTCCACAACTCCCCCCTCCCCCCCAGTGCTCTTCTGGGATATTGTGAATCCTCGTGGCTACCTTGTAGGCAGAAAACCATGTCACTAACACCCCCACCACATAACTGGGCACCAGATCCTTGGGATGCAGAACGTTTTGTCTCCACACACTGCAGAATTGCTGCCACCATGACTGCTGGGCTCTGTCTGCCTGACCTTGAGATTAAGCTCCTTCAGATTCAGTTCATGAGCAAACAGTAGCTTTTCCTCAGCCAAGGCCCTCTCAGTCTCAACCTTCTTCTCCTCAGCCATGGCTTTTTCTCTGGCTAAGACCCTTTCAGTCTCAGCCCTTTCCAGCTTTAATTTTGCCATCACTAGCTTGAGCTTCCTTTCCTCTCTCCTGTCCTCCAATTCCCCTGGGGTGAGGCCCCTAGAGGACACACTGCTCCCTGCATGGGGGGGATTTCTAGTCCTGGGAGTAGGATACCCCCTTCTCAGCTTGTTGCATTCCAACAACCTCCTGCAGGTCCTGCTCTGATCCTTCCTCATCATTATTTCCTTCCTGGTCATCTGTTGGTGACTGGTGGGCCTCTGTCCATGCCCTCAAGGCCTCTGGTGCTCAGCCTTCCTAGAGCTCCTTTTGGCAGGCAGCTCCCTCTCTTGGAAAAACTCCTTGAGCTCAACCACAGTGTTGCTCTCCAGGTTGGCAAACTCAAACTCTCTCCTTGCAGGTGGGGCCGCAGACACAAACAGTCCGGTAGAGTAGGAATGAATTTAAAAACAAAAAGGCCAATAAAGGAGAATTTAAAACTCATATTGATCTTAGATATGGGATGTCAGTGTACACATAATCACTGTATGGACCTGCACAAGCACAAGTCCTATCATCACCGCTGATCACCAATGTCAGAAATTGGGTTACTGGTTGACTGGGGTGGGAGCCCTGGTCAAGCAGCAACCACAATCCTATTCAGGGTAAGGCACATGCAAACCGCAAATTAATCTGTGCTCAAACCCCTTGTACCTTGGCACAGAGCAGTCAGGCTTAACTTAGAGGCAATGTGTAAAGTATTTGTGCAACACTTCAGACAGTAGAACATTAAAAACACGGAACAAAAAGATCCCACACCAAGTTAGAAAAATAGAGCAAAATTGTGTAAACTAAACAAGACCAAAATGACAAAAATCCAATAAATAGAACTGGAGTTATGCAGTTTTATGGAATAAAGTGTAAAATGGCACCTAAAAGCATAATGCGCCAACCGCGGCTATCTGGTCACGTTGGACAGGGTCAAAGTCAAAGGTTTAGGCCAACCACGATGGGGCGCTGGTTGGATAAGTCCAAGATTAGTCCCTCTGAACGTTTACCTTCTCAAGTTTTGTACTAAGAGTCCTGTTCACATTGGAGAGGGCAGCAGGGAGCAAGGAGAGTGTGGTGGGAGGTTGTTGGCATGGCGCAAAAAGCAGGCCGGGCGTCGAAGACACGTGGGCTGGAGGTGCGCATTGGTGGTCCCCCATGGGAGATTTATGCTGCAGTGTAAAGAGATGGGCTGGTGGTGCTTCGCGCTGATTTCCAGTGTGAGCTGCATGGTCTCAGTGCAAATGGGCCCGTTCGTGGTCGCAAAGATCTCAGAAGCTTGATTTCAGCACCTGTGAGCCACACCAAGGGTCTAGGACCTGATAGGCACCGCTTGGGGATCAGGAATGAGCCCTTGGAGTCACTCTGGGGTCTTGGGTTCAAAATTAAGTTGCAGGTCCAGTTCTTCCTCCCCAGGCAAGAGGAAGCAGACAGCAAGTCAGCGCCGCATGGCAGTAGCTCCGTCAGAGTAATAGTTGAGCAGAGTAGCAGTCCTTTCAGCAGCACAGCAGTCCTTCTTCCTGGCAGAGTATTCTAACCCTGGGTGGAGCTTGGGTAGTGGTACTCCACTGAATTTCATAGAGTTACTGGAAAACTCCATGAATTCTGCAGATTTCCGTGGCCTGGCGGAGTCACTCATTGCCCCCCTGTACCCCCCCAATCCCCACCTGCTAAGCCCCCAGGCCCCGCCCCCCCTCCCGCTAAACCCCTGGCCCCCCACCCCTCCTCAGGCTAAACCCCCAGCCCCCACCAAATCCCACTGAATTCAGTAAAAAACAGGAGGAGGAAGGTAAAAAGTTTGGGGGTGACCCTCCAGAGAGGCCCAGATACAACACTCACTCTCTTTATCTGTTGGCTTAGCCCCACGACACTCATTGTTGAGTAACAGTGTATTTAATTGATTTATGCATTCATTTTCGGTAGTTTGGTAGAATAAAATATGCTGGAGAATTTTCATTTAGAATACTTGGAGGACTATAACAAAAGTGGAGGATAAGGACAGCCTTTGGATAGGGACATCATAATGTCAGTATGCCCACAACAAGCCAAGAAAGGTTGCCTAATGTTAGGGCTAGCAACATGCCTAGAAGGCTCACAATAAAACAAGATTGACCACCAGATGTTAGTAGGTAGGTAGATACAGACAGTAACAGCCACGAAATGCTAGAGGATAAGGGCTACCAGATGACACTGGGTTTTGGTAACTGCAATCAGTAGGTGGCTACCACGAGATGCCTGGGCTCAGATGTTGGCCCCCAGACACACAGAAAAAGACAAGCATATACACACATTAGGCATATACATGCACACAATAGCAGATGGACACATATACAGCTATGAGCAAACCGACAACGTTTGCACACACACACAACCACACACATGTGCATAGTCCAGCCCTCGCCACCCCTCTGCTCCTTCACATTCCCAGTACAAAGCAGGGTCATATCTGTCTGGTCGCCAGTGCCGTCTCGTCCTCCGCTGCTGGCGCTAGTGGTGGTGTGGGTGGGTCCTGGGTCCAGGCGAGTGAAGTGACATTGTATTTGTATGTATATGGGCCAGTATGCCACGCTTTAAACATTTTGTTTTATCTTTAATTCTTTGACATTTAAGTAATGGTCATAATTGATCGATCACAGATAAACTTTACTGGTTATCGGTTAGAAACATCATGATCTGACTCCATGGCATGCATTCCCTGCTCTCACACCCCAAAGGTGGCTGACTCCAAGGGCCCCCCAACACTTTGGCTACATGGTGATTGGCTAATGTACTCCAGGCCCCGCCCACACTGTCAACCGCACACATGGTGTCTGCACTCAGGGTAAAACTGCATGCACATATTTCCGCAAGTCAAACGGTCCAGTCATGCAGTCATGCTCAGCACATGTTGAAATGTTAGTGTCTTGGCAAGCCATCCAGCGGAACAATGAGTGATTCCTGCCGGGGGGTGAGGGGGGGGGACCACAGCTGCTACCAGGGCTGCTTCTGCCGTCCTGGCAGCAGCTGTGACTCCAGATGTTATGTTCTCAGCCTAGCAATGAAACCGCCGGTGTCCCCGGTGGTGGTTCAGCAGTAGCACAGGTAGTAAGTGGCATAAAGTCCCATGTTGGCGCTATACTGCCAGCGCTGATGTATGTGCCATGGTCATCACAGCCCATTGTATTAAACACGAACATGAAATGGGGACGAAAAGGCCTCCATGCATATATGTTTCTCTTCTTCAGCACTAAAACCGGGTGAATGCTCTCATTGCTAGTATCGCTCGTTATATAAAATTGCAGTTAATATTAATTTAAACTCAAAATCTCCAATTTTAAATAGTTTTGCTTTGTTATTTTCTTGATAAAGCTAAAACCACAAATCAGAAACTCTCTGAGGGTGGTGTCATAGACTGGCACAGATGCAGTGACTATGACTCATGATATCGAACGTCAACAGTAAATAGAAGCATACACACAATTTTACCAGTGGCTATAGAGCGCGACAAACTGCAACATACAAAGGTCTGCTTGCGTGCCCCATGTAACCAATGATGCATGTTGCACGTCATCACTCACAGCTATGACACCTGAAGGTCCCACTGAGAAAGGAGAGAAGAGACCTGAAGAGAACCATGGTTAATGCCAAGGGTGTCCAGCAGTGCCACAAAAAGACATGCACGATCATTAATGGAGTGAAGGAATGCCATTGTGGACAAACCAATGTAATAATAAACCCTTGTTTTTATATAACACTCACTACCACTACCAGTTGTTTTCCAGTTCACAGCAATAAATATAGCACCTATACCTAACTAATAATACACATTTTATGAATTTCATTACTTTCAAAATTTCGATTCACAATTAGACCTCACCCGTGAGCTCTTAAATTGCGTTCTTGAACCGGGACATTGGTTATTAGATGTGACGCTGACCCCATTATACTCAAATACTGGTGAGATGCAGCATGTAGATACAAGCACACTACATACATTCAGGCCTTAGGCTTGCACATTCATCTCAATGTTGTGGCACACAGCAGGCGGGCATCAGAAGCTTGCCTTTGTGTCTTCATGTCACTATGATTACCGCAGGCTGTGCTTCAGCGTTAACACATCTCATTAACACCTCTTGAGTAAAGGAAACTGTCGTCAAGGCTGCATTCCGCCCGGTGCCTTTCTGAGTTTGAAAGGTTGGAACTGGAAAACATGCATGAGACCTCAAATCACCGGGCCATTTCCCCCACGGCGTCTCAAATTATGGGGCACCCTGCAGATTGTGATAAGGGTCCTCTGAGGTTCCCATATCTCACAGATATTATTTGTCCTGCGGCTTAAATGGGGCTTATGAGGATCTGCACCCCCCTCAAAGGTTTTTTGTCTTCCTGGGCAGCAGGGGAATTCTTGCTTCGGATACTAATTCTGTGCATTGATCTTAGGGGCATATTACCAAGGATTTGCGATAATTATCGCAAAGCGCGCTTAGCGCAGTTTTTTTTTATCGCTGGATTTCATCGCGGAGATAACGCGTTATTATCAACGCTTATCTCCAAGGCGATAAAAAATCCAGCGATAGCGGCAAAACCCAGCAATAGCGCGAGAAATCCAGCGATAAATTCACTGTGCTAATGGAAAGCTTGCTAATAGGCAGGTGAGGACTTAACCTTACAATCCACCTCCCATTGACAAGATGGTTAAGTCAAGTTTTTATCAGGTGTTAAATTCCAGCGATAATCGCGGTTAGCGCGACTTTTTTTATCGCTTCGCGGGCATTGCTAATAGGGGGTAGTTGTGTTAGCGGCTGTTTCTGTTGACTTTTGGTTGGGAACGCCTACTTTGCATGTCATTAGCGATAAATATCGCTGACATGGAAAGCAGCAACAAGACGGCCGCTATCGCCATTAAGCTGTCGCTAACAGCTGTTAGCGACAGCTTGCTAATAGGGCGATAAAAATATCGCCGCTTTATCGGCAAAAAGTGCCGCTAAAGTGTCGATACTGCCTTTGGTAATATGCCCCTTTGTGCGGAAATACAGGAGGAAAAAACGGGTGCAAATCCGCCCAGATGAGCTCAGAATTTGGCATGGTGATCTTTCGCCTGCAGGCGTCGCTCCACCCGACTGAGAATGCGACCCTTGTACTTCAGTTTCACAGGTGTGCTGAAAGGCAACAAAGAGCTACTGAGCTACTTTCAATATGTCGATATATGTTACTATCGACAGTGAGATATGATATTATAGCATGGAAGTCGATGAACTTATGTGATAGAGTAGCCTTAAACCATCACACATTTAACTGTTGAAATGTCTTCCCAGAAAAATTCAACGATTGCAACAGGCAGGAAATGAGCGATCAGATGAACAAATGAGCGAAAAGAAATTTGCAGAAACTGTGATGGTCATTTTCATCCCGTAGAGTAGCAGGAAAGGAGTTCCACAGAGCAGAAGGTATAAACAAGGAGCTTTGACCACCGCATCATTGCAGGTAGGAACCCTGAGACTCCCACTAGGGTTGTGTTCCATGAGCTGAGTCATGGTCTACAATATCGAAATATTCATGGTCGATTTAGAAAATGAACAGTGAGAATTATATAGGAAATAACGCAACAAAGTCCAAGCAAGCCAATTGGTTTAATGCCAAGAAAATGTATCAACACCTCCAGGTGAGAAAAATATCTATCTCATGAGATTATCCAAATGAGGCAAGTAAAAGAACAGGTTTTAGGAAATCAGCATTAACAAACATGGGAGTGAGATGTGCGTAATGGGGAAAAGCAGTTTGTAGGTCAAATATGCAAATCATTATAAAATAAAATAACCACATGTATAATTAAACTCTGAGAAACGATATGCATGTTTTGATACACAATCAGCGATGCGTCCTAAAAAAGTTTCAATAAATGTGCCATGGAATTTCCTCAAACTAGAGGGTCATCACTTAGCATTGGTAGGATCAACAAGCAAAACAGTATGAGCCTGATTACAAGTGAAGGGCTATATTCCGATGACTACAAACATGACAAAGCAATTTCGTGTTATTTTTTTTAGTACAAAATAAGTCCTGTCTCCAAAAATGTAAGGAGGGCTCCCTTCTCTGTGAATAATGCCGAAGCCCCATTTCTCTTAACATTGCATAATCTTTCCTAATATTTTGGGTACTTCACACAATTTCCACAAAATGATTTACACTAATTTCCCCAGGCCTAATCCTAATGGTTCACTTGATACTATATTGAACCTAAAAGTGTACACAAGTAGATGTTATTTGTTAAATATTCTATACTTTTAGTTTCATATTTTTTAATTGGCAAATCAATATGGCAATTTGTAAACAGAGTTGCAAAGGTATATAATATTATATAGGAAACACATTGCAAAAAGAAAACATTTTAAAGAATTGCAAGATTTTATACAGAATGAAGAAAACAAAGAAAGAGAAAAGAGAAAAGATAAGGAAGATGAGATAGAGAAGCCCTGCCTGTCCTGCCTGCTGCTAGACCTGCCCCTCGTTAGGGGGCCAAGATCACCGGACCGGGAACTGGGGGAGCGGAGGACTACACTCCCCAGCGTGACCTGCGGCATCCAGCGCCGTCGTGCAGCCGTCAACGCCTGTTTCGCGCCAGGAGGCGCTTTAAGTTCCCGGAGGGGCTCCCGCAGCACGGGAAGCCCTGCCTGTCCTGCCTGCTGCTAGACCTGCCCCTCGTTAGGGGGCCAAGATCACCGGACCGGGAGCTGGGGGAGCGGAGGACTACACTCCCCAGCGTCACCTGCGGCATCCAGCCCCGTCGCGCAGCCGCCAACGCCTGTTTCGTGCCAGGAGGCGCTTTAAATTCCCGGAGGGGCTCCCGCAGCGCGGGACGCGCGCGGGCGCGCCCGAGCCACGCCCGGGCAAAGCCCGGGCCAAGGGCGTGCCCATCCGAGTCCGTCCGAGACTGAAAGAGACTGGGCTGGGCCATACTACCAACATTTTTGTACTCGAGAGGACAGGATAATTCTCAGGTACTGCATGGTTACTGAAATTAGATAAAATTGTAACTATGAGTAAACGCAAGCCTGGTGCTGGGGTGGCAGGGACTCTTGACGCCTTTCTGTTGAGGGCAGAATCAGCTCTTATACACGAGATAGAACTTACAGAGAGAAGGTTGTCTCTGGAACCGCAGCATGTACAGAGTAGTATTACACAGAGAGGGTCTCTTGCTTGGCAGGACGACGCAGTTGAGACAGACGATTTGGCTGACCATCATGTTCACGGCGAACAAACACTGAGTACTGATATAGACTTAGAGCCACCTAGACCCACAGAGGTAGCAAATACTCCAACTAGGTTAAAAGTTACTACCAGGGGCCAAAAGGCGAAAATTAGCCAGGGAAATAGTTTTGAGCCACCCTTAAAGAAAAGGAAAGGTAGACTTGTACCAAAAAATAAACAATCACCAATAACATCAAGGAGAAAAACTAATGCAAGGGGTATTGATAATGCGCAGGGACAAGCTGTATCATTAGAGATAGTACCTAATGGGCCTCCTGTGAGGCAAAATGAGGAGGAATTATGGAATAGATTGGAAGTAATGATGGCAGCTCTGCTGGACCCTTTGTCCCACAAATTATCTCAGATTGAGACTAGGCTTGCTAAAATAGAAGAGTCTATTAACAGTCCCCCCATTATTCATTCAGGTGCTCATTTAGGTGGGGGCACTGGCACAGATATAGTGCCTAGGAGAGAATTGGGTAAGAAAAGTGGAGCTCTGCGGGTAATATAGCTTCCCATAATATACCACGCCCCACTACATCGAGTAAGGGACTCACCAACACAAACACAAATTTAGACTCAAATGGTCCCTCACACCAAAGTCCAACACTTCTTTCATCTCCACGCCTAGGTCCACGATCCAGCCCAATCCCATCTAAAGACGCACAAAGATCACTAACTATTAATGGGACATCTAAACCAAGGGAGGGTTTGAGCTACCAGTTAACTCAAAGAACAAATAGAATAAATGAGGGATGTGCTTCTAAAGATCAGGAGAACTTACACCTCCCCCCAGAGGCAACCCTGTATGTAGTTATCCTGGCAAATGTCCCAAGTTTACAATCCAATACATCTAATGCCCCAGAACACTGGTCAACCTTGCGGAACAAAAGTCTGCACTTTCTGGGGGCTAGGACAGGCCTTAAAGACATCCTCTTCTCAGAGTTCAAAATGGTGCGGAGAGTAGGGTGAATTGGAAATTCTCATAAGGCCCTACCAGGTGACTGTGTGGCTATAAGTTTTAAATCCCCTGACCTGGTGCAGACAATCCTGCACAGGGCTGGGAGTAGTACCTTCATGGCTCAGGAAATAAATATTCTCCCGCTTGGGTACTTCTATCAACCACCCAGAGACTATTGGCGAATGATAGAGGGCCAATCGTTTGCAGGACCAAGTTGGGGTAGAGAGATGATTACAACTGAAGCATCAAGGAAGTTGAGGGGGGGACATGCACTCCCCTGGGTTGGACAGGGTCATGATGAAATCCCACTCAGCAACCGATATGAAATTTTGAACACTCTCGAAGGAGTTGACTGACTGGGCAATAGTACGGCCCAACAAGGAGAACATCTAATCAATAGGGAGTCCACCCCTAAGATACGAGTAGTGAACAACTTATATATAGACCACTCTATCCCTATCAAATCTCATTTAGCTGTAGGCACTTCGTCATCTCTTTCCGCCTTATCGGGACATGGGGAAGTTTCTAAAGATCATAGGATCATGACATCAGGAGTAATCCAGAAAGATTATAAAATAGTAATCCCAGACGTGATCGAGGCCCACGTAGATGGACACATCCCACACTCAGAAACGCAAATTAAATTACAGGAGTTGGGTGTGGAGGCAGTGTGCAACCTGGCCTCGTGGAATATTGCAGGCCTACGATCTAAGATAAACACCCCTATTTGGTGTGATTTCATAAAACAACTCGACATCTTGTCCCTTCAAGAAACTTGGCAGAAAGATCCTATCCACCTAAATGGTTACAAAACTTTCCACACTGCAGCTATGGAGGGTTTAAGTGGTAGGGCGAAGGGTGGCTTATGCACCTACATTTCAAATACATTAAATGTAAAAAGATAGAGAAACTCCTTGAGGAGCCTTACTATCAGTTAATTACAATGGATTTTGATAAAAGGTACCATATGTTAATGGTTAACTTCTATAACAATGTTCCGACCAGAGATTTGGGATCAGTAGTAACAAAGCTGACTCTGGATGTGAGGTCTTTATGCAGTAAAAGTATAAAAGACACTATGGTGATTATGTTGGGGGATTTTAATTGCTCACTATGTTCCAATATTGATTAAAAGTTGTGTGGTTTTACTTATGAAGAGGGCACTAGCAACACTCATTTTTGTCACTCAGTGGTGGGGGACTTGTTTAATGAAATTATATTTACCTTAAACTTGGGTTTTGCAAATGAAATCTGTGATCGGCCAGCCCCGATGGGTTATACCTTCAATGGAAGAGGCTTATACAGCACTATAGACTTTGTACTCTTGACAAATAATCATTCTCCTAAGCTACGCGGTTTCCTGGTTGAAGATATCTCACTTAGTGACCATTTCCCACTAAGTTACTGTATATCACTGCCAGCAAATAAAAAGGTGGGCAATGATAATATGGACCAGGCATTATCTAATATTACTCTGGATAAAATAAATGGGTATACCTTGCGTTGGTCCTTTTTAGACCCCTTTGTGGTGACAAAAAAAGTGATAAAGAACTGTAAAATGGCGATAGAGTCCTGTCTCAGTGACGTAGCCGTTCCAGCTAACGTTTCTGATGTCTTATCAATTAATCTCAGCAGCTGTTAGGGAGGCGTTATTAGTACAAAATTCCAAAAGAAGGAAAACCCAGGGTTGGTTTGACACTCATTGCACTCAAGCATATAAAAACCTAAAAAAGGCAGTACATGAGTCCGCTAGAAATGCTACCGCCATTAGACAGGCAAGAGCTGATTATAGGTTAGCCCTTAAAAAGAGAAAAAACGACCTGCGTAATGAGGCCTGGGAAGCCTTGCATAAGGCCTCTGTACTGGAAGACAGCTCGGCTTTCTGGAAAGCCGTCAAAGCACCCTATCTGAACCCAAGAGATGGTCCGTCCATGGAAATCGCTATTAGCGAGGACCTTTGGGTGGATTATTTCACTAGGGTATATGAATCTGACGATAATGTTGAAGCTGTTACAGAACAATTTTTATTAGATTCCAATAGGCAACACTGTTCTCTTGAGTTCTCCCTGGACGAAGTAAATCGAGCAATTAATGCTAGTCTTGGCGGTAAAGCACCAGGCCCAGACGGGGTCCCGGTCGACTTATTCAAAGCTAATCTGGCTTTATGGGGCCCTATTGTCACCCGAGTAATTAACACCTGCTGCTCTGCTCCTTTGTTGGTTATGTGGACTGAATCAGTGATCGTGCCCATTTTTAAAAAAGGAAATCGCCAGGACCCGGGCTGTTACAGGCCCATTTCTCTTCTGGATTCCCTTGTCAAAATTGTGGGTCGAATAATTTTAGAGCGACTACAGATCTGGCAAGAGGAATATAAAGTTATGTCCGACATCCAATATGGATTTCGGGAGGGTCTTGGAACTATTGAGCAGAGTTTGAATCTAGCCATTCTAATAGGGAAGTATACACGGGCGAAGGGGGGCAGGTTGTTTTTAACTTTTGTAGACCTCACTGCGGCGTTTGATTCGGTGCAACACGAGAAACTTTGGGAGATTCTGACAGTGATGGGAGTGGATGCTTCAATAATTATCTTCCTCAGACGCCTATATAATAACGCTCAAGGCCAAATTAGATTCAGTCTGAGAGGGGAACTTACTGCCCCATTCCCCATTAAGAAGGGGGTCAGACAAGGCTGCGTTCTTGCCCCCATGCTTTTTAACCTTTACATCAATGGTCTGGAACAAGCATTAATCAAGAATAGCTACGATTTTCCCCAGATAGCCGGACGTCCTATTCCTGCTCTTCTTTACGCTGATGACGCGGTTTTAATGTCCCGAACGCAGGTTGGCCTAAAGAGGGTACTTGACAATTTTCTAATTTAATGAAAGACCTTGGCCTTAGGGTAAACATTTCCAAGACCTTTGTTATGAGGTGTGGGCGTGGTAGTCAAAGGTGCAAGGATATGTTTGTGGACGGACAAAAGATTGAGCCCACAAGGAGATTATCGTACCTTGGTATACTTTTTGATGAATAAGATGTATGGACTTAAGCAGTAGCAGTAAAAAAACTTGCTTTTACTAGAACCACTACTGCCCTGGTCCATTTCTCAAGGAAACTGGGTATGAGACCCCCTGTGGAGCTAATTAAGATATATAAAGCTAAGTGTATCTCCACAGCAATGTATGGAGCAGGATATGGGGCCTAGCTAATCCCCTCCCGCTGCAAACAGTAGAAAACACGTTTTTGAGATACATCTTGTCCGTACCATCTAGCACATCTTCATATGTCTACCATGCGGAATTGGGCTTGCCGTACATATCGGATCTTATTAAATTAGAGCCCATTCTCTTGTGTCATGGTGTATGGACAAAAGTAGAGGCCCAATTAAACAGAGACATATTGACGGATAGCCTCACACTGGAAGGGGTCTTAAAAATTCCCTGGCTAAGATACGTTCGCAATTTTTTGGAGGATCTTGGTCATCCCGAGTACTTTTCAGACCCCAGTACTCTGCAAAATATTAGTAGAAAGGACTTGAAGAAGGAGGCTCTACATCATTTGGGAAATCTAAGATTGTCATCTGAGATTCTAAAACCTAGTGTCCTACAGAATCAACAGATTTTAATTACTTTTAATATTAAACCATACCTGAAAGATGTTCCTAGGGGTTATGATCGTTATTTATTAATGAGATTTAGACTGGGAATCTTCCACAGAATTGTGAGCCTTCCAACAATGAATGACTGGACCAAACAACTGCATTTATGTACATGTGATAATCGCTCAGAGCAATCCACCATACATGTGCTACTGTTCTGTAAATTTTATAAAGTACAGAGAAAGGAGTGGATTCTTCCTATTTTAAAAAGTATGGGGATTAGACAATATAGGCCAGCATTCATTGCTCTACAATTCTTAGATAATGTACATATTATGTGGAAGATAGCAATGTTTTTAAAGCACGTAATTATCCTCAGGAAAAAGATGATAATTCAAATCTAATGGTCATATGGCAACAAAAAGGTATTGTTGTAGTATTAATGAATTTAAATACTGTATGACCCCAGCTTTTCTTGCTATTTCTTTCTTTTAGCTTCTTTTTTAGTTTTAATGATTTTTTACTTACTGTACATTGAATAGAATAAGCACTGTATATATATGATGTTTGCTGTTTTTAACTATATACATATGTTTTTTAATTGTGCTTTTACGATTGTATGAAATAGCAATCGAATAAAGCTGTATTTGATTTGATTTGATTTGAGATAGAGAAAGAAACAAACAAATGAGAAAGAAAGAAAAAAGGAAGAAAGACAATACTAGCAAATAAGAATAGACTGAGATTGATATGAGTGGAAAGAGAGAAAATTATAAAAAGTATCCATAATAGATCAGACTTAATATTTTGTTGAAGACTAAGAGAAGAGATAGTACATTTTCTGTGAACATCCTAGACACAATTTCACCCAGGCCCTCGTCACCAGCAGGCTGGACTACGGAAACGCCCTCTACGCAGGAACGACGGCTAAGCTCCTGAGACGGCTGCAACGCATCCAGAACGCCTCTGCACGTCTTATCCTCGACATCCCCCAATGCAGCCACATCACACCCCACCTGAGAGACCTGCACTGGCTCCCTGTCAACAAGAGGATAACCTTCAAGCTCCTCACCCACGCACACAAAGCACTCCACAACTCCGGACCAGCCTACCTCAACAGACGACTCAGCTTCTACACCCCCACCCGCCAGCTCCGCTCGACCAGCCTCGCCCTCGCCACAGTCCCCCGCATCCGGAAAACGACCGCCGGCGGCAGATCCTTCTCCCACCTCACCGCCAAGACCTGGAACACCCTCCCCACCAACCTCTGACAGACCCAAGACCTACTGGCCTTCAGAAGACTCCTCAAGACCTGGCTCTTCGATCAGTAGCAGCACCACCCCCCTCTTCCCCCAGCGCCTTGAGACCCTCGTGGGTATGTAGTGCGCTTTATAAGTGACATGATTGATTGATTGATTAAGTTTAAACAGATAGTTTTAAAATGTCTTGGCAACAGGAGAGTATTATTTCAATTAGGAAGGCAATTAAGAGGTCTAACAAAATTGTCCTATTTGTGGAACAATCAAAATAAGCTGATAAGGACCCTAAGAAAATATTACGTAAAGAAGAGAGGCAGAATTATCAAATGTAGTAATATGCACTGAAGTAATAACAGCTCTATTATGAATGAAAAAGAGCAATTGAGAAATATGAGCCATTCAAGAGTTTTTAAATCTTTAAAACACATCTTGTTCCATAGTTGAATGGAAAATAAAATAGCTAAATCTTCTTCCCGCAGAAGTTCTAAATGGGGGATGATAACGTTTTATATAGAAAAGCAGTTGTGGGAAGGGGTCCATTCGAAATATTATCAAGATTTATAGTTGGTAAGGGTTCCAAAGAATCATAACTTGTAAGGGACTTGGAGATAAAATGTTGGAGAGAATTATGAATACGATTATACTCAGCTATAAATGAATTAAGTAATTGATATTTCCTCTGCAAGAATGTAAATGTAGCAAAGTTGTTTTCATTCCAAAATGGGTACACATGAGCAATACCTTTTTCCACTGTTTAAAGTAACCTGATCTATTACAAACCTTAATATGCTTCTTATGCCAAATAAATACATTAATAAAAAATTGCTTAGGTGAGAAATCATCAAATAATACTCTATTTCACAGTAAGTGGGAATATTTTAAAATAGGGTGTTTAGAAATAAAAGTATAATTAGACATAAAAAATAAGTTCAAAAGAGAAGTCACTAAGGGCGTAATTACAATGTCTGTCGGACCGCCATTGACAGGCCGTCCGTGGCAGTGCGACCGACCGACAGCCCTTCAGCCCGACTGCCGAATTACAATCCAGGCGGTCGGACCCTAAACGGTCGGGGGGAAGACCGCAGCCTCTGACAGGATCAGTGATCCAGTCAGGGCAGTGGTTGGAATCGCAATCCTGAATGGAGGCTTGCTGAGGCAAGTACCTCCGTCGGAATTATGATATCCTTTCCAACAGCCTTTTCATGTAGGAAAGAGCACTATGAACAGGCTGGCCGAAATTTATTTTGGGGGGCCCCAAACAGGGCCCCCTTCATCGTGGGCCACTGTATAGTGACCCAGGGGGCACATGTAGTTCCCCCACGCACCTCCATGCAATGTATGCCATGCACTATATAGTGGTTACATAGAAGGGTAAACCCAAAACGTCACTGGGACCTGGGTATAGAGCAGTACATAAGAAAAATGGTCCCAGTACACGATTGCATAGAAGAACCACAAAATTACATTGAATTAAACATAAATTACACAAACCATCTTATTCTTCATGTACAGTGTTGTTTAATCACACTGAACATACAGTAGTTCATAATATTTTCACTGATATTTATAAAGCAGTGCCCCAAGAGGGAAGGGTGGAGGTAAAGTGAATGAAGTGAGGATAGGGAAGTGAGTGAAACGGTGTACAATTCACATAATCAATTGTTATAAAACACAAAAGCGGCTCATAAAGGAGCCAGATCTTCTTATTAGGTACAAATGTTAGATAGCCATGATTGTAAACAGGGTCACAGTGATGAATCGCTGTTGGTCAAACTGGCTAGTATGGTAGATGTCGACGTTTCGACCCCTGAATAATAGTAGGTCAATGTATCCCTTACGTCGGGGTCTTCTTCCCTTGACGGACTGAGACGTTTCCTGGAGTTACAGAACGACTGAGTACGGAGCAATTTGGCCCTCCACATTGACCTCACAAGTAATTTTTCCGGGCCCAGGAGATTAACCCTGTGTGGCCCACCCCCAATTCAGGCATCTTTGAGTACGCGCTGAAGTGTTTGTTCTCGCCTACTACAGTTTGGAGCCTACGCGCCCACTTGCCCCTCAGGCCCAATGAATGGGCCACTGATGATAACCTGCCCCCATTCACCCACCTACACTCCTGTCCTGAAGAAGATCCCTCTTGGGGCACTGCTTTATAAATATCAGTGAAAATATTATGAACTACTGTATGTTCAGTGTGATTAAACAACACTGTACATGAAGAATAAGATGGTTTGTGTAATTTATGTTTAATTCAATGTAATTTTGAGGTTCTTCTATGCAATCGTGTACTGGGACCATTTTTCTTATGTAATGCACTATATAGTGCCAGCCTGGCGGTCGAATCGTAATGCGGCAGTCGGATCACCGACTGGATGTCGGGCGGTCTCCTAATTGCCGCGATAGTGGTCAAAGGTCCGACCAACCGATATTGTAATAAGGCCCTAAGTAATGACCTTTCAAAAACCACGTGTCAAGGCACACATATTAATATTAATGGTATAATTTGAAGTCAGGGTATATAACCATCTTCAGTTTTCGGCCTTCTTAGCTGGGAAAGAGCAATACAGGGAGTCTTGTTATGCCAAATAAATTTCTGAGAAATAGAATCAAGTTGTTTTAAATAGTATTTAGGAATTTTAAATAGTGGCCTTGAAGGAGACAGTACCTTATTTGCCAATTATGAAAAAGGAGCATATGTACATGGCAGCCTAGGAAAGTAATATAGCAGAGAGGCGTCATCTGAGGGAAACCGACAAGAAGTAAAATCATCGGGGCGCACAAAAAATGGCAGCTGCGCATCTAATAGAAGGCCCATAGTCTGAGGAAACTCATGTCTGTAATCTAAAAATGCAAGATCCTTATGGACACAAGTCTTTCAGCAAGCAAGGACCATCTGTGAAGTCGGGGTACATCACCCTGAAGCGGAAAAAATGAGGATAAAGGCTCTGCAACTCGACAGAGCTCAAAGAACAGCTGCCATCTTGTCAGATGCAACACCCATGAAATATTCTTCATAATGTTTATTGGTGAATACTTTACTCTCCTAAAATAAACTGCAATACCTATATATTACATTCTGTGAAAGAACAAATATCAAAGTTAAATTAGGGCTAGCTTTGGGTATAACATCTAAACATATGTTTAAAAAGACCACAGAAATTGACTTAAAAAACACAGTTATTGTTACAAATTAAAACTGAAAAAAAACCTGAAATTCAATACTCATAGAAATCAAAACTTGCACACCAAATGCCATACTTCTGGCTGGACCTGGAGGAAAATTAATTTACGCAATTTCGGGAATAATGCATTATGCTTGTTTCGTGAAATTCCTAAAATTAAGCCATTATGCCACTAAGGGCCTGATTACGTGGCAGCAGGGTGGCCTGATTACGCCGGGTCCACCCTACTGCCAGACTGCTAAAGCCGTGGTCAGCCCGCCTGCCAGATTAGGAGTTTCCATCTGTCTGGCGGGCTTTATTTTTGACATTCCCACGGCGGTGCCCTGAAAATGGGCACCGCAATGGGAACGCCAAAAACAGTTCCTGCATGGCATGGACTGACTAGTCCATGCTGTGCAGGAACTGGGGTGCATGCATACAGTGGGCACATGTTGTGCCCCCCTGCATGCACCCCAGGGCGCAGAGGCTCTCCACCTGGGTTTTCATGGAGGAGGAACCACCATAAAAACCATGGCGGAGAGGAAACTCCTAATATGCTTGGTCGGACTGCGGCACTCTCGCCAAGCATATTGATGCCTCCTGACCACCGCAACACCGCCAGGGAATGGCGGTTCCCTGGCAGCTGCAGCAAGGCAATGGCAGTCCAACTGCCCTAATTGTAATAGGGTGGTTGGGAGACAGCCACCACCGCACATCCACGAGTCTGGCACTCCGTCGCCCACCAGACTCATAATTAAGCCCTAAGTCTAATGATGAGCCATTCACAGTATAAATTTACAGTGAATGTTTCTCGTTTGCAGTAAAAAATTACAGCAAATGCAAGGAAACAGAATCAGAGAGGCTGTTGTATGCAGTGCTTTTGTTTTTGCACTATCTTTAGCGTAAAATTCGTCCTTGTGTATAAAAATTGACACAAGGACCCATTTCACTCTAAAATATAGTTTGAAATGACAGATTTGCATTTCGCATAATTATGTATCCATGTTGAAATTTTGCATAACTCCGCAAAAGCAAATTATGTGAATTTTGCACACCCCTACTCATGACCTCACTCTTGTTATGACAGATGCAATGACAAATGTTGTGAATAATCTTACAGATGAGATTACACATCACATCCCCATAACACTATGAAAGGGATGACTATAATGAAGCATTATTTAGTGGCTTGGGTATGTGCTGTTATTTAATTACGTTGTACTTTTAAGTGTTGTTACATAGTATCACTATTGTGAGGTTATTGCTATCTGACCTCAGGTATTTTGTCCTGTTATGCAGTGTGATTCTCTATTAGAGTCTCAACCACTGTACACGTTGCTAAATTTGGATTATGAACTGCAAGCTGTACTGTGCATCATTAAGTATAAGGCAATGTGCCCATGGACAACCACAGTAAGGGTACATTGCAGTGGACATATATAGAGAGTATGGGCCTGATTCACAAAGGTAAAGTTAGATCAAAAGTCTACGTTTAGAACAAAAGTTTAACGTAAACTACTTTTTGGTATTTACAAAGGGACTTATGAGTAGTATTGTTACAACTGTGGAGGTTCCGCACTCTGTGTGGAAGTTCCACACTCCGGGCGGAATCTCTGCATTTGGGGCAGAATCTCCGTACTCCAGGTGGAGACTCTGCACTGTGGGCAGAGACTCAGCTATCGGAGCAGAACACAACACAATGAAAGAAGAGGGAATTAATTGATGTATGCAGCAACACATATGCTCAGATACACACATCATGAAATCTATTATATCTAGTTGTACAACCAACATAGCACAAAATAGTTCACTTAAAATAAAAAAGAGGTACATGTAGGAATTGTGCTGTTACATATGTTTATGTATAGGGAGTGATTTGGAGGGGTAAATGTGTTGGCAAAAACACACACCACTACAAAAGTGTACAAATATCATGTTAGAAACAATACCAGAAGCCTATACATGTGACCCTTCAAGTGGCAACCAGAACATCACAAGTTTGAATGATACCACATCCCTACTGCAGTTGCATATTTAACTATTAGCCATATGTCATGTAATGTCTTCCACCAACAGCCCAAATGTGAATGTAAAATACAAGTCTAAACCTCTGATCAAACCTCAGATTTCTAACTTTCTTCCAAGCACACCACACACACCTGTATCAGTGCCTATCATCCCCCCACCCAGCTCCAGCGGAAAGTCATTAGCCCAACTGCCAATCCCAGCCTGGCTGTATACATAAACTCTGAGCTGCCACACACAAACACTTTCAGAGCTTTCAACATGTCGCTGAATGTGTCTGTCGGTTTGCTCCTTGTCATGTGACAGAATGATTTGAGGAGAAGAAGGAGAGCAGAGAGGATCTTTAGACATAGGATTAACCTATTTGGGATTTCCAGTCAAGATGTTAGGTCCAGATACCATTTTTCCCCTCATGTCATCTTGGGCATGATTTGTGAGCGGGAGCAGGATCTTGACTCTAAGACATATCGCTCCCACGTCATTCCAGCCTATGTCAAGGTCCTAGCAGCTCTCTATTTCTTTGCCACTGGGGCTTTCCAGAGGGTGTCCAGTGACATCGTGGGCATCTCTCAGGCAAGGCAGTCCTGATGCAGGTGTCAGGGACTTAGCTGCATCAATAGGAGAGTGCACCTCCACATACGCATGCCTCATACACTGGCAGGAAGGCAAAGGGTTGCTATTGATTCTACCGCTATTCCCGCTTCCCACATATGGTAGTTGCAATTGATTCACCTCACCACATTGCACAAATCTTCTGCAACAGACACCGCTGGCACTCCATCAACTTGCAAAGTATGTGATGCCTGTGGCTGCGTTACTGCTGTGCATGCCGTGTTCCAAGGCAGTACACATGACAGCTACGTATTCCACAGGTCACCTCTTGCCCAACAAATGGCAGCGGGAGACTTTGGCAGCATGTGGCTTCTGGGTAACTACTCAAGCACCAGACAAGTCTGATATGTATAATTGTTGTTTTATTATAGACAACCATTATAAATTACTAATCCTCATGATACATACATTACACCAACAGACACTGCATGTAAGATTTTTATAGATTATGGACTCTACAGATGCAAGAGGAACATATACAAATATTTCCTCATTTTCCTCTTCAGGTGATGCTTCATATGCACTCTGCGCTCAACTCCCCACACCATACAGACGTGCAATCACCGTACCTCAGCGTAGGTACACTAGGGCCCACATATGCACATAAGACATCATAAAGGTCATTTAGGTCTCCTAAAGTCATGATTCAGATGTCTTGACCGTACAAGGTGGTGCCTCAGTACTCCCCTGAAGTTGTGTGCAAGATAATAGTAGCATGTTGTGCCTTACACAAAATTACAGTAAATCATGGCTTACACATACCTCTGAACCCTCACCTAGGTCTGAATCCAGAGAAAGGGGCCACAAACAGAGGGCAGGATATGCAGGTGTGTGACCAGCTGGTTGACACTTTTTTGTCTTGAACAACCAGTTGTGTTCCGGCCTTTCTGTGTTTTCACAGTCTGTTATCAATTATGATTGGTGGAAATTTAGCAATCTGTTCATAAATTCCATTCTGAGACTACTCTGTAAGCCATACTTTAAGTATGTAAATTACAGCTGTTGTCAAGAGTCAAAAGATTGGCAATGCAACACATTTCGGGCACAAGTTAGTGATTAGTGTGGACAACATCTCAAAGGACTCCATTGCCTTAGGGGAATAAATGTCACTGCATGTGTAGGCCTCCCTGGACAGTATTACAATAAGACTTTTATGACTGTGTCTGAGACACAGTAGTTGTGGTGCTGGCATGGTGTTGCTAGGAATGTTCAACACTTTGTTGGTCATGATCTACTGTTAACCCATGTTGTAGCATGATGGCTAGCAAGATATAATTGTAACATTACTACACACTGCTTCTATCTCCATGTTGCATATGTGATGTACTCAGACATTACTGACTGCGCAATTGTAAGCATCTGGGTGGAGTGGTGTATAAGATTTGTAACATGAAACATACAAATGTACAGGTATTGAAACTCTCTTGGACTTGATTCACAAAGGGCCTGCACACTTTTGGTGGAAGCCCCGCAGTCATGGGGGAGTCTTCGCACTGGTGTGAAATCTCCGCAATGAGAATTCTCAATTATTTCTGTGATTCTGCCCCGAGTGCAGAGACTCCCCCACGACTAAGGGCCTGTGCCATAAGTACAGAGGCACTTTGTGAATCAGGCCCCATATATTTGTGTGTGCTGCAACTCAAGTTCAAGTGTACCAGTGTAATGACCTGGATTATCCATGCTCATAGCTGCCAAGTTTTCCAGGTCAATGTGTGATGTGCTACTCCGGGCCAGCTTTTTTTCTTTGAATTCTGGGACATGAAGCCCTGTTTTAAAATGGAAAAAACAAAACTACAAGTCCCAGAATTCAAAGAAAAAAACCTGGACTGGAGCAGCACATCATGCATGGACATGGGAAACGTGGCTGGGCTGTTTGCTCAGATACAGACTCCTTTATGCATCCAACTAATAATTAAGGACCTGATTCAAAAAGGCTAGGCATTTTGGGCCCGATTTCGAGTCCGGTGGTCTTGGACAGCCAGACTCGTGGGGACGTGGTGGTATCGGTCCTGCGTCTGCTTCATTATGTTATGTTATGTTAGCAGGTATTTATAGAGCGCACGGCTACTCCAGGGAGTGTCCCGGCGCTATGAAAGACCACGTAACACAAGTCAGAGTACACCAACGCAGAATCCAGCCCAATCTACTGTTGAAAAAGCCATGTTTTTAGTTTCCTCCTGAAGGTAAGGAGATCCTGCACCTGTCTTAGAGAGAGGGGCAGGCTATTCCAAAGGCGTGAGGCCACCACTTGAAAAGATCTGCCCCCTATTCGGGAGTGCAGGAACCTAGGGGTAGTGGTCAGAAACTGGACAGAAGACCTCAGGGTTCGTTGTGGTGTATAGTGCTGGAGCCTTTCCCCAAGATATGGGGCCCCTATCTTATGGAAGACCAACACTAATGCTTTAAAATGAATCCTCTTCCGAACCGGAAGCCAGTGTAAGGAAGACAGAAGAGGGGTCGTACGTGATCTCGGCCCTGCCAGGAGAATGGCTCTGGCCGCCACATTCTGGATTACCTGTAGGCGGCCAAGTAAATAATCAGGAAGGCCTAAGTACAGGGCATTTACATAGTCCAGTCTCGATACCACCAAGGCCTGGACTACCATCTTCCTGTGAAAGACTGGAAGCAGGGGGAGAAAGTTCCTTAGCATTCTCAGTAATCCAAAACAGGTCCCGGCCACTGATTGAATCTGAGCCTTCATAGAAAGAGAATCGTCCAATTTGACCCCAAGATTTTTCACGATGCTGACTGAAGTAGCAGGGGGGGGACATGTCCTGCGGCCACCATTGGTGCCATGCTGCACAGGGATGGGAGCCGAAAAAAATAATCTCCGACTTTTCAGAGTTGCACTTCAATTGATTTTGCCTGAGCCAGGAGAACACCTCTGACAGACAGGTGTTAATCACATTGCCATTGAACTCGGCGCCCTTCTCACAAGTGAACAGCAATTGTGTGTCATCAGCATACGACACTATTTTAGTGCTGTATTTCTCGGCGAGGAGCGCAAGAGGGGCCATATACAGGTTGAACAGCGTTGGGCTGAGGATTGAGCCCTGTGGAACCCCGACATTCATGGGGGGGATGGAAGCCGAGAAAGGAGGGGACCAGATAGTTTGCCGACGGTTATTTAAGAAGGAGTTGAACCATCTAAGTACCGTGCCTCCAATACCTCCCTCCTGGAGTCTTCTTAATATTCCGATGTGGGGCACGGTATCGAAGGCCGCGGAGAGGTCCAGCAGCACCAAAACCGCGTTGCCCCCTTTGTCAAGTGTAGCTTTTATGATTTCAGCTACTTCTAATAGGTCCGTTTCCGTGCTGAAATTTGTTCTGAAGCCCGACTGGCTCGGGTGCAGAAGATGGTTGGCCTCCACGTAATCTGTGGTAACTGAGTTAACATATCTCTCCAAAACCTTGGAGAAGAAGGGCAGTAGAGATATCGGCCTATAGTTACTGGCGACCAGAGGGTCTGCCGTGGGTTTTTTTAAGAGCGGGAGAATTTTAGCATTTTTCCAGCTTTTCGGCATTTGCCCCTCATGCAGGGTGGTGTTCAAGACTAAATTAACAGCCGGGTTAATCACCTCTGCAATGGATGCCAGTACTTTTGCTGGACAGGGATCAGAAGGTGAGCCGGACTTGAGGGCCTTCATTAATGCAAGGGATTTCTCCAATGTGATGGGAGGAAACTGCGTGAGGGAAAGACCGGTATTACGGCTGGCAGCAGAGGGCAGACCCATGTCTACTTCTGATACTGGTGACTGGGCTTCAAAAGAGTCTTGAATGATTTTAATCTTGTCATGGAAGAAGCAGGCCATCTGGTTAGTCCAATCATTAGTGGGAACAAAAGGGCTACTGATAGCCCTAGGGGAAACAAAGGGGCGGCTTTTAGGACTGGCCACCACTGTGCTGGCTGTGCCAGAGGACTACAGTTCCCTGGTGGTGGCGCGGTGCAGAGGGCCTATATAATATGCAAGGCTAGATCGCCACGGTCCGCCAAGCATATTATGAGTTTCCCCTCTGCGAGCCTTTTCATGGTTGGGTCACTGCCATGAAAAGGCTGGCAGAGGGGAAACAAAGGGGGCCCTACAGAGCCACCATGCCCCGCCACCATGGCAATGCAAGTTGCAGGGCGGCATGGACTTCACAGTTCATGCCGTGTTGGAACATGTTTGCTGTTCCCATTGCAGTGCCCTTTTTCAGGGCACCGCTGTTGAAACGGCAAAAAGACCGTCCGCCTGCACAAGTTCAACTCGTAATAAGGTGGGCAGTCTTTGCTCAGGTGTTGGACATTAAAGGAGCATCAATTACTATTCAAACTCAAATCTAAACCATTTTGGGGAAGGTGTTGGACACTAAAGGAGCTACATTTATTATTCCCACTCCAATCTACACCAATTTGGGGAAGATGTTGGACACTAAAGCAGCAACATATACTATTTCAATTCCAAACCATATTTTTTTAAATGCAATATCATTTATTAATACTGTAAAATAAATAGGAATATTATTTATAGAAATGAATAATTTAACAAAATAAACTCATTACATTTTCAATGTTAGCGTGCTTATCACAAAAAATTATCATTACCTTTAAATAAAATATTGACTATTTAAAAACAGTTCCACCTTCATTGCCTAAAATTCAATATCCCACTACTAATAAAATATTATATATACATTATTTTTACACTTTAATACAACTAAAAATAAAAAAATTAACATTTCATAATAAACTATTTTACGTAACACACATATCCCAAAAATTCATAAACACATAATATCAAGCACACTGCCATAAAATAAATATAAAATAACACTTACAAATGTGCTATATACAATATTTTCTAAAGCAATGTTTTATACAATGATATTAAAAACAGCACTTAAAATTATATTCTTACCTTCGATATTCCTGTCCATGATATTTTTAACATCTTGATATTCTTGACATGATATTTTTGTGTGACAATATTTTTATTTGATATTTTGTCCAAACACCACAGATGACTCTACTTAGTTAAACCCCATTTTTCATACTGAAATTGTAAACCACCTTCTTAGTAAGCAGCAAACTTGGGACACCAACCCCAAAAGGTACAGATAGTTTACCAATATAAAAGCGACCCCAGTGGTATACTTCCTAGACAACTTCTTTCCGCTCCATCCCAAGGTGGAATTCCCCTTTTTTCATATGCCCTCATAGACTTCCTCAAGGCTTGTTGTAAAATGAAGGACTCTCATTATTTTTTAACAATTGCCAACCCCGAATTCCCTTTATTCACTGGAGTATACAGATAAGAGATTGAGATTTGTGATTTTTTTCCTTTCTACCAATAAGTTTAATACAAATCTTTAAATTTGGGGAAGTATTCTTCTGGCAATTTAACGCAGATTTTTGCAAGCATAACTTAGGAAAGTGAATATTTTAAATGTATCAATTTTGTTATTTAACTTTGCAATAAGTTGGTCCAGATTGTCCTCTGACATCTGTTTTTCCATTGGTATTAAAATTCCAATATATTTAAATGGTCATTGAGCACTCCCTCTCTCTCCAGAGTCTGTTAGAGCCATGCCAGAAGTCTTGTTTCATTTTGCCGTACATCACATATTTCCTCAAATTGTCGTATCACTCCTAATTACTTGAACAGATTTATCTTGTAGGAGCAAGTCATGGTCCTTTAAAAAAGTTTTAATATGCTAATTTCCCTTTTTAATCTCTTTATTAAATGTGTCTAATGGTATTTTACACAACAGTGGAAACATTCAGCATACTTGCTTGGACTCCTTTTTCTATTTTCCCACTCCAAATTATCTGAAGTAATGCTCTTGAACCCAAATATAAATATGTCATATAACTACCAATTTTTTAACCAAAACTAATTTTTTCTAAAATAACGTTCAAATATCTCCACTTCAAATGACCACTCTGTAAATTAAGATTAAAATGGTTTCCTTGTACCTTTTCTCTAATCTAATTACCACATGAGATTACAGCCTGAAATTATCGTAGTCATACCGTTCTCCACAATGCATATTTGATCTTTACAAGCACCTTTTCTTAAAACAATTGAAGCTTAACATAAAAAATTATCAAATAGACATTTACATTTCTCAGTGAAATATTTCAGTGCATATGTTTTGATTGCACATTTTACAGAGGATTATAGTGACTTATTTATAGAATGACTTATAGAATTCACTTTGAAAACCATACACCCCTGGAGATATTTCTCCTTGAATGTCTCTAGTTGCATCTTTCACCATCTTTTACACTAATTTTGGCATCTCATATCAATCTCAATACAGCCTGCTGAGTCAATCTTCTATAGTAATAGCAGTAATTTATCTGTCTATCAATCAATCAATCAGTATTTGTAGAGCGCACTAATCACCCCGAGGGGGATCCAGGCGCTGCATCCATTAGTAGAGAATATGCATAAAGAAGAGCATAAATTCTAATAACATTTCCAGAATTATGCATTAATACCTTACAACACTTTTATACATTTTTAGCTTTTTAACTCTAGCTCCAAGAATATTCTACATTTTTCACAATTATCCCAATATTTCTGTTGCAGTCAAAACAGAAGCAATTCTGCCAATTTAGTATAATATTTGTCTACCTTATAATTCAGTTTGACTAGAAGATATTTTGTCCTTACATCTCTGTCACCCTTTATTGTATTTTTTCAATTCATTTTCAAGGGATTTAAGTACTTTATCATTTACTCCCTTTCCTTGAAGCACAAACAATTAGGCTTCTAAGGTAATATTTCAAAGATTGCCACACTATGTAGAGGGCATGAACTGTCAGCTCATTCCTGAGACTAATGTTTTTGATCTTCTGTTTTAATCTGTTAACCAAATGCTTGTTCTTCAGTTAAAAGACTTTTAATCACTGATGAAAGATTGACTTTACTTTGCACCCCAAGCCAATTTGTGCATATTGGTGGGTGATCAGAAATGTGAACTGTTCTATGGTTTGCCGTTATCATTTCTTCACCACTTTCTGCTACAAAGAACATAAACAATTTTGAATGGCAAGTACGCGTCTCTGACTATGTTATGTTATGTTATGCTATGTTGTGTTATGTTATGTTGTGTTATGTTGTGTTATGCTTTGTTACATTACGTTACGTTATTTGATATTATGCTCTATTATGTTATGTTTTGTTATGTTTAGAGCAGACATACATCAAAGAGGTTCTTGGTGCTAAAATGTGCCATATAATGTAAACCAGACAAGAAGGTATAGGAGTAATAAGCTTGGTAGAAAAGCCATGTTTTGAGCAAGCATCTAAAATACTATAATATTGTTCAGTTGGGTCATACAGTTGTCAAGCATCTCTATTACATTTTTAAAACTAGATCTGTTATCCAGACTCTAACTCATGTTGCACTTGATTTATCTAAAAAGGTCCAGCATAAACTGAAGTATTCTGTGACCATTATCCTATCTGCTTTAAGAAGTAGAATGTCTTTTGACAGTTTAGTCACAATAGATGCTGAGACATTGTTCAGGTATTATACTTTAGTGAGGAAAACAGGTTTGCCAGTTAGACAAATTTCAGCAATCAAGCACATACCCTCCTAATCTTTTCTGTGTGTTAGGAGAAATCAGCAGTCCCCTCCTCGTAAGCGACACCAAACTGTTTCTGGGGCCAGCTCCCCCTCCCAGTGGGATGGACTAAGGCTAACTACCATGAGTCTCGGTATCAAAGGGGTTTCTCCTCTCAGGTCTCTCCTTACACTAATCTATGAAATGGCAGGCCTCACCACTGCCTGGTTCAAGTTTATGAAGTTCATGGAACCCTCCCAGCTACCCTTCCTGAGCTGATAGGGATCACATTCCCCACACCGATCCCATTCTGTCACCAGACCTAAGCAACTGTTCTGTTCGGGGAGCAGCTTTCCCATCTCAATCAAATCAAGCACTGCTTGGCAGCTGCTCAAAGACTAATGCAAATTAGCCTCCAGGAGATTCAGAAAAAGAAAAAGGTAACTTTCTATAATTTACTTTTCCTAAATATTTGTTAAAAATCTAACCTCAGCAATAAACTGGATTTTTATGAAATATGAAAAATATAGACTTTGAATTAATATTGCAGCTATTTCCTGTCAAAGGATCCATATAAAAGATCATATTCTGTACTTTGACATCTTCTATGGTGCAGCTACATCCCTGTCAGTGAAAGCATCTTTTGAGAGTTAGTCTCTAGAGGAACATACCAACTTTAATTTTGCACATGTTCCACTTTTAAATAACAGCAATCCTACCTTGGGGGCAATAAGGTGTTTTTAGGGGTGGCTCATTATTATTTAAAAGCAGGGTTTCCCACATGTCAAAAAGATTTATTTTGGCAGATTGTATTGTAGGTTTTAGGCTGCTGTAGTCAGGTTATATATGGTAGGCCTGAAGCCATGTTTTACAGGCCAATCCGGTGGACTGCACAATATGTGTTGTAGTCCACAGGTGACATTTAACTTCCATGCTCAGGGCAAGTTTTCTACTAAAAAGGTATACGAAAGTTAAATATGTCAATCAGAGGTAAGCTAATTTAATCATATTTAAAGTGTCAGAGCAAGTACACTGTGGCCTAGATGTGCAGAGCAAAAAAACACGAAATAAAGGACCCAAAAAGAAACTGGAAAATCTGCAGTGACAATGCAGAAAAGGCAGATTTGCTAGAATTCTTTAATCTGCTTTATATGCACCCAATTGTCTAAATGCCTTGAACAATATTCAATCATTCTTTATCCTTTTTATCTTAATTCACCAGTAATCTCTTATTAAGTTCATTGAGTCACTCCTTACTAACATTTGCTTACTGCCACAGGAATTCTTAAAGCCTTTGAGGGTAAATTCAAGAATAAAATTTAGCCAAATGTTACATCACATATGTGAGTAAAGTACAAACAAAGCTTTGATACCAAAGTATCTTGAACTGAAATTAAGGGCTCATGAAGTTCAAACACAGTGAAAATTATAAACCCGCCTTTGATATGGTTTCCGACCCTATTCTTCTTCACAGGAAATGCTCTTAGGTGGCTTGCCTCATTTCTGAACAAACACAGTTTTCAGGTCAGCGAGGGGTCATTTATGATGTCCAGCCAAGAGCTGTTCTGTGGAGTCCCGCAGGGCTCATCTTTGAGCCCTACACTATTCAACATTTACGTCTGCCCATTGTCAGACATTATCTGTTCTTTTAACCTGAAGATGGTATCCTATGCAGACGATACCCAGCTGATTGCCACCCTGGCACCAGACATGGTCACCATTGCAGTGAGACTTAATAGTGTCTAGCAAAGCTGTCTGAGTGGATGACAGCTAGTTGCTTGAAGATGAATGGTGAAAAAACTGAGGTGTTGGTACTAGGGAAAAATCCAACACTTTGGGATTATATCATCTGGCCATCTCCTCTAGGGGAATGCCCAGTCCCCACGACAGAAGTGAAGAGCCTAGGGATGATCCTTGACAATCAGCTAACTATGGCCTCCCAAGCAAAAAAAGGTGGCTGGGAGCTGTTTTTACCCCTTCAAAGCTCTGAGAAAGGTGCTGAAAAGGCTCCCAATAGAGGCACGTAGAGTTGTGATTCAAGGCCTGATTCTGTCCCACCTTGATTATGGCAATTCACTTCATTTAGGTAGTCCAAAATCAGTGATTAAAAAACTGCAGATTATCCAGAATGCTGCTGATCGGATTTTGTTAGGTATTCCGCAAACACATTCAGTCAGTGCAGCACTTAAAACTCTTTACAAGCTGCTTATAAGCTGCAGGGTAAAATTAATTCAAGGCATTATGCATTATTCATCAGGCAAAGCACAACAGAGGTCCTCTTGTTCTTCAGCAATTGGCAACTGTCTATGGGGCCAACAGGGACCAGAGGGCAAATAATTTTGAGCTGCTTCATGTCACAAGAATCAAGAGAGCTAGGAGTGGAGGTCGGTCTTTAAATTACTTTGCACTCAAGCTCTGGAATGTTCTGCCCATAGCCTTAGGATGGAAGACAATTTCATGATTTTCAGGAAAAGATTAAAGATGTATCTTTTCTCTTAGTTTAATTTTTTCTCAATCTTTTTGCTCTCTTCCTACTTCTTTGATAGCGCTGGGAAGCCTGTTTTCAGGTAGCCATGTGCTTTATAAAACTGGTGAATAGACAAATGTCTTTAGCCCATGCACAAAGGTTCGCAAAGATTCGTAAAAGAGTTCAATAAATCCCCTTACAGTGAGTGAACAAGAAGTGAAGATTTGCACTAGAAATTCTGGCTGAAGTTTCTTCCACATTAACGCTGCTTCTTTCATCAAGAAAGTCACAATGTTGACTAGGGTGAGCTATTTATATCGAGATTCTGCCTGGTTATATATATATTATATATTTGGAGTTTGTAGAGCGCACAGCTACCTCCAGCGGATGTGTCCCGGCGCGAAGGCAGTCGAGAGACACAGGGCACAAGTAGGCTTAGTGACGGTTGAATAGCCAGGTTTTTAGAGCTCGTCTAAAGGCGGGTTCAGGTTCGGTCAGACGGAGAGGGAGCGGCATTGTGTTCCACAGTTTAGTGGTCCTAACTGCATAAGATCTGCCGCCTACCCTCGCCTTGCGAAAGCGAGGGGTGGTGAGGAGCTGAAGGTGGTTAGATCTCAGGACCCGGTCATGCTGGTAGTGTTGGAGTCTAGCTCTCAAGTAGGCCGGGCCTCGGATCCTCATTGCTCTGTAGGCCAGGGTGAGTGCTTTGAATTCTATTCTCCTTATGACGGCTTCTTAGGTGGGGTGTGATGGAGTGTCGGTAAGGCACCTTGCAAATCAGTCTGGCCGCTGCGTTCTGTATCATCTGCAGTCTGCGGACCAGATATGCGGGGAGACCCAATTACAGACTGTTGGCATAGTCCAGATGGGATGTAATAAAGGCATGAACCACCATCCTCCTGCAGTCCATCGGGAGGAAGTGGAGAAATTTCCGCAGGATACGGAATTTCCCGAAGCAGGAGGAAGAGACTTGCCGAATCTGGGACTTGCAAGAAAGGGCATTATCAAATCTGAAACCCAAGTTTCTCACCGAGCCTACAGGCTCAGGAGGGGGGTTCAATTCCTGTGGCCACCAGAGCCTAGAGGGTGGAGTGACCTGTTGATTGAAGAATAGCACCTCGGTTTTTTCCGAGTTTAGCTTTAGACAGTTTTGGGTCATCCAAGTCAAGATGTGACTTAGGCAGCTTCTGAAGTTACTAAAAGCAGCCTCTAAATGTTCTTTAAAAAAAAACAGAAGCTGGGTATCGTCAGTGTAGGAAATCACCTTCACCCCCAGGGATTCAATCAGAGCTGCAAGCGGGGAGAAATAGGCATTGAATAGGAGGGGGCTCAATGCCGAACCCCGCGGGACCCCACAAACAAGGCGCTTCTGGTAAGAGACAAAGGGACGTAGATAAACTTGATGTGTCCGGTTCTCCAAGAAGGACCGGATCCAGGCAAGGGCCATACCCTGAAATCCCAGATGTTTGAGTCTCTCTAGGAGAATCAGATGGGCCACGGTGTCGAAGGCCGCAGACAGATCCAGCAGCACCAGCATTGCTGCGTTGCCCTGGTCCGTAGTTTCACGGCGCTTTCCGCCACTTCTTGGAGAGCAGCCTCAATGCTATAGCCTGCTCTGAAGACGGATTGGGAGTCATGGAATCGTTTGTTAGAATCCAAGAATTCCGATGGTTGACTCTGGACTATCTGTTCAAGGATCTTAGCCGGAGCAGGTAGAAGCGAGATGGGCCTGAAGTTTTTATACTCTGCAGGGTCGGCGTCCGGTTTCTTAAGTATGGGTAGTAGAAAAGCCTGTTTCCAAGCTGCAGGAAAAATGCCTGAACACAGAGAAGAGTTCCAGATTAGGTTCAAGGGGACGTTAAAACAGGGGGCCAGAAGTTTAAAAAACTGGGCTGGGCAGGGATCCCTGGGTGAGCCAGAATTGCTTTCAGATCGTTTTTTTAAGGAAGCCTCAAGAGACAGAAGGCAGAATTCGGTCAAGCGCTCCGCGCTATCTGAAGTGTCGTTCTGCTCTGTTAGGGTCAGATTGGAAGGGAAAGAAGCATAGATGGATTCAATTTTGTCCTGAAAACAATTTGACAGCCCCGCGCAGAGGAACAAGGAGGGAGTCACGGTGTTATCCAGAGCTACAGGTTTAGTAAAGATTTGAACAGTTTTATATAAGGCTTTTGCTGAATTATCATCTGCTTTAATCTTGAGGGTAAAGTAGTCCCGCATGGTGCTTCTCTTAAGCTTATGGAAGTTATTTAGGGCCTCTCTATAAGTGAGTTTGGCTGCCGGGTCGTAGGATTGTCTCCAAGCGCGCTCCAATTTTTTTGCACACACTTTTCTCGGTTTGAAGTTCTGGGGAGAACCATGGAGCAGAAGGTCTCTTCCTAGAGGAGACAGCAAGTCTAGGAGGGGCAACAATATCAAGAGCCTTTTCCACCCAGCTATTAAAACTTGCAGTATCTTCATCGGGATTTCCTGACAGCGTGAGGGAGACTGAGCGGAGTGCTGGTGTCATGCTGTCTTTAGTGATTTTGCTCCAGTTTCTCCTTCTCTCCGGGTGGTGCTGGGGTCTGATACTGGAATGAGCGGGCATAAAGATAAATGGTATCAATAGATGATCAGACCACGTTAGGGGTAGGGGAGCCTCAACCGCCAGGTTGGGGTCATTAGTAAAAATTAAGTCGACTGTATGACCGGCAGCATGAGTGGGGGCCGTGACGCACTGTGAGAAGTTGAGTCAGAGCAGCATATCTGCCAGGTGGCTAGCTTTCGCGCATATATCACTGTCCATGTCGACAATAAAATCTCCTAAAATTGTAAAGCACGTATATTTTAGAGAGAGGTCTGCTACTATGTCGCAGAGATCTGCTAGATGACAGGCCGGAGTGTTGGGGGGTCTGTATACTAGGATCCCTGCTACCGATACTGTGGATGCAATTTTTACGCAAAAAGACATGGCCTCCAAGATCCCTAGATGTTCAATTCTTCTATAAGAGATCTCCCAGCCTTCATAAGAATAATAGCCACCCCACCGCCCGTCTTGTTGCCACCTCTGTTGACGCCCGCCAGTCTGAAGCCATCAGGGATGGCCAGCAGCAGGTCCGGATTAGAGCTCTCCTTAAGCCAAGTTTCTGTAAGGAACATTAAATCCCATGCGTTGGCCTCCAAACATAGCCATATGTCGTCAGCATGTTTGGGGAGGGATCTGCAGTTAATCAGGCATGCTTTGATATGGCCGGTTTCACCCTGAGCCGAAGAAGCAGGGGGAGGGCTATGCGAGGAGTCCTCCTTATATATCCCACACCCTACCTCTAAAGAGAAAGGACAGGAAATGCAGGCCGTAGTCTGATGAGCCTCCAGTCGGTCATGCTCAATTGTGGTCTCACAGATCTTATTATTCAGATGTAGGAGTTGATCTCTAGACCATACAATGCGGCCACCTCCCGTGCATCGGGCAGTATGGCTGGCGCTTGCCACGATCAGAACGCGGACGGGCGCCGACAGGCTTGCCTTTGGCGCTATTGGCGCACCTGTGGCGCGGCCGCACAGCGGCCCTGTTTATGAGGACACCCATCTACGAGAAGCTAGAGTGCTGCCCCACTGTGCGCTGCTTCCGGTGCCTCATGGTGGTTTCCTGACGTTCAGGGACCAACCCAATCCGCAATGGCTTCCCCCCTCCCGAGCCACGTAAGAGCATGGTAAGTTTGGTTAACTGATTCTGCCCAAAATACAAATTCAGTGATTCTGTGTCAAGTACAAATTCATACAGATTGAGAAAGTGCTGTATTTAAAATCACGGCAGGTACTAAAACAGATAATAACAACAGGACAAGAATAAAAGCATTTAGCAGAGAGAGCAATTAAGAAAATAGAAGCGTTTCAGCCTTCTCGCATTCAAGCGTTAAAGTTACATGCACCCGTAACAGTCGATAGCCTTAGGAGTTCTGCGCAGCGGCCCTGTTTATGAGGACACCCATCTACAAGAAGCTAGAGCGCTGCCCCACTGTGCGCTGCTTCCGGTGCCTCGTGGTGGTTTCCTGTCGTTCATGGACCAACCCAATCCGCAATGGCTTCCCCCCTCCCGAACCACATAAGAGCAAGGTAAGTTGGGTTAAGTGATTCTGCCCAAAATACAAATTCAGTGATTCTGTGCAAAGTACAAATTCATACAGATTGAGAAAGTGCTTTATTTAAAATCACGGCAGGTACTAAAACAGATAATAACAACAGGACAAGAATAAAAGCATTTAGCAGAGAGAGCGATTAAGAAAATAGAAGCATTTCAGCCTTCTCGCATTCAAGCGTTAAAATTACATGCGGCCGTAACAGTCGATAGCCTTCACGCCGTTACAGGCGATCCTTTGAGACTTTCTGTAATCTTGCAGGATCCAGCATAGCTACCACCACACTGGGCATGTCTTTGCCAATCTTCGCATGCCTGGCAGCAAATAATTATGACCAGAGCGGTTTCTGCTATACATTCTCTTTGAACCAGCAGGCCCCAATGCCAGGTCTACTCATTCTCCAACTCAGAGGCCAAGCAGTGAATAGCGGGCCTTCATCAGTCATTCTAGTGGCACGGTGGGGCAGCAGACGCAAAGACATTCCAAAGGGCTGGGAGGTATATAGTGGATTCTGGGTTATTCGTCCCACTGGAAGGGGTAAAGGGGCAAGTGGTGACAGATATCTGGAGCCCACGGGTAAGATCCCAGAAATACAGTAAATGGTCATTAGTTTGGGACGTACTATATGCCTCTTCTGGCTCATACAATATGTGCCAGCGGTTCTATGATTAGTGTGAAAATCAATGTGGACAGTGGACACTTCTTTCTAGTGCGTCTTCCAATCTCATAGCAATCTAATATTACTCACTCAATTCATGATTTGATTTGATTTGATTTGATTAGTGCATTTGTACAGCGCACGAATGCCCGAGGGCGTCTTGGCGCTAGGGTCAGTAAGTCAGAGCGGTGCTGGCGTGGAGTACAGGGTGGGTCAATTGGAAAAGAGCCAGGTTTTCAGCGCCTTTCTAAAAGAAAAAAGTGACGTGCTGCTCTTTATGGCAATTGGGAGTAGGTTCCAGGTCTTAACTGTCCCTAACAGGAAGCTTCTTCCGCCCCAGCGTGCCTTCTTGAACCTGGGTGTTTGCAGAAGTTTAGTGTGAGCGGATCTTAGACTTCTAGACGGCACATACCATTTCAAGTGAGTCCTCAGAAATTGAGGCCCTGTGCCATGTAGTGCTTCAAAGGCCAGGCATTGGGATTTAAACTTAATCCTCTTGTCCACCGGGAGCCAGTGGAGGGCTCTTAATCCGTGGGAAACTGGCTCAAACCTAGGGATATCCAATACTAATCTGGCTGCCGCGTTTTGCAGGCGCTGCAGCCTTAATAGATACTGAGATTGTATCCCCATGTACAGGGCATTACCATAATCCAATCTGGAGAGGGCTAATGCTGTAACCAGTGTTTTTAGGGCATCGGGAGGGATGAATGGACGGATTTTCCTGATCATTTTTAAGATGAAGCAAATGGTAGAGGAGAGAGTGTTGATCTGACTATTGAATGTCAGTTTATCGTCAAAGATAAATCCTAGGTTTTTGACCTTAGGCACTGGATCTGGACAGTCGCCCAGACTTGCAGGTCACCATCTGGGTGACCAGAAAGATGAATCAGAGCCCAGCAGCAGGGCTTCAGTCTTTCCGCCGTTCAATTTTAGGCAGTTGGACTGCATCCACTGGTTAACCTGCATCATGCAGCAGTTGAAACGGTCAGCTGTCTCCTCCATGTTGCTTGAGACTGACACCACCAACTGGGTGTCATCCGCATAAGAGACCACTGAGAACCCAAACTGCCTGATGATCGAAGCCAAAGGAGCCAAATATACATTAAACAGTGTGGGGCTCAAAGATGAGCCCTGTGGCACACCACAGGGAAGTTTAAAAGGCTTGGAAGAGAAGGCTCCAAATTCTACGGAGAAGGTTCTGTCGGCTAAAAATATGACAATAGTGTGTGGGCGGTATCTCTGATCCCCAACTCCGATAGCCTACTGGCTAGTATTTCGTGGTTCACCGTATCGAAGGCCACCGATAGATCTAACAAAATCAAGGCGGCCTTACCCCCCGAATCTAGTATTGCCCTTAGTTCCTCTGCAGCCATGACCAGAGCTGTCTCAGTTCCATGTCCCTCCCAGAACCTGTACTGTGAGGGATCCAGGAGGTTCTTAGAGGAGATAAATGCAGTAAGCTGTGCATTTAGTAATTTCTCAAGTACTTCAGCCGGAAATGGAAGTCTGGAGATAGGTCGATAGCTGCTGGGATCCTTAGGGTCAAGATTCGGTTTTTTTAAAAGAGGAAGGATTGAGGCTATTTTCCAGGCATCTGGGAAGAAGCCTGACTGAATTACCTCATTGAAAACTAATCTTAATTGTTCGCTTAATATTTCCAGGAACAGATGCAATACTTTAGGAGGACAAGGGTCCATTGGGGCTCCTGATTTAGATGTTTTCACCACCTGAATGATCTGTTCTGATGTGGGGGGGGGGAAGCGAAAGCTGAAATGGTGGTAATGGTGTCCGAAGCTATCATAGTGTTCTTAGAAACGGAGTTGACACTGTCCCTAAAGGATTTATACACCTTCTCAACCTAATCCATGAACGACTGTCCCAGTATATTGCAGAATTCAGCACTGCTTTCCATCCAAGGTATAGCTGGTAGTTTTGCTAATTTTCATACTGTTGAGAAGAGCTCCCTGCAAGAGTTCCTTGCCTCGAGGATTTTCGCAGTAAAGTATTTACTTTTTTCCTCTAAAATCAGTTTTTTATAGTCTGCCAACGATTGTGCATACTTAATTTTTTCACTAGGATCGTAGTTTTCTCTCCACTTTCTTGATGTCCTTCTACAAGTTTGTTTTTGAGCTCTAAGTTTATCCGTGAACCATGGTTCTGATGGGTTTTTCCGCCTAAAGAGGAAGCTCTTCGTAGGGGCTAAGAGATCTACTGCTGTTTTGATCCATGTGGATAACCTATGAACAGAGGAGTTAATGTCTGTAGTAAGGTCTGGTCTGGTACCGAGTAACGATGCTTGTAGGGTGAGGGGGATAATATTGGCCCAATCACGATGGGTGACTGAAACTGGTGGGTTTACAGATATTGGAAGGTGCTGATCGGTGCTTAGAGTGAACATTATAGGTTTATGGTCTGACCAGGGGACAGGAATTACTTCTGAGACTTTAAGCGAGGGATTTGACGTAAAGATACCATCTAGGGTATGCCCGGCGACATGAGTATCGTGCTTGACGATCTGTGTCAGAGAAAAACTAGTCATTGTATCTACTAGTGAGGCTGTATCATGATCTGCTAGCTTTTCTAAATGATAGTTGAAGTCTCCTAATATTGTAAAATCAGATGCGTCTAGACTGGATTCTAAGAGGGGGCTAATAGCATTCAAAAAAGAGGTCATTGCCCTCGGGGGTCTGTATAAAAGAAGGCCTTTTTGTGTGGAGTTATTACTGAGTAAGATCTGAAAGGATAGCGTTTCACAATCTGGGGAACTTCCAGCTGAGGGCCTGGCCACTTGCAGATCATCTCTAAAGATAATAGCTAGTCCCCCCCCCCGCTTGACCGCTCTGTCTGCTCTGATAATAGAATATCCTGCTGGCAATGCTAAGGCAAGATCAGGGTCCGAAGACTCATCTGCCCAGGTTTCTGTGATAAATGCCAAATCGAGCCTATGTGCGCCTACCATTTCTGCAACCTCGGTGTTATGTTTTGGTAGTGACCGCGTGTTGATCAGCATAGCCTGGAATACCTTAGTTATTTTTTGTAATGGTTTTTGCTGAGGTGTTAAAACCTTAACTTTGGTGAAGCTAAGATGCAATTGCAGTGCTGTGCTTGGCTCGTGGGAAAAACTCGCAGGGGTTCTGGCGCTGGGCGCGGTCCAGGCGTGGACGGGCGCAGACGGGCTTGACTTTGGCGCGCCTTCTGCACGTCCGCTGCACGTCCGCTCTGGCATCAGGCTATGTAGGGTGTGCAGAGGGAAGACTAGCCCGCTCACCCCCCGGAAGTGCCTGTCTGCCCCGGAAGTGAGGAGAAATCAGGGGCCTAGGGAACGCCCTCCGCACAAACGGCACTTGCCGCGACGGACCAGGGCAGGAAATCAAGGCCACCTATCACCCAGGAGAGATGAACCCTGCCGTAAACCAAGGTAACGGCTGGGAGTACCGAATGCGGGAGCGATCACACGAGCCCCCTTTCTCAAAAGTGCAAAGTGCAATGTGCTGTGCAATGTGCTGAAACTGCGCAGCTGATCACATACGGTACATAGGTTTAGAACACAAGTCAAACACAGGTTAAAACCCAAGTTTAAAGCTGGCAAAGATAAAATAGTATTAAAATTAACATTAAGATAGTAGCAACCGCGGCAGTCATACTCTGGTAATTGGTCGGAAAAACCATCTGCTATTTAAATTCCAATTATTAACCTATTTCCTAATTGCATTTGCTGCTTGGTGCACTAGGGAAGGGAAGAATGAATATGGGATACAATCACTCACTCCATTATGGTCCTGTCCTTTTCATCGGTAACAAGGCATATGGCCTATAATTTTTTACAAATGGTAGAGGAATGGGGTAGATCATTATTCGGAACATATGTGCTTGCAACACCAAGTCCAGTCCGTTCAATCTGCCCACTGCTAGCACATAGTTCCCTTCTTCATCTATTAGCGCCAAGAAACCAACCGGTGTACGAGCGCTCTACAAATCCTTGATAACATAACATTGTTTCATTGGCAAGAAACTGTACACAGGTACAGACCATATCAGACCACCCCTGGTGTATGTTAAATATTCTGTGTAAAATAATTGTCCAAGCCATCTGGATTCCAACGCATGCTCTGTAATACTGTCGGAGTATATCTTTTAAAAAAACTATTTCTGCGCTCCCATGCATTTAACATCCATGTAAATCTTGGCACACTTGTGAATGCTATACAATCCCCTTAGGCCCCAAATTAGGAAAGCATACTTAATATATGAGGTTATAAATTACCTTTTGTGGGAGGGGTCATCCCTTGGTGTGCCATCCTGGTCCGTCAGTGGTATTTTCTCCCTTCATATATCAACCCTTGCCATTCATATGCTTCTCCCCCAAACAACCTCCATCTAGCTCTGACCTAACAAAATTATTTCCCAGACACCGAGCTGTGGAGTGAGCGCTGGTGGCCTGCAAAGCTGGGCTGTGCACCCGTCCCCAAACAGGTGGTAAAAAATCTGGGTGTGTGGGTAGACTCTGGCCTTAGCTTTCAGACACAAAGAAAGAAAGTAGCAGGAACATGCTTCGGCATTCTACGTGGGCTCAAACCAGTGCTAGGGTTCTTTGACCCATCCATGAGGCAGTTGATTGTTCAGGCTTCCATTCTGTCTAGACTGGATTATGCCAATTCACTCTACTTGGGAGCCAATATGGTGGAAATTACAAGACTTTAAAGGGTCCAGAACGCTGCGGTTAGAACCCTGTTGGGTCTGCCCAGGACGTGTCCCACCTCTAGTGCTATCTGTCGGCTACATTGGTTGCCTGTGGCTAAACGCATAGAGTTCAAGATTCTCTGCATGTCCTTTAAAATTTTAAATCTCTCCTCTCCAGATATCTTGGCCAATCTGCTTACATTTTACACCCCATCCCGCCAACTCCGGTCTATGGGCCAGCATCTGGCAGTTATTCCGCGGGCGAGGAGGGCTCGTGCGGGTGGGCGCTCCTTTCATGTATTGGCAGCCAAACTGTGGAATATGCTCCCCATCGCCATTCGCAGTATGAAAAATTACATGGAATTCCGTAGGGCTATCAAAACGCACCTCTTTCCTCCACTGTAGGCGGCTTCCATTGTCTACTGTTCTGTAGTTTTCTGCTTCAGCGCTGGGACGCCCCTTTGCCGGGGCAGCTATGCGCTATATAAAACCGCATAACATAACATATCGATAGAAGCAGTGGCTGATTGTCCAGTAGTCATAACCAAGAACGTTGTTGTCCTTCTATCTGCATCCAAAGGGGCAGCAGCGTAAGAGGGGAGGGTCTTTTCCTTTTATCAGTGAGTGGTCCTTCCTTCCATCCCACTATGCATACCTGTACTTGGTAAACGTGACCATTTCAAATTGAACCTCAACATAAGTCATCTGCAGCTCTGGGTCTCAGAACTGGCCCTTCTTCTCCCCCTTCTGACAGTTGCTCTGACTCTGATCTGGATCTAGAGCCCCCTGTGCCTGAATCCGATTGCTCTTATTTCGTTTTGTTTCTGTCTGTCACTGATAACACCGCAGCGCCCTGATCCTCTTTTATTTCCCCTTGTGAAGGCATTTGGATTAGAGGTCTTCTCCCTCTCTCACTACTCAGACGCCTTGGTCATTGAGGCTTTGGTAGTTCATCTCCCCATATCCACGCTTCTTTAAGGTCTGTGAAAAAATAAGTTGGCCATCTTATCTGGGAAAATCATGACTTCTGCACTGTCTACTTTAAAGTGAAATGACTGTCTGGACCTTTGTAGTATCACATCCCTATCCTTAAAGTTCAAAATCGTGGCCACCACTAGTCTAGGCAGAGCTCGTTGGCACTTTGTGTGCCCTCTCCACTGCAAAACATTGGAAAGACCCTGTGGTGCCATTTTCTGTTGCAATGGTTGTAGCAGATAGGTTGCAATACGGCAGCCTTCACTTCTGTGTAGAAGGTCATCTACGCATATGTTTCCATGTTGGGACATGCCTGCCCTTTTAATCATTTATGACTATTTCGACCTTCACATTGCACAAACTACTGGAAATAATACTTAGCCCCCTAGAATTAGTTGTAAACTAGTTATGTCACCCCAAGATCCTTAAGTTGTTTCGATTCTGACACTTGTAAATGTGCCTCCTTTACGAATTTTAAATTGGTACTACAATTTAATTATCTTGACTTTGTTGTTTAAACCATTCAGATTTCAAAAAGTTATAGATAGAACCCCACATACTCTTCCATTCTTAGTCCAGATTTTGAATAGAGCAGAACAGCACTTGTGTGTGGAATTTTGCTGAGCTCACTCATTGTTCCTGCACTCATATTTACTGGGAGTCAAAACAGTGCACCTGAGGTTACCTGGTGAAAAGTCTGGCTGCGAAAGTCACCTGGGAAAGGGCTACCTGGATCCATTCCTTGGCACCTCACCAGCAAACATTTTCTCCCCTCTACCCCCAACATTACCAGCCCCTGCTTTCATTTACCACCTACTTTCAGCATTTTTACTATTGATATTAGCATGTGTGTTTGTGTTTGTGTATTTTACGTTTTTGGTAAAACATTTTTTATCCCCTTACTTCCTTATCTTTCTTCTTTCCTTTTTTTTTCTCTGAACCCACCCAGCGCCATGGCAGAGACAGGGGGGCTACGTTGCGGGCGGCGCCGCTTCCCCGGTGTGCAGGCCCGGGCGATCTTTGGTGAGGAGGAGGTGGCAGCACTGATTTTTTTGTGTAACGCCACAAACCCTCCATGCTGTCAGCAGGCAGCAGGCACGGTAGCAGACACCCCCTGCTGGAGCATCGGCAGTGCTTCAGGGCGGTGCGCCGGTGCATGCAGCTCACCAGCCAGGTTCGGCGCACCGCCCAGCAGCTGACGCACCGCTGGACAGACATCCTGGTCCGGGAACAAGACCTGCTCGACCTGCTAGGCGTCGAGATTCCGGGGTTCAGTGAGTATTAATTATTTGTTGTGTTTGTGTTCTACAGAGCTAACATTTGTTTTCCAAATAGCATGCTGCTCACACTCAGAGGTAAGTTATGTTTGGTTTACGCTGGTATATTATTGTATAACGACAAAGTAACAGGGCCAGGAGAGTATGCCTCGTGTTCGTTGCCGCGTGTGATTAAGTTGACTCTTAGTTAATCCTTAGTCAATGAATGCTGTTGTGCACCTATAGCAGACATGGCGTTGATGCCAGATGTTAAAAAAAAGATTACAACTAAAAATAAATACATTTTTTTTTTAATTAAAGAAAAAAACTAAATAATTTTTTTTAAAGAATTAAATGTAATTACAAATACTTTAAAAATTACAAAAATTAAACATAAAGGGCCATATGTATCAATGTTAGGTTTTATGGTTCTCAAATAGCGATTTTTTGCGAATCGCTATTTGAAAATCGCAAAACGAGATGTATGTAGAATTTGCAAAAAAATTGCGAATCCTACATATTCCTTAATTACGAATGGCAAATTGCGATTCGCAATTAAGTGAGTCCCTCCCCATTCATTCCTATGGGCCTAGAGGCCCATAGGAATGAATGGGAAGACATTCTCAATTTGCGATTAGCAATTAGAGAATCGCAAATTGAGAATGCAATTTCAAGGTTGCAAGGGTATCAAAAGAACACCCTGTTGCACCCCTGAAATAAGCATGGTGTAATGTGGCGCACATACATGCCCTAAGGGCATGTATGTGCGCCACATTGCACTTTGAGAAATGCTAAAATTGCATTTTTCAAAGAAATCGCATATTACCACCAACTTGAAGTTGGTGGTAATTTGCGATTCCTTATGACCAATTTGCACTTTTTTTGTGCTTCATACATTGCATTTAAGGAATCGCAATTTGCGATTCCTTAAATGCATTCGCAAAATAGAGAATCGCAAATTTTGCGATTCCTTATTTTGCGTGTGCGTTTGTCTTTGATACATTGCACACTTCTAAATTGCGATCGCAAATGCAGAAATTCTGCGAATTTCAGCGTTTGCGATCGCAATTTAGGTTGATACATATGGCCCAAAAACATTAAACAAATTTAAATCAAAAAACTTTTTTTAAAAACTAAAATTAAAAAAATACAAATAAAAAAATTATAAATAAGTGAAATTATCCTCAAGCATATTATTTATTAAACTGCTATCTCAACCATCCATGCAAGCCTAAGGGCCACACTGGCTGAAAGCACTATGGCATAAGCACACTGGTTGCAGTGCCTACACAAAATGGCTGGCAGCCACATTGGACACAAGTTCACAACAACAAACCAGAAGGGATGGGGAACAAGGAAGACATGCAGGCTTATGGCAAAGGCACAATGGCTGCCTACACAAAATGGCCACTGGCCACATGGTCAAACAGCAAGCTAGAAGGCATGGCCACAAAGAACACATGCAGGCCTATTGCAAAAGCACACTGGCTGCCTACACAAAATGACCACCAACCACATGGTCAAACAGCAAGCTAGGAGGCATAGCCACAAACAAAGAACACATGCAGGCCTATGGCAAAAGCACACTGGCTGCCTATGCAAAATGGCCACCAGCCACATGGTCACAACAACAAGCAAGAAGGCATGGGGACAAAGAAGACATGCAGACCTATGGCCAAAGCACACCGTATGCCTACACAAAATGGCCACTGACCACATGGTCAAAAAGCAAGCTAGAAGGCATGGCCACAAAGAACACATGCAGGCCTATTGCAAAAGCACAATGGCTGCCTGCACAAAATGGCCACTGACCACATGGTCAAACAACAAGTAAGAAAACATGGGGAACAAAGAACACATTCAGGCCTATTGCAAAAGCACACTGGCTGCCTGCACAAAATGGCCACCGTCCACATGGTCAAACAGCAAGCTAGGAGGCGTGGCCACAAACAAAGAACACATGCAGGCCTATGGCAAAAGCACACTGTCTGACTACACAAAATGGCCACCAGCTACATGGTCACTACAACAAGCAAGAAGGCATGGGGTACAAAAAAGACATGCAGACCTATGGCAAAGCACACTGTATGCCTACACAAAATGGCCACTGATCACATGGTGAAACAGCAAGCTAGAAGGCATGGCCACAAAGAACACATGCAGGCCTACTGCAAAAGCACACTGGCTGCCTACACAAAATGACCACCAGCCACTTGGTCACAACACCAAGCAAGAAGTCATGGGGAACAAAGAAGACATGCAGGCCTATGGGCACTGAATATAAACAATTGCTCCTGGCTACATGGCATGGGGATCAAAGACAAATGGTGGCTTATGGGAAACACACTCACACACTGGCCAGACAAAGGAGGCATAGATTGATAACACAGAAAAAAGAGCCTTAATTCAGCAATGCCAAAAATAAACATGAAATGGAATAAGACATTTTACAACAACACACATTCTCCAAAGGCATCAAATATAATTACCCCACCTATACACTGTTTGCAGAAAAAAACACAAAATACACCAAAAACACATTTTGTAATTTATTCCAATGTCATCCATGGGCTAAATGATGTTTAGCCCATGATGTTTAGGTGTGAAGCCTTGACCACTGGTTCAAGGCCAGCACTCTCCCCAGCAGCCTCACCTGTCTGCCGGTCTCCTGCCTGTGTCCCCGCTCAGGGTTCGAGCCAGCAGTCCGTCCCTGCACCGCTGCTCCACCCTGCTGTTCGCCCGCTGTGCTCAGAGGCCCCCCTGCATGACTGTACTCCATAATTGTTTTCCTTTATTCTTCTGTACCCCGTAATTGTTTCCCTTTTATTTCTTCTGTTCCTTAGATTCTGCTATCTTTTCTGCGCTGTTCTTGGCCCCCTGTGTTATGCCGTTTTTCCCGCCGCTGCTGCCCCTGCGGCCCTGCCCACCGATCCAGCCCGCCCCCTACCTCTGCTCCCGCCCCCCTCCCCTTCTTATGCCGACTGATGCGGGGGAGCGCGTGTGAAGCCTTGACCACTGGTTCAAGGCCAGCACTCTCCCCAGCAGCCTCGCCTGTCTGCTGGTCTCCTGCTTGTGTCCCCGCTCAGGGTTCGAGCCAGCAGTCCGTCCCGGCACCGCTGCTCCACCCTGCTCTTCGCCCGCTGTGCTCAGAGGCCCCCCTGCGTGACTGTACTCCGTAATTGTTTTCCTTTATTCTTCTGTACCCCGTAATTGTTTCCCTTTTATTTCTTCTGTTCCTTAGATTCTGCTATCTTTTCTGCGCTGTTCTTGGCCCCCTGTGTTTTGCCGTTTTTCCCGCCACTGCTGCCCTTGCGGCCCTGCCCACCAATCCAGCCCGCCCCCTACCTCTGCTCCCGCCCCCCTCCCCTTCTTATGGCGACCGATGCGGGGGAGCGTGTGTGAAGCCTTGACCACTGGTTCAAGGCCAGCACTCTCCCCAGCAGCCTCGCCTGTCTGCTGGTCTCCTGCCTGTGTCCCCGCTCAGGGTTCGAGCCAGCAGTCCGTCCCGGCGCCGCTGCTCCACCCTGCTCTTTGCCCGCTGTGCTCAGAGGCCCCCCTGCGTGACTGTACTCCGTAATTGTTTTCCTTTATTCTTCTGTACCCCGTAATTGTTTCCCTTTTATTTCTTCTGTTCCTTAGATTCTGCTATCTTTTCTGCGCTGTTCTTGGCCCCCTGTGTTTTGCCGTTTTTCCTGCCGCTGCTGCCCCTGCGGCCCCGCCCACTGATCCAGCCCGCTCCCGCCCCCTACCTCTGCTCCCGCCCCCTCACCTTCTTATGGCGACCGCTGCGCGGTCGAGCTGCTGGCGCGCCTAAGGCAAGCCCGTCTGCGCCCGTCCGCGCCTGGACCGCTCCAAGCGCCAGACCCCCTGGCCCCTGCGACCACCACAACACCCAACGCACCTACGACGCCAACACCCTCCACGCACTCAACGCCGGCCGAATCTCCACCTGCTTCCAGGCCACCCCGAAACTCACCCACGGACCTTTCACCTGCTCAAAGTGCAGCTACACCAGCCAGAGCACTCCTGCACGCCCTGCCCATCCCACCACTACAGACCACAACAATCTCAGCTGCATACTACTCAACACCGCTCAGTCCACAAGCACGCACTTGGAACTCTGGGACCTGCTCGACTCCTCATACCCGGAGGTCGCCTTCCTGATGGAGACCTGGATGAACACCTCCTCGGTGCCTGACATAGCCATAGCCATCCCGGACGGCTACAAGATCACCCGCAGGGACCGTAACAACAAACCAGGAGGAGGAATCGCCATCGTCCACAGGAACACCATCAGAATCTCAACCAACATCGAAGACTCCCTCAGCATGGCCGAACACCTACACTTCCAGATCCACATCGACCACAACACCACTCTCAGAGGAACCCTCATCTACAGACCCCCGGGACCCCGACCTCAGTTCAGCGAATCCATCGCCGACCTCATCAGCACGCACGCCCTCGCCTCCACGGACTACATCCTCCTCGGAGACCTGAACTTCCACCTCGAGAACGCCACCGACAGCAACTCCACAATGCTGATCGACAACCTCGCCAAACTCGGACTCAAACAGCTCGTCAAGACACCCACCCACTCCGCCGGACACACGCTCGACCCCATCTTCTCCGCCAGCGACAACGTCACCTTCAGCCACACCACCGAACTCCACTGGACCGACCACCACTACATCCACTTCTCCTTCGAGAAACACACCGCGCACAACCAACCGCAACGGCTCCCACACCGCAGCTGGAACAAAGTCTCCGAAGACCAGCTCATCACCACCCTCGCCCGAGACCCTCCACCTGAGCCCTTCGACACCGATACAGCAGCCCACAACTTCAGACAATGGATCGACGACTGCGCCAACACCCTCGCCCCGATCAGGAAACCCTCAAACAGGCACACCGACACGAGAGCCATCTGGTTCAACGCTGACCTCCAGAACTCCAAGCACACCTGCCGAAGACTCGAGAAGCAGTGGCGCAATGACCAGACACCAGACAACCACGCAGCCCTCCTGAATGCCAGACGCAAGCTCCACCAACTCATCCGATCCGCCAAAAGAACCTCCTTCAAGGAACGCATCGACAACAACGCACACAATAGCAAAGAGCTCTTCAACATCGTGAGAGAACTCGCCGCCCCCAGCTCCAGCTCCAACGACATCCCACCGTCACAAGAACTCTGCGACTCCCTGGCCACCTTCTTCCACAGCAAGATCGCAGACATCCACAACAGCTTCGACACCCAGACGCCGACGACAGACGCTGACACCCCCGGCTCGACACCCACAAAACACACCGACCCTCTGCTCTCCTGGCAAAACGTCAACGATGAAGACACCACCAAAATCATGAACACCATCCACTCCGGCCCACCGTTCGACCCCTGCCCCCACCACATCTTCAACAAAGCAAGCTCCATCATCGCACCCCAACTCCGAAAGATCATCAACAGCTCCTTCGAGACCGCCACCTTCCCGGAGAGCTGGAAACACGCCGAGATCAACGCCCTACTCAAGAAACCCAAGGCAGACCCAAAGGACCTCAAGATTTTCCGACCCATCTCCCTGCTCCCATTCCCGGCGAAAGTCATCGAGAAGACCGCCAACAGACAACTGACCCACTTCCTGGAGGAGAACAACGTCCTGGACTCCTCCCAATCCGGATTCCGCAGCAATCACAGCACTGAAACCGCCATCATCACCGCTCCGACGACATCAGGACCCTACTGGACAACGGCGACACCGCGGCCCTCATCCTCCTGGACCTCTCGGCCGCCTTCGACACTGTCTGCCACCACACCCTGCGCACCCGCCTCCACGACGCTGGGATCCGAGGCAAAACCCTGGACTGGATCACCTCCTTCCTCACTGGCAGAACCCAGAAGGTCCGCCTCCCCCTTTCCGATCCGAAGCCACCACGATCACCTGCGGCATGCCCCAAGGATCATCCCTCAGCCCGACCCTCTTCAACATCTACATCGCACCGCTCGCCAACATCGTCCGAGCACACCATCTCAACATCATCTCTTACGCCGATGACACGCAGCTGATCCTCTCTCTCACCACGGACCCGGCCACCGCCAAATCCAACCTCCACGAGGGAATGAAGGCTGTCGCAGACTGGATGAAGACTAGTCGGCTGAAACTGAACTCGGTCAAGACGGAGGTCCTCATCCTCGGCTCCACCCCCTCAGCATGGGACGAATCCTGGTGGCCGGCCGCGCTGGGAGCCACCCCTACACCCACCAGCCAAGCACGCAATCTGGGGTTCATTCTGGACTCAACGCTCTCTATGACCCAGCAAGTCAATGCTGTCTCCTCCTCCTGCTTCAACACCCTCCGCATGCTCCATAAGATCTACAGATGGATCCCCACCGAAACCAGAAGCACGGTCACCCAAGCACTCGTCAGCAGCAGGATGGACTACGGCAACGCACTCTACGCGGGAACCTCGGCCACACTCCAGAAAAGACTCCAACGCATACAAAACGCCTCCGCACGCCTCATCCTCGGACTCCCTCGCCACAGCCACATCACCCACCACCTGAGAGACCTGCATTGGCTCCCGGTCAATAAGAGGATCACCTTCAAGCTCCTCACCCACGCTCACAAAGTGCTCCACGACGCCGGACCAGCATACATCAATGAACGACTGTCCTTCTACACCCCGAACCGACAGCTTCGCTCCGCTGACCTCGCCCTCGCCACCATCCCACGCATCCGCCGGACGACCACCGGCGGCAGATCATTCTCCCACCTCGCCGCCAAGACATGGAACACCCTCCCTGTCCACCTGCGCCAGACCCAGGACCTGCTGGCCTTCAGGAGACTCCTTAAGACCTGGCTGTTCGATCAGTAGCTGCTGCCCCCCCTTAACGCCTTGAGACCCTCACGGGTGAGTAGCGTGCTTTACAAATACTTGATTGATTGATTGATTGATTGATGTTTCAATTCAACAGACACAACAGAAACAGTTGTTTTATGCACCCATGACTAGTACTGGACCTACTGGCTGGAAGGCCCATGGCAGACTAGGCCATATAATGGATTAAATCAATCAATATTGCAAACTTATTAAAAAACATGGAGAAGAAAATGTACTTAACTGTACAACATGTTTCCTTTACAAAAGAAGATAAATTACATGCAAAAAAATATCTAGGTCCCTTCTAAAACTGCAGGCCACCCACCACCACAATTAATTTTAAAAATAGAATAAAAGTACAAATAAATCCAGGGGCATGTCCCCAATCAAACAAACAACACACTTATACAGCAGTTTTTCAACTTACTTGTGAAATCTCAAATACAAAGTCCTTAAATCCAATGGTATACATGCAGCAGACAAGGAGAGTGATCCCTCCAGCTCCAATCCCAATGAAATGTGACCAGGAGAGGGGCAACGCACTGGGAGGAGCCTGCTGGACAGGAACAGGAAGTTGGAGTCTCTGGGGCACTTCCTTCCTGTTTGATTTTTTTTTTAAAGTCTTCTCACACAAATAAAACAAATAAAAACAACTCCAACGGCCAGTTTGAGAAGAAAATTAACTCCAAAAGCCTCTCAGTTGCATCTCCTGCACAAAAGCTGCTCAATTGCTCTGTTTGCGATCGTGATCTGCACTAGATTGGCGCCATCGCGGCTGAAAGCTTTCCAAGTTAGCGCGAAGTCTTGCAGGAGCTCGCTAGTGGTGCAAGAAGTCTCGCGCACGCTCACAATTAGCCCGAGACTCTTGGCACTCACAGTTGAGTGGTTAAACAAAACTTGAGGGGGCGTGAATGGAAATGAAACTCCTGCTTCGCGCCCGAAGTGCCCAAATTCCACAAGCTGCCGCCCGGGCATAATCTTCTCTAGGCGAGAGACCTTCTTCTTTTCCAAGGTCTGCTTGTTCAAAATGAGTGTAGTCCATGCCTGCATGCGGTACTGGGGACAGTGTTACAAGGAAAGAATGTATCAGTCATCTTGGCTATATTTGGGGACAGAGTTTGGACACTTAGAGCCTTATTACAAGTTTGACGGTCTTTGGCTAGGACTGCAACGGCTGTGGTCCCAGGAAGACTGCCAAGCCCATGTTGCACCTGCCTGTTGGATTATGAGCTTAATCCAGGGTGGGCAGGCAGTGTGGGGGGGGGTTTCACAGTGGCGGTATGTTTTGCTCATAGGAGAACCTAACAAGCATACTGCCACCATGAGAGAGCCTGCAGCACATTCCTGCACAGTTTTGCATGCACCATGTCATGCATGCCACACTGTGCAGGAACGAAGGTGCAATTCCAGGGGGGCACCACATGTGCCTCCCTTCACGCACCCCCATGGCCAGATTCAGCCGGGGGCCCTGTTAGGGCCCCCTAACCTGCATTTTCACCCCCCTTTTCTTGGCGGGGTCCCAGCCATGAAATGGGTGTAAAAATGCAGGTAGTAATATGCTCGTGGTGCTGGCATCGGCACCACCAGCATATTCAGGCCCTTTGAAGACGGCCACCACAGAGGGATCCTTGATCCCGGCAGAGGTGGCTGTCTGGTGGCGGTCCTACTGCCATACTCATAATAGGGCAAACGGGTGCTGGTGGTCGGACTGCCACCGTGAGTATAGCAGTCCCAGGACCGCCATATTCATAATAAGGCCCTTGATGTAATGACACGATTTAGCTAATTTCATGATATTTCCAATAGGGCCAGGTTATTAGCAATTTTTCTAAGTGTGTTCTAAAGGTATGAGCATTCCTTAATTCTTTCTTAGGAACTTACATTAGTGAACTCTAGCAAAGGTAAAAACATAGCTTTCTGAAATCTCTACATTTCATATTCAGACTTTCATTGGGTAGTAGGACATGTATGTCTCCATTTTGGACTTTTTTTCTGGCTAAAGTGTAATAAGTGAACTAACCAAAATATTAGAAACACCAAAACCACACACTGGATTTTTACTGATCAGCACCCAGTCTGGGATGATTCCAAAATCATGGACCATAGCCATGACCCACTGCTGCAACAATACTGATTCAACGTAATGGAAAAGGCATAAAAGAGTGTCCTTCTTTTCTGGTCTGCCCATTGCTAAACATCTCCAGTGGCAAAGTTGGGATTGTCTTTTGTAAGGGAATCAAACCGTTCAGGCAAATCTTCTTCAGATCTACCCATATCCCTTGTCAATTAGTTAAGAGCCCTTACTATAGAGGTAATTTGTAGCAAGAGGGTACATTTTCAGGCTGCTGAATTTGAAGAGGTATGTCTTTTTACCTCAAGGATATTAGAAATCGGGGACGTGGCCTACAGCCAAAGGAAATGGCCGCACACTAACGCAGCTTCGGAACCCTCACCCCAAAATCCCACAAAGTCTGTATAAAAATCCTGACCCACAGCAACGGAATAGACCGTACCTGCAAATGAAGTCACAGGCATCACCTCGCTAGCTGAAAGTTTGCGGAAACACCGAGGAAAAGCATTGATCGCAGCAAGCCTGAGCCGGCAGCGGCGGGAGAGAAAATGGTGGCTCCCTGAAAATCACCCAGCCAATAATAGAGCGATCGTGAGGCCGGGGTGAGAGTGCCGAAGCCACGCAGACAGCAACACTCACAGATAGGACTGGGGGTGCATGCCGCAGTGTCCTAAATCCCTGCGGAGAAGGAGAGGAGCCGGAGTATCCCGACCAGACTGATCGGACCGGTGGAAGCGCAGGAACAGAAGGCGCTGAGCAGACCCGGCAGAGATCAGGTACGGGCACCCCAAACAATGCGCTTGCACAGAGGCGGTCCAAGGGAGTAATTAGCTGCGGAGCGCCACAGCGATGTGAGGACCCAGGACGGGTGCCAACAGCGCTGGAAAGAAGACGGCAGCAGCGCTGGGAAGCCTGCCACAGACGACAGAGAGAGGTGAGCAGGTAATAGCACCACGCTAATTAACGGCCTGATGCAGAGGCGAGAGATCCCACCAAGTGGGTTCTGCCCCCCTAAGATAACGCCTGCAGGATAACAAGGAAACAACCTGGGCAGCACAAGAAAGGACCCCCACAACACATGACTGGGGAGAAGAGGGATACCAAGAGCAGTGGCATACAATGAGCGAAGAGGGGTGAAATTCCCCTGACCTAGATTAAGCACCTCCCAACTCAGGAACCTCACAGAACCGGCCCAGAGAGAACCAGAAAATAGCCATGGAACAATGGCATTACTGATAGGGAGATAAGCAAGGGACACCCGACAGGCCGAAAAGGGCACACTGCCCCTAAGCAGACGGCAGGGACTACCGAGCAAGAGACAAGGCCTAACAGCCACCACGACCATGCAGGATCATGGCGGGCGGAAAAAGTGGAAGAGCTGCACTGCAGACCAAGCTGGACAAATATGCTTGGCAAAAAGGAGGGGAGGGACAGGAGACTGCAAATGCAGCCACCCAAGCGAAAGCCCAGACTCCCACCGGGCAAACTGATCTTACCCTCCAGGACATTATGGCGGCTATAAATAATGTGCGCACCTCACTGGAGTCGAGACTTGACTCTGTAAATATCGAACTCTCTCTAGTCAGGACCGACCTGCGCAATATGGACGCATGAGTTAAAGACATGGAAGAGGCAACCAGCGCAGTATCCACAGAACCAACCCATCTCAAGCAACAAGTACAAATGCTACAGAACAAACAAGAACTAATGGAAGCACAGCTGGATGATTATGAAGGCAGAGCACGTCACAATAATGTACGCATTCTAGGAGTGCTAGAACGTGCAGAAGGACCAGTGATGGACCTCTTCATTGAAGAGCTAATCACAAAACATCTCCAACTGAAAGGTCCATCACACTATTTCTTGATCGAAAGGGCTCATAGAGTTCCAGGAGGAAGACCGAAACCAGGAGCTCCCCCTAGACCCATACTTGCAAGAGTCTTCAACTTCCTAGACAGAGAAGTTATCTTACACACGGCTCGCAGTGCCCCACCAACCAAGTATGAAAACTGTACGATAACATTCTTCCGCGATTTTACGATCAGAGTGAAAAGACAAAGGCGGAGTTTCCTGGAAGTAAAGAAAGCACTCAGAGAAAAGGACATTAAATACGCAATGTTATTTCCAGCAAAACTACGAGTGGAGGCCGAAGGCAAAACCTGTTTTTTCTCAACACCTGAAGAGACTTGGGAATGTTTGGAAGGATGGCGCCAAGTGGGAAATCAAATCAAGGACGGACGTCTGAAGCAGAAATGGAACCGGCAAAAACATACTCACACTACTCTAAAAGTCTCAGAACCAGTGAACAGCGACACAGAAACGACATAAACGGAACACTGAGACTCTTAAGGCGAGAAGGGGCCTATCGGCCATTAAACATTAAATGGACACCCTGGTAATTCTGCATACACTGAACTAGTATGAACTGCAAAGTAGCAGGTGTGGTATGCACCCCTACTATGCCAAACTGTTAAGCACACCGAGACAGGTAATGAGCAATGTGTAAGCAATAAAGGTGGGAGGGTAGCTCAGGGAGACCACTAGTGCTAAAGTTGCTACAACTATTAAAAAGTTATATTTAAGGATGGGGGATGGTTTGGTGCGACTACGAACCCTTGTTCTCTAGGGGGAGGGCGACAGGCCCTCTGCAATGTTGGGGAGGCGGGTAGTTCAAAGTCTGTCATGTTATGTTATGTTATGTTATTTGAGCTTATAACGTGCACAGATACCCCAGGAAGTGTCCCGGCGCGAGCCTAGAGAGGGAGAAGTGAGCCCAGGTTAGACGAATAGATGAGTCTTCAATTTTTTTTTGAGGGGGGGGGTACGTTGGGGATGGAGAAAGGTTAGTTTTAAGTTTTGATGGGTTTCAGTCCACAGTCCACAGACATTAGAAGAGAAGAACTTACAGACACTCACACACCTCACTGCACATAGGCAAACAATGAAGGCTACATACAGAGACACTGCTCACTTTGCCGAGGCAACAGCAGACACAGCAGACACACCTCTAAAACAGTGGAGCACAAGAAGGGGAGATTGAATGTAGGAGAAACGTACACGAATCATGATGACAAGCATGGTTCAGAATACACTTATGATCCTCACATGGAACGTAAATGGACTAGGGGATAAGCTTAAAAGAAGATTAGTACTGCAATTTTTCAAACACCAAATCCCAGACATAGTACTAATGCAGGAAACTCACATGGTGGGGAACACATGCAAAGCCATGAATAGATGGGGATATAAATTGGTAGTACACTCAGGGTTTACTTCTGGCTCTAGTGGAACAGGCATACTGATCCACAAAAATCTCCCACTTATAATACAGAAGTGTCATGGGCCGACTTACGGGGCAGTTTTGCGAATAGAGGCAACATGGGAAGGAAAATCTGTCAACCTAATATCAGCCTATGTCCTCCCGGCACTTCACAACTCAGACCTCACAGACCTAAGTAAGTTAATCCTGGAATTGCCACTCGGGACCCTAGTGCTGGGAGGAGATCTAAACTTGACACTGAATGATCAAATGGTTAGGCAGCCACTTCAAGCCCATTCCCGAGATAGCACACCCTTGTCAGACTTCCTTGGCACCATGGGCCTGACAGATGTATGGTGTCACCTGAATCCCCAAACACTACAATACACATTCCACTCTGGAGCCAACGACAGCCTGTCCCATATAGACTATATATTGACACACACAACTGAAATCAGTAGCTTCAGAGAAGCCCAATGTCTAGCGTGAGGTATCTCTGATCATTCCCCTGTCTGGGCTACCCCTACTTCCGAAACACATTGTCAATGGACAAATCTAACACTCAGTCCATGGCTCCTCAAAATCCCAAACATAAAGGAAAAGATAGCACACTATTCAGATCTCTACTTCAAAGAAAATGCGGGTTCGGTCGAATTGGTGCAAACACTATGGGAAGCTTTCAAAACGGTGATAAAGGGCCAAGCACCTTCACTCGTGGTGGGGCATAATAAAGAACGGAGAAGAAGAATAGAACAACTGGAAAAGGAAATAATAAAGGGAGAGGAAGAATACATTAGGGCCCCAAACGAGTTCAATAAACATATCCAAGACATTAAAAAACTTGAATATAAAGCACTTGCAACAGAAGCCACCAAGGCAAAACATAAAGCAGTGCAGCACAAGATGTACGAAAGAGGTGATAAAGCGGGCAAACTCCTGGCCTGGCTAGAAGAGCAAGCCCAGCGCTGGGTTCTGCTGTTAAAAATAGACAACAACACAATAATTAAAGACCCACAAGAGATATCAGAGGCCTTTGCTGACCACTTCGAATGGCTGTACACACCAGCCACCAAAACCACAGCCAATGACTCCCAAGAGCTATTGGTCGACATCCCCCTATTGACTCTATCCTCTGACGATCGGGACTCGCTCGAGGGAGATCCCACGGAGGACGAAATCCGCTCTGCAACAAGCAGTATACAATCAGGGAAAGCAATGGGGCCTAATGGCCTCCCAATCGAATTCCTCAAATGTACAGCGTCACGGGTTGCACCATATTTATGGGATATGTTCCTAGAAAGCAACCAGAAGGGAACCCTACCAGGTGACCAAAGGTTGGTCTCCGTAGTTGTAATACATAAAAAGGGTAAATCAGCAGAGAGATGCAGCTCCTACCGACCTATCTCGTTAATAAACGCCGAGGCCAAAATCCTGGCTAAGATACTGGCGTCATGCCTCATCCCCATCATCACAAAAATAGTACATGCAGACCAGTCGGGATTTATGTCCGGGCGTAGCGCAGCCTTAAATATTCGCCGTCTTCATAGTGTACTTGGTAGGAAGGATACGATCGAGGAGGATGCTGTGATACTCTCTCTAGACGCAAAGATGGCATTTGATACGATAGAGTGGCCATATTTCTTCGCTGTTCTGGAGCGAATGGGCTTTGGCCAAAAATTCCTAAAGTGGGTCAAGTTACTATATATAGACCTTAGGGGGCAAGTAAGAGTGAATAATCACACCTCACGTGCATTCCCACTGAGGAGAGGAATGCGGCAGGGATGCCCCCTGTCGACGCTGATTTTCTCCTTGATGCTGGAACCCCTCTCAACTTGGGTGAGAGGGGACCGACTAATCAGAGGGCTAAAATGGGCAGAAGATCATGAAGATAGAATATCCCTATATGCAGATGATATTTTATTATATCTAGCATCGCCAGCGAGGTCAATCAACAGAATCCTCCAAATTTTCACAAACTTTGGTAAATACTTAGGCTTTACCATTAACTGGTCCAAATCTATAGTATACACCATTCATGGCTCAAACCCAAAACTACCATCTAAATGTGTGACAACAGTCGCAGTAGACGGCTTTCATTACCTCTGGATATGCATCACTACTGACCCAGCGCTCTTCTTCACCAATAATCTCATGAGCCCCTTAAGCCGCTTGCAAAAAGATGTATGGCACTGAAGAGAATTGCCACTGTCCCTACCAGGACACGCAGCACTGTTCAAAATGCTGGCGTTGTCGCTTTTCCTATACGTTCTGCAAAACAACCCATCTAAAGTCCCTGAAACATACTTCAGCAACATAGATAGTGAAGTGAGAACACTGTTATGGGATGGCAAAACCCCATGCATAGCGACGCACAAGTTGAAGAGAAGCTGGTACGATGGGGAGATTGCATTGCCTAACATACAGTTATATTACTGGATGTCCCAACTAGTAGTCATCAACCACTGGGTTTACCAACTGCAAAATGAACCTGCGTATCAGATGGACAGTCTAATTATGGGAAAGGAGGGGCAGAAAGGGGCCTTATACACGAAACCTAAAAAGGGAAAATGCACGGGCCCCACGGCCCTGACAATTGTAATTTGGCACCAAACAAACAAGACCCTAGGCTGGCACGGGAAAATAACACAAGCTATGCCCTTATGGACAGCTGAACAATTGGGTAGACTGGGCACCCAACCAGGGTTTGATAAATGGGACACCATAGGCATCTCCGCAGTTGGAGACCTCTGGAAAAGGGGGAACATAATCCGATTCTCAAAGCTACAAAAAGAGTTTAAACTGGCCAAACAGGAAGTGTTCCGATACATGCAAATCCGACACGCCCTCATAACAGCCATCCCGAGAGAGGTGGAGGTGGCAGAAGCATCCCATTCAGAGACAGACTACTATCAGAACCTATGGCTCAGAAATCAATCTCGATGACATACCAAAAACTATGTAATAACTTTCCAGACCCACTCCTACAGCTCCGAGAGCGGTGGCAAAGTGAGATATGACCGCTGGAGGATGATTAGTGGCAAACTGAGCTGATGTCCCCCCGAGAAGCAGCCATTCCGCTGAGATACTGACTGATCCAACTCAAGATACTGCACAGGACGTATCTATCTGGGGGCACACTGACCAACATGGGAAGGAGGGAGGACGCACAGTGTCTTAGACTATGCACGGGAGAGGGTACATTCTATCATGTCATATGGGTCTGCCCAGATATCACAACAATCTGGGAAAATGCCACAATACAGATGCAAAACGCAATTGAAAAAGAGATCCACCTGACACCTAAACTAGGCTTACTCAACATATGGGACACCACAGACCTCACCGCTGTAGAGCAACAATGTGTCACTTTAGGACTAACACTAGTCAAACGCAACATAGCCCTATGATGGGGATCGAGTGAGACACCAACATTGAATGGATGGGCAAAAGACATGGATAAATGTATGATCACAGAAAAAGATGTATTCAAGAAAAGAGGCTGCCCTAAAAAATGGGACAAAAAAATGGAACACCTATAGAGAAGAGATCTGTATCTCCCCCACGACAGAACTTACGGATGGGGATAGGGGAGGGGGTAGGCTGGAACAAGAAGATGTAGTGAACTAAAGGGCATATTATCTAGGAAACTTGATAAATATCGCATTTCCCGCTTTGCACGATTTTGGCCAACGCCGGCTATCGTTGGATTTAATCGTTATTATCAACGCATATCTCCAAGGCGATTAAAAATCCGGCGATAGCGGCGAAATGCGGGATTATCGCTGGGAATCCAGCGATAAACCTGCAGCGATAGGGGAATCCTTATTGATAGGGAGATGTGGACTTAGCCGTACAATCCACCTCCCATGATACAGATAGGCAAGTCAGGATTTTTGCTGACGTTAATTACCGCCGATAACCGCGGTTAGCGCGGCTTTTTTAATCGCTTCGCGGTTCTGGGGCCGCGTTGATAATAGGGCGAAGTTGTGTCTGCGAGTGTTTCCATGACGTGTTAGTCAGGAACGCCTACTTTGCATGTCATTAGCGATATATATCGCTGACATGCAAAGTGGAAAAATAACAACAGCTAACGCCTGTAATCCTGCAATAACGCCTGTTAGCGCAGGCTGGTTAATAGGGCGATTAAAATATCGCCGCTTCTTCGGCAAAAAGTGCCGCAAAAGTGGCGATATTGCCCTTGATAATATGCCCCCACATCTCATGTGAAAAGTGTCTGCATTATATATGTGATATGATATACCATACGGATCTGTAAGTAAGAAATGTGGCCTGTAAGTTGTACAACTGAAATGTTTAATAAAAAAATAAAATTATACCAGAAATCTCCTCCCCACCCAAACTTATTGAGGTCACCTCACTTTTAATTCTGAGCTTTACATCTATATTTTATTCTAATCCATTTCCTTTCCCCCCCATATCTCCTAATTAGCAGCGCATGTAGTTGTATTTTGAAGACGGATTTCTTTAGAGGTTGATGACATTTTTAAATATAAACAGTGGAATAAATTGATTACCCAAAGATGTATGTTGTGGACATTCAGAAATAGAAAACAAAGGTTAATTTGTGACGTCAATGATGTATGCTGTGTAAAATAGGCAAGGCATTACCATCATTGGAAGAAGAAGAGAGGTAAAAATAGCATTGAAGGTTGTGAAAAGAAAGTGCCTTGCCTTCTAGCTCGAGGGCACAAGGTGTGAATGACCTGGTTGTCTGCAGAGATTAATGATAAGGGGGTGGAGAGGAGTTATGGAGAGGGAGCTATGGTTCCCTGTGGGAAGAATGCTGCAGTTATTGACAAAAATAAAAGTTGTGGGCTTTTTTCAGATCCCTCTGGCAGTAGCCATACACTTTGAAATCACTGTGAAATCCTGTAAGTCTGCAAGTAAATCACATACCTCAATTATGTCAGAATTCAGGAAAATTTACTAACCTTTTGCAAGGGAGTTTGTGCCTGTAGTAACATGGCAAACATACATATGATTCCATTCAAAGATAGGTCAACTAAAGACACCCAAAGTAACGTGATCTGGCTTTGCGTGGAATAATAGCGCCAAACGGAAACAGTGCAATCAACTGGTAAAATATAAAGTGTTGGATATTTCCACAAATATGCGTAATAACTGCAAAATTAGACGTACAGGGCAAATTTACCCTTTTGCAGAAGTATGTGCACAGCCTGACTACACTGTAGTAAATCAGTCCATTCACAGAAGGTCAGAGTTAATACTTAATGCATATTACATAAAATGGGAAAAATATGCCTACTTTAGTGCGCCACATATAACTTGCACATCCATAAGTATTACAAGAATGAGAAAGTATTTCTTTATCTGAAGTTTTTTTTTTTTTACCAACCCATTTGAAGCAATGTTTCTGCACTGCTACAGCGCTGTCTGTGTACACATGTTGCCTGGCAGATATTCCATTTGATTGCTTCCAAACTGTGCATTTGTGAGGCGGCGAGCATGCAGCCGGACTGGGCAGAGATAACTACTTTTCAGGGGATATGTTTCTTCCTTTTAATTTCACGTTATCCTTGTGCGATGGCAGTAGAAAATAATGGACCTGGCAGCTTTGCTTTACTTTCCATTTCCTTTCCAAGACATCTAGACAACATAATTTCAAAAGAGATGAATCCTTTTAAAGAGCGCCAGGCATTTTATTGAAAAATAGGCGAACAGCTCATTTTTCAGTAACATTGTTTGTTTGCCTTGAAATGGTGTCCTTTGCACAGAGGGCTGAATATAATTCATATAGAGCAGGTCCTTGGTCCTTGCTTTCATCCCTCTCTCGCCTTAGACTATCTCTCCCAGGCCATCTCTTCCTACAGCCACCACCTTCCTTCCTCTTGCTGTGCAATCTGTAAACCACATGATTTAGTCAACACTGTTGATCAATTTGCTCCTCCATTACCTGTAAGTGTCTTGCAAGTATGATGACAGAAGCATGTTTTATGTAAAGATTGGACACTCTGGGTGGTGCAGTCAGGTGCATTCCTGCTTTGTGCAAGTTACTTTTGACAAATCTAACAGAAAACAAAGTGTACATAACATAGTACAATGTCAAATGTTATTTTAATTTTACCTTGAATCGTTCAAAAGCCTCACTGTGGTCAGAAAGTGCAAGAGAGCATGGAAGCTGTCCAACAGACTTAATGCAATACAAACCGCAAAATAAAATGGTACCATAAAAACAGCTTAAAACAAAGAGAACTCAAGATTATTACTCAATTACTGATACCGTCTTTATACTACAATTCACCAGCCAGATCAGTTTTATTGCAAAAAACTATCTAAAGAAACGTGTTACATAGTGAGGCGGCAAATATGTGGTATAAAAACATGAGTGTTGTGTAATTTTAATGGCACTGTTCCTACAATCTCTTTAATCACAAGAGAACAATCGGATTAGATGCTAGATCGTGGATTCAACTTCAAATGTTCATTCGCAGTTTTATATGGAACAAAGTAGATCCTTTTGGGCATCAGTGCACCTCAGAAGCAAAAGCGAAAGGGACAAAACTGAGGCAGTCTCAGATTTGAGACACCATGACAAATGGTAGAAGTAGGAGAAATTCAAATATAGACATAAAAAATTAGTTGCCTCTGACAGAAAGAGAATCTTGGGGGTTTGGAGTGCCACACATGAGAAAAGTAAGACTGAAGAAAGGCGGATAGGCTAAATGTATGCTGGTAGGAGAACAGGTAGAGGTCACCCCTGGAAGTGCCCTACAATCTGACAATGTCATGCTTTTGCCTATAATCAAGGCTACTTGAATTACGAGATTGCGTAGCTGCAGCCTTCTCTGCATATTTATGGATTTGTCACGGAGTCCACATAAGCCAACATCTGCTGCGTAAATTGCTGAGTCAAACAACAAAATGTGACTCTATTTCAGATGGCTGAATAATAAGGAAAATCGAATGCTACACGTGGGGTCGCGCAGGGCAGACCGTTTTGCACTTATTAAATGCTTACTTCTTAAAAGTTGCTATTATATTCAGGTGTTAGAGTGTTACTAACGAGGCGAAAGCTTTACCGAGGCAGTTTTGTTGTGCCAAAATGACACAACAGTCAAATAATACATCATAGAAGTGCGGCACTGCTGTTTACATTTTCTTTTCTTGATTCATAATTTAGTCAACCCTGCCACATGATTTGATTTTCCTCTCCCATATAATTCTGGAGGCCCTTTATATTTTATGGATCGCCATAGCATAATGTGCATTTGTAAAGCGCACATTCGCCCAGAAGGGTATCTTGGCGCTGAATAACAGACGTTTATTAGTACCCAACTCAGGGGCCGATTTCGATGTCGGACGCACCGGAGTCCGTCCGACATTGGTCAGGAACTGGAACCGAACGACCTCTTGTCGTCGGTTGCAGACTTGCAAGACCTACTTTACATTGGGAGCATACATTCCGAATGGACTGCATGCTCTCATTGTAAAGAGGAGAGGTGCAGTTCATCCCTGCACCCCGTGGCAGGCACCCCAGGTGCCTGTCACCGGGTGCAGGGATCAATAGGGGGGCACCATCGGTGCCCCCTAGGCTGCCATTTGGCGGCCTTGCACCCACGGGGGCCCTGCTGGGCGCCCCAAAAGACAGTTTCCCACTGCCTTTCTGTGTCAGAAAGGCCGCCACAGAAAAGCAGTGGGAAACTGCCATCGTACACCCTCGGCCTGAAAGAGCCAGCCAGGGGAGTACTGAAGGGTTTCCGGATGGCGGACGGCCATCCAGAAAACCGAGTCGGATTCATTTCCGACCGAGCCCATCGGAATGGCTTGGTCGGAAAGGAATCCAAACGGGCAAGTCTGATGTGGTTAGAATGGCTCCAACCGAGGGTCAGAGCCATTCCTAACCACATTGAAATCGGGCCCTCAGTTGTACTCATGCAAGACAGAACAGAAAAAGTCACACTCCTCCTGAAGCAGAAGAGAGTTCCACTTAAAGCTAGCTTATGAGTCATTTTTTAAGGTGACTTAGTTAAGTCTTTGTGATAAAATATAAAAGAGTTCCATATTTTGACTATTGGTATGGGTCTTGAGGAGAAAGACAGAGGGGCCGATTCCGATTCGGGCCGGAAATCTCTCCGACCGAGCCGGACCCGGAGAGATTTCCGACCGAATCGGACTCTGGCAGTCCGACCGATCGAGTACGATGCGCACGCATGCCATCGGACTCGAGTCGGTCGGACTCCCATTGAAGTCAATGGGAGCCTGTCGTACAACGCGTACGCGGGCTCCCATTGACTCAATGGGTGCGAGGCGGACAAAGGCGCCCCCTACAGTGGGTACGCATCGAAGCGATTCGTGCCGTACACGCACAGGTAGGGGGGACCCATGGGTCCCCCCTGTGTGCGACTCGCGCGCCTACGCGTACAGGGGGGTCCGACGCGGACCCCCAAAGTCCGGCTCCGACAGCTTTTTTGAGCCGGACGGCGCGAGTCGATCGGACTGCTCGCGGCGCGCATCGTACTTACCCGGCCGGGAAACGTCTCCATAGCGCGGTGCGAGTCGTGTCCGTGCGAGTCGGTCGGAGCGTGTTGAAGCCGCGTTCGAGTCGGTCGGAGTTTTCGCGGGTGCCTGCATCGTACTCGCTCGGCCGGACCCACGTACGATTCGGTCGGGAAACAGGGCTCCGAATCGGATCCGGTAAATCCGAATCCGATTCGGAGCCCTACCGGCCGAGATCGGAATCGGCCCCAGAGTAGGAAACATACATTTTGTACGTCGATCGTGCATTTTAAAATATTAAGCAAACTCTATCACAAATGGTCTCAAGATTGGAGGTTGTGACAGGAACACACTGCAGGATAGTACTGTGTGAAGCTGATGGCTGGTCGCGTCTTTGAGCGTCACAACCGAGGATATTTAAGAGCAGTGGAAATCAGTGGACGGGGATTATGCCTGCCAGTGAAGTATCTACTGGAAACTATAGTCCTATGTTATATTCTGAAGTGTATGGCTGACTGAGCTTCGCACAAGGCAAGTGATGACAAGTTCGACATCCTGTTTTGGTGTTCCCTGATGGAAACTATTGCAGCGTTTGCAGATTCCTGACCTCAGGATTTGAAGAATTAGTTGTTCCTTACTGTATGGCTCCTCCGTGTGTCCAGTCATGGTAAACTTGTCATTGTAGTAACTTCAAGGCTTGTAAAGGCCACACTGATTTACTCTATAGGTGAAACAGATCATCTTTAAGAAGCGCCAGCTTCCACCAGGAGTCAGGGAAGTCTGGTGAAGACTGGGCTGATGGGATCAAAGTAGCAGGTTATCTGAGATTCATGTTGTGTTATGGTTATGAATGTTTGTTATCAGGAATAGTGTGAATTTAGGCTAGTTTGTCTGTTTTTCCTGCTAATCAGTTGTAAAGTGCTTGTGCTCTCCCTTGAAAATATGTTAAAATTAGCCTACACCTGATTGGTATATTTAATGTATGTGTAATTCCCTAATATATGGTACTACATGTACCCAGGCCCTGTAAATTAAATGCTACGCGTGGGCTTCAGAGCTCCCACTAAAGTAAGCTCTTAAAACATGCCTCAGGCCGCCCACTGCAGCCTGTACTGCAGTTTTAAACTCACATTTTTGACCATGAAATATAAATCTTTACCCTGGCGTAACTCTTCCTTTTTTATTATTTATAAGCACCCCTATGGTGGCCCTAAAAGTTCATAGAGCAGGATGCATGCTTTTTGGAAAGTAGGGCGTGTGTGTTTAAGTTTTACATGTCCTGACATTGAAAAACACCTGAAGTCATTTTTCACTGTTGTAAGGCCTATCTCTCTCATAGACTAACATTGGGTTACCTTATTACCTTAAAAAAAAATCTGTCCTCTGATTGGGAGCAGATAGAGAAATGATGTTTACACTCAAATGAAGTGTAATTTAAAATCCTCTTAAATAGCAAAGTCGGTTTATGAGGTGCAATTTTAATAATGACACTTTTAGAAAGTTGTTTTTTTTCTGCCCAAACCAACTCTGCCTTCCGGAAAGTGTCCTTTGTCAAATGACTGTGAAAGGCTCTTCTGTTGTGGGTTGCGTTTGGCTTTCAGACATGGGAACAAAGAAGGCCTAGGTGTGAGGGGAGTAGGTCTTCCTGACAGGTTGGCTTAGGAGGAGCAGGTCCAATCCCTGATTACACTTTAAAGTGATCTGCCTGTAGCACATGCAAAGGACCCTGGCACCAGTCCTGCCCTTGCCTTTTGTCACCCTAAACAGTTTGGAGCCATACCCAGGGGAAGAGGAAGAACTGACCAGGGCCAGCTTGCCTTGGAGGGTAGGCCAGTGAATTCTCTTGCACAAAGGCTGGCATTAGGTATAAAACTAGGACCTTCAGAACGACACATCAGAACACTTGTGGGCCCGTGGAAGATACAGAAGAAGGACTGCTCTGCTGCCTGAAAGACTGTTCTTCTGCTGGAAGGACTGTCTTGCTGCCTGAGGATGGAAGATCGGATTTACTTGTCTTGATCCCAGCTGTTGCACCTGGCCTTTTTTGCAGGGTTATCCCAAAACTTTTTGCCTTCCTCCCGTATTTTTTGCCTGTTTTTGTTGGCTTTAGGACTCTGGACACTTTACAACTGCTATTCAGTGTTAAAGTGCGTGTGTCCTCTCTTTTGAACATGGTAGGATTGGTCTACACCTGTTTGGCATATTAAATTTACCTGTAAGTCCTTTGTACAGTGGTATCCCATATACCCAGGGCCTGTAAATCAAATTCTATTAGTGGGCCTGTGGCACTGCTTGTGCCAACCCCAGAAGTAGCCTTTCAAACCTGACAGTGCAGGGCCTGCATGTGCAGTTTACTGCCACATTGACTTGGCATATAAAGTTACTTGCCAAGCCTGAAACTCCCCTTTTTCTATGTTTTTCAGTGGTAATTTCTGATTTGGAAGGAGTAGCGTTGCCATGTTTGTTATGTTTGGAATAGTGGTGATAAATCCTGCTTATTGGTGTAGGTGGATTTTTCATTATTATTGTAGGAAGGCGTTTTTTAGAAAGTGAGCATTGCTATGTGCTTATGACTCTTTGGGGCCGATTCCGATTCAGGCCGGAAATCACTCCGACCGAGCCGGACCCGGAGAGATTTCCGACCGAATCGGACCCTGGCAGTCCGACCGAACGAGTACGATGCGCACGCATGCAATCGGACTCGAGTCGGTCGGACTCCCATTGAAGTCAATGGGAGCCGGACGTACAACGCGTACGCGGGCTCCCATTGACTCAATGGGTGCGAGGCGAACAAGGGCGCCCCCTACAGCGGGTAAGCCTCGATGCGACTCGCGGCGTACATGCACAGGTGGGGGGACCCATGTGTGCGACTTGCGCGGCTACGCGTACAAGGGGGTTCGACACGGACCCCCAAAGTCCGGCTCCGACTGCTCTTTCGAGCCGGACGGCGCGAGTCGGTCGGACTGCTCGCGGCGCGCATCGTACTTGCCCGGCCGGGGAACGTCTCCATTGCGCTGTGCGAGTCGTGTCCGTGCGAGTCGGTCGGAGCGGTTCGGACTTGCGTACAAGTCGGTCGGTGATTTCGCGTGCGCTCGCATCGTACTCGCTCGGCCGGACGCACGTACGAATCGGTCGGGAATGAGGGCTCCGAATCGGATCCGGTTAAGCCGTATCCGATTCGGTGCCCTACCGGCCGAGATCGGAATCGGCCTTTTTGTGCTTTGCAGCCTGACTCCAATCCACATCTAGGGTAAAGTGACAGATGGGCTTTGTGTATGCTTTCCAAGCAGCCATCATTCAGGAAGGGTTGTGTGTAACAGGGTTACATCTGCATGCTGAATGGTGTTCCTGGTTAGGACAGGGGGAGGTGGGGCGCACTACCATTGGTATAGGCTGGGCCCTGCCCTCACACAAAGGGCTCGTTTACCCTCTACTAATGTCTGGAGCCAGAGCTGGGATTGAATGGGGGTGTTGTGCGCGTCTAAGATTTCTTTTGAAGTTACCTCCACGCCAAAGACATTTTAAGTATCAGTGCAGAGGCTCTAACCTCATGTTTTTAGACGCTGTATGGACCTGCAATCAGACTCTGCTGGCTCTACATACTGCACCAGGAGGAACTGCTATGCTGCCAAGAAAATCACCACTTAGACTTTGCTTTATTGTGCTGACCTACTTGCCTGCTGGGCTACTAGAGAGACTGCCACTCTGCTAAGGAAACCAGTGTGCTGGCCTGTTGCCTACCTGCCTGCCTGCCTGCCTGCTCCTCGTGCCCCCAGTGCTCTCCAGGGAAGGGTGGGCTGGACCCCTCTCTGCTTAGTTGATGATCGCTCAAGGATCCGTAAATATCAAATGGAGGGAAGGAGGAGCTAAGGATAAAGAGGTCCCACTGGGCTCCCAAGCATATGCCAGCAAAAATCAAATGTGAGTAGGATCTGTATTTGAGAGGATCCTTTTGAAAAAAGTCTGTGGGACCTTCAACAACTACTTTTGGTTGGGGGGATATGCTTTGCCACTAACGTACTAGTAGTTGATAGTGTCATCATCGGGTCTTCTCTCCTCTGACCAGGTGGTAATCTCTTGTAATCAAAGAGATTTTTCGTGGGGATCCACAACAAACTCAGTGCTCTAAAATGACCTCTTGTCTATTGTTCGAAATTTAATAAAGGTTAGGACAGGAGGAACAATTGCAAAACGGAGGTACCGAACAACAAGAGGGCGGCAGCCACGTCTTCCTCCTGCTCCTATGGGGCTCGAATAGGAAATAATGAAGATGGGAACATTGCTCTCTCCATACAGGATGAAAATAGCTATACCATATTGTTAAAAAACCTAGGGGACAATACTCTACCTGTTCTTAACCACTATGGGGACAACGTTCCACCTACCTAACTAACAGTAAGGGATCCTCCTAAAAGAAAATACTGTTTGAACGGTCCTGATGAAAGTCGATGACCCTCCAAGGGCGCAGAGAGGCTGAAACATGTAGACCTAGACCTCACTGTAGGATGCGATGGAAACTTTGCACGTCCATTGCACGCATCCAATCTTTCTTTTACCCTTTCCCTTGTCTAACCTTTATAGACAAGAGGTAATTTTAGAGCACTCAGTTTGTTTTGGATCCCCACGAAAAATCTCTTTGATTACAAGAGATCACCTGCTGGTTGGAGGAAAGAAGACCCAATGATGACACTATCAACTACTAGTACGTTAGTGGCAAAGCATATACCACCGACCGAAAGTAGTTGTTGAGGGTCCCACAGACTGTTTTTGTAAGGATCCTCTCAAATACAGATCGCTCGAGGATCCCAGGACAGTGGTGTGCGTGGTCCGATAGCAGCATGTGCTTTCAGCTCCCTGACAACAGTGTCACATGGTGAGCGCTATTCCTGGCGTTCGGGTCAGTGTATGGCTGACGTCTGGGGGTTGTACACTCAAAGTGTGGAGAGCCCTCCAGGTTCCCCCGTTTGTGCGATGGAGCGTTTCATTTTCACCCCAGAGTGAAGCACTTCACTCTTCAAAAACATGACATCTTGTGAGGCCCCATTCCCCTTCTGCTGCCAACGTCTCTGTGGGAGGGTCACTCTCGATGAGTGCAGCGCGATTTCCTGATGATGCGTTGCCAAGGAAACAAGCCTGTTCCTTGAGCCAGCGCACTCACTACAGACAACTGATTCAGCCAGCGGAGTCCGGGTGCGAACGCAAGGGACCAGGAGAGGTCTCCTTCATTCTCCCGGAGAGGGGCTGAGCTCACGGGGTTGTTCCCAGCTGTCCCTGATCACTTGGCATGCGGGGGATTGAGTCAGGTCTTGCTGGAGTTGACAGGGTGTGCCCCCCTCACCAGGATTTGCACATACCTTTGGGGGCACTGGAGCCCCAGCTTGCAGGTCGGGTTGGCCCTCGACATAGATCCCGATCCTGCTTGCCCTTGAGGTTACACATTACCATATTACTGCAATGAAGGCTCGCAGATGCTGCTATGCCCTGCATCTGGTGCCTAATTACAGTTTTTGATGTGGTAGGCGTGCAGATGTTCTTGCGGCCTACAGTCTACAGTTGCATTTTTTCCAAGAGGGCCTCACCGTGTTTAACGCATAACCTGTAGTAGGAGCACAGATGCGCTGTGGCCTGCATGTGTATGGTGATATATGGTGATACCTGGGTTTTTCTTACCCTTAAACATCCTGCGACATTGGCAAAGGGACTACGAATGTGTATTTCTCTGCATAACTTGCCAAGTGTCTACTAGTGATGTTTTGTGTGATCTATGTGTTTCTCTCCCTAACCTACCTGCTGCATTTCATGCCCTGATTTTATGACATATGTAATTTTTACCTTGCACTGACAGGATAACGAGTATTATTTCGGGATTTGCATTTGTGTGCACAGTGATGGTGTTTTCATGACGTGTGCAACATACAAGTCTTTACCTTATTGCACTAACTGGGATGTTTTATTAATTGCCTAGTTGGCAAAGTGATTTATGATTTATGTCATGTGTGGTCTGTGTGTTATATACAATATATGAGATATTTTTACATAATATTGTGTGGAGTCTCTTTTGTGGTCTATTTATTATGTCACTAGTGTGAGTGTGTTGCGCAAATGCTTTACTCATTGCCTCTGGGGTAAGCCTGACTACTCGTGCCAAGCTACCAAGGGGGTGAGCAGGGGTTATTTTTGGTGTGTAACTCCCTCACCCTGACTAGAGTGGTGGGTTCTGCCTGGCTCAAGTGCATATCATAGCCAATCAGAAACCCCATTTCTAACACCAGGCTACCCAAAGTGACTCCAAGGGTCAGTTGACTGACCTGCTGTGCGAGCTACAGGGACACAACCGGCTACTGGAGGGCCCAAGAGGAGACCTCGGTTGCATTCTCGAAAAAAGATGAAAATCCTGTTGTTTTTGGCTCCTCATTACCGCAAAGTGACCTCTTTGTGCTGAGAATTGACCACCCATCATGACCACCATTGCAAAGCTCCAGTGGCACTGGCTCTTCGCACCGACAGTGACTGCCTGTGACGACTGGCAATGCAAGACCTGTTCTTTGTGTCAACAAAAACTGGTGGTGGACGGCTCTTTGTGCTACAGCAACGACAATCCATGGTGCTCGACCTGCTCTTCATGGCAAAAGCCTTCTCCTTGCGGCCCACCTCTAATAGTGGAACTATTTGCGCCAGACTTGAGAAGGTAACTATTCAGCAGGACTAACCTGGTCCCTGCAAATGACCTGCCCTTCATCTTGGCCGGCGAGAACTTGTGACTTTCCCCCGGTATAATGCAGCAAGATAACTGCGAGTGGCATTTTCTGCAACTTGGCATATCTCGGGTTCTACTAATTACATTTTGTTCATTTTGGTGTCATTTTATTTCTTTAAAAAATATCTATTTTTCGAAATTAGTATGGATTTTTCTCAGTTGTGTTTTTATTTTTATACTGTTTGAGTGCTGTATAAATACTTTACACATTGCGTGTAAGTTAAGCATGACTGCTTTTGTGCCGAGCTCCAGAGGTTTAACCACAGGTTAATTTAGTGACTTTAGTGGCTCACCCTGAGAAGGATTGTTTATTATTTGAGTGGGGCTTCCACCCTCTCTTAACTGATAATCCAAATTCTTTCAGGGTATCATTTCGCCTCCAATCAAATACTTGCATTGCACAATATGAGGAACTTTTTTAAACCTCTTCTGTTGGCTCCTCGTTGATCCTTCCAACCACTTTCTCTTTCCTCTTGCTTGAACAGAGCTACATTAACCACTAGAAAAGCCACACTCTCATAAAAGAAACATCTTTGGTAAAATAAAGTCCTGTCTTGTTGTAAGATGCCCAGCGCAAAGAGAAATTAGACTCTGCTACTCTAAACCTATTTTCGTTTTGTAATTTTGTTTTCCTACCACCATCAGATATGCAATACAGAAGAAATTATTTGCTGCACCTAAGGTGACAACCTAGTTACCAACTCTATTAGAAATGTTCAATTTTCCTTAGGATACCACATTTATTTTTAATAATTTCATATCCAATAAGATTTAGTGCGAGCCATAAAGCTTGAGTTGTTATGATGTCACTCTGAACCTCATGAGGAAAAACATCCCCTTTATTTAGTTTTTACTCATCTATAATTTTATATTATGAATGTCCCCCCCTATAAATCACCTGTCTCTGCAACTTTCTCTTTCCTCTTGCTTGACAAAGCTGCATTAACCACTAAAAAAGCCACACTCTCATCAAAAAACACCTTTGGTAAAATCAAGTAACCTGTCCTGTTGCAAGATCGCCGGCACAAACAGAAATTAGACTCTGCTACCGTAAACCTAGTTTCATTTTGTCCTTTTGTTTTCCTACCACCATCAGATATGCAATACAAAGGAAATTCATGGCTGCACTCAAGGTGTAAACCTAGTTGCCAACTCTATAAGAAATGTTCAACTTTTCTTAGGACACCACATTTATTTTTTTATAATTTCACATGGAATAAGATTTAGGGGCCGATTCCGATTCAGGCCGGAAATCTCCCCGACCGAGCCGGACCCGGAGAGATTCCCGACCGAATCAGACCCTAACAGCCCGACCGAACGAGTACGATGCGCACGTATGCCATCGGACTCGATTCGGTCGGACTCCCATTGAAGTCAATGGGAGCCAGTCGTACGACGCGTACACGGGCTCCCATTGACTCAATGGGCACGACGCGAACAAGGGCGCCCCCTACAGCGCGTTCGCGTCGATGCGGGTCGCGCCATACATGCACGTGTAGGGGGGACCCATGGGTCCCCCCTGTGTGCGACTCGCGTGCCTACGCTTCCAGGGGGGTCCGACACGGACCCCCAAAGTGCGGCTCCGACAGCTCCTTGGAGCCGGACTGCGCGAGTCGGTCGGAGCGGTCGAGATGCGCATCGTACTTACCTGGCCGGGGAACGTCTCCATTGCGCGGTGCGAGTCATCCCCGTGCGAGTCGGTCGGAGCGGTCGGGTCCTGCGGACGAGTCGGTCGGAGATTTCGTGAGCGCACGCATCGTACTCGCTCGCCCGGACGCACGTACGATTCGGTCGGGAAATAGGGCTCCGAATCGGATCCGGTAAAGCCAAATCCGATTCGGAGCCCTACCGGCCGAGATCGGAATCGGCCCCTAAGTGTGAGCCATGTAGCTTGAGTAGTTACGATGTCACTCAGAACCTCATGGTGAATAACATCCCCTTTATTTAGTTTTTACTCATCTATAATTTTATGTTATGTATGTCCCTCCCTATAAATCACTTGTCTCTGCTTTCAAAGTCTATATAGAGGCCTAGGAATAATGAGGGAGCCGTAGATAACTTGGCCTCCCCACCATCTCCCAAAGATAAAAAATGCATAGCCTGCTACTATATATTGAAAAAGAAAAAAATAGCCTCCTACCACCCACCAATCCCCACCACAGACTACTTTACCCTTCCATTAGCCAAAATGGAAAAAATACGAAGTGTCCTGCCACTCAACCCAACACCCTCTACATTTACTCTCCCTCTTTGGCCCCTGTCAGCTACCCCCATCACTCTCTGTGCCTTCCCTCATGCCTAACCAAAGCCACACACTCAAATTGAGAGCCAAGGGTTGGCTTTACATTGACAGCAGTTCTGCTAGAACTGCTGGTTAGCGATCACACAGGCGCCCTTTTGGATACCTGGGAGAGGCAGCAGAAGGCAAGTGAAACTAGCAATTACTATTCTGACACCTTGCTCACCTCTCTGCTGACCCAGATGAGAAGCCAGTTTATGAGAGGAGTGAGCGCTTCCCCTGCTGATGTCACAAGATTGGGAGAAACTTTTGTTTTCCACTGTTGTTCCATTATTGCAGTGAATATTCAGATTTTGATCTGTCTATTGATACTAATGGTTTCCAATGAAATTCATACATAACAATGAAATACAGTATCCTAACTGGCCTCAAAAGCAGACCGGTGCTGGAGATGGTTAACAGAGATTGAGATTGAGGGGTTGTTCAGTGATATCAAGGATGTGGATTGTGTGTATAGAAATGTACACTCATAGATGGGTAGCCATGAATTACTCAGATCTTTTTCATCTAGGGGTTCTCAGTGATTTCAAATTTGATTTGCATCCTGTTATTGTTCACCCCAGTGACTCTCTTCCAGAGCCATACATAACAATATATTTCTTCTATGTCACAGGCATAGAAAATTAGGAACAAGCGTACAAGTATTTAAATATTTATGACAGAAGTGTGTCCAGAGATTACAAGCATTGGCAAAGCCAACATACTTGGATTTATTTCGGTAACCCATCCAAACGCTGGCATGCACAAATGTCCACAGATTATTTGTTCCATGTATGTGTGCAGTCTGCATTTTTCAGTACTTAATATGTTTGTGTTTTGCATTTTGAGTGGTGCTGCAAGGCAAAAAGGAACTCAAAGCTTAGGAAATCAAAACAGTAGCAAGGCACGCTTAGAAATATAAAGCAGTGCCCAGACATGTGATTCATAGCAAAGACACGAGTTGCACAGAGGCTGTGCACAGACATGTCATTCATAGCAAAGGCACTCGTTGCACAGAGGCCCCGCAAATTTAGACTTTGCACATTTGTGCATTCCGGAGTTTGCATTCATGTGCTCACTTAAGCCTGGCCTACTAGTTTTGCCAATACTTGTGTTCTTATCCCTTCATGCAGTAGTTTGTGGTTGCAAATTTATGACCACTACAAATAAAGCTTTCTTCTTCAAACAATATCATGAAAGCTCCAACCAACCTTTTTTTTTGATGTGCAGCTGCTGAGACATTTGCCTACCCCGTGCATCTCATTTACTGTGTGTTCCCTATGTAGATAAATTATTGCAATTGTGATTATGCTACTGCAGACATTTTCTGTTGTTGTAGGGCCATGGAAAATGACATCTCTGGGAGTAGAAACCCATTACATGAATAAGCATGTACACAAGATGTTTGAAATCATCAGAGGTTCTAATAAAAGTTGTGCAACCTTTCTTTTTCACAATGTAGAAACATATCTCTTAAAATGACACCCTTCCTTATAAAGTGTGACTAATTATAACTATGTAGCTCTATATGTGTGTGTGTGTATATTATATACACACACACATATGATGCAGCTGGGGTTCCCAAATCTCAAACACCAGGTGTTATCATCAGACAAACCCCACCATTGGTCATATGGACCTTTTTTCGTCGACATGGAGAAAGATCTAGTAGCAATCATTTCCATACATTTCCATAAAAAGTGAAGCCCAATGGGGGTGTCACAGCAAATAGCAAAGGATGTATTAACAAAATGTAATTAAATCCAGTTCAATCATTCGTTAAGCATCAACAAGCAATACGCAAAGAATACAAAATATGCAAAAATTGTGTTCCATAAAGGAACCCCCTAATCTAATTTCAGCAAATATTGGTTGAGAAAGAGCATTCAGTTAGGCAAGTAAGTTAAGGTGTCAGCTTCAGAAAACCAAATAAAGGTTTCTTATGAGAGAATATGAATGCTTAGGCGTAAAGCCTTTGCACTCAGGGCTGTGGAGATCCGCAGAGGTGAGAAGGGTCTTCTCAGTTAGAAGTCAGCAAGCATCTTCTTCCTAGTCTAAGGAACGCACACTATTATTATTATTCAACAAATCACTAGTTTGCAACATTACAGCTTGTTCGCACTCTCGGGAGCCAATTATTTTACTTCAGACTCTGGGAGCAGCTCAACTGCCCTCTTTCTCAGGGCAACACAATGGTCAATGCATGACTATGCCCTTGAATTGGTACACTGGACTGACTGTTGGGTATAGTCTGCTCGTCCCACAAGTGTCTCTCCCATCCTGGCACCTTCTTCTTCTTCCTATGAGAAGATCACTATCAGTCATCTTGTACATACCAATAAGCTATTCACTAGCTGGCAGAGGCATCTCGAAAAACACAGCATCTGCAGTGGCAAAACACATAGCGTGCAAAACAAACGAACATGAAATATCCAGGCCTCTTAGCCTTAAGCGTGTAAAATGAAGCATTCAAAATGACAATAAAATATGGCTAACTTAAGTTACACAGCATGTTAACTCAGGTGCTGCTTATATTAGCTAAATGCGGTTACCTACTACAAACTATATAATTAATATGCACACGTTATTTGACAATGTAAATCACACTTTGCTAACAAATGCATTTAATTGAGCAAGTGTAAAATTATGCTCCTCCACATATATACATATCTATGTATTTTCAAGATAGATAGATAGATAGATAGATAGATGTGGCTATTGCAGTTTTCCTGGACACATTGAGAGCCTGATTTGGTGAGGCCCTTGAGCACTGTTATGTTCCAGGTGGCTAATGACCTACTAGCAGATGACTGTTCCTGAAGGATGTGATTAACAAAGGGGAACGACAGCATTGCTGAAGGAATTAGGTTTATGTAGCAAAGAAGCAGTCTGCACGTGAGCCTGGCATTCAAAGGGCAAGTAATAGGTGTACTTTTAAAGGTCGCCTTCAATCTTAACGTAGTCCATGCTGGCTATCTAATGCTCACGTATGTGTTGAACAGAGCTGAGTCCCAATTGTGCAGACTCCCCCTTATTTACCTGTCGATGTCTACCATGGCGATCAATGGTCTAGTCCTATGATCTTTTCCGAAAAAAGATATGTGCGCTGATATGGAGAAATCAGGAGGATTTTGTCTCTGTGAGTAAGTACCTTAGAAGAAGCATTGGCAAAGCCAGTGCTTAATTTGAGCCTGTGGTTTCCAGTGCTCGGGACCGGCACTTAATTGTCAGCACCGGTACCTATTACAGTCTGCCACATGGTCGCACTGCTTTTTGAATTCAGAGATGAGTACAACAACTGTTGTTTATTAATTCAAAATACATTAAAAATGACTAATACCTGCTGCCAATTCCATTCCTTTAACTTTGGGGTCCTTAAAATGTCAGAATTGTCAGTTGTAAGTGTGTGACTTAGTTATGCTGTTTCTTTAATTGACAGCGGCAATGGGCAGTGCATGCAGAAGTGGCCTGCTGATTAGAGCCCTGGCACTTATTTGTTTACAAATTAGGCACTGGGCAAAGCTAATAAAACGTGCATGTTTTAGGTGGGTGTGTTCTTTGTTCAAACCTACATATTTTGTGTGATATGCTTGGATGCACAAACTAAACATTTACATAAGGCAGCCAGCTGCACAGAGACAGTAGACAGGTGCAGACATGTGCACACTCAAGAACACACAACTTGTATAATTCCAGGCAGACAACATACACGTGGCACAGTGCAGACAGGTGAATCTTGGATGCATGATTGATTCATGGTTGTATGAGTGGGCGGCTCTTCCGTTATGTCGGAGGAGCGTCGCCTCACTGCTGGAACCAGCAGACGTCTGTAACATAAAATGATAATAAAGCTGTTATGAAACTGCTTTATCATCATTTTATTTTACTCCCGCAGCCGAGTCTTGAGGGCCGGGCCATCGGGAGCAGGAGGAGTGGTGGGCTCAGGACACAATGCCAGCGCGCATGTCGGTTCGGCAGTCTGTCCACGGCCGGTCAAACCGACATGCGCACTTGGATATCTTCAGGCTATTGTTTGGATATCATCAGGCTCAGGAGCACAGGCTCCCAGTCTCAGATGGAGTGTGGAACCAGCCCACTCTGCTCAATCCAAATTCTTCTCTCATGCTGGTTAATGCCAGCATGAGAGTAGCTTCTGGTTTGACGCAGGGGAGTCTGGGTGCCTGTGGGAGCATCGGAGCTGAAGAGGTGGTGAGGCGGCGGACGTCAGGCTGCAGGTAAGTTTTGTTTATTTTTATTTTTTGTTCCCTCCCCTACCCCCTTGCGCTGCCCCACCAATTTCCTCTGCCTGCGGCCACTACTGGTTGTATGGCGGAATGCAAGAACTGATAGATGTATGGCTGTTTCTGCGTACAACCTACATACATGTGGTTGCATAGCATAATGGAATGTAATTGATAGTGGATGTTTGGATGTTTGGTTGTGGGTTGACAAATAAATGTTTGGGTGTGAGTGGATGAATGGATATGTGCTGGGCCAGGGTGTATGAGAAATGCAGGGGGATTTATGGATGGTTGTGTTGGTGTAGATAGATGTGTCTGGGTCTGTGGCTTGCTGCCTATGGATAGACGAATAAAAAAATGAGTACATGTGTCTGTCAACATATGCCACTCTCCAAAAAGTACATTTGTGGAGAGCAATTCTGTATACATTTTCCATCTTGTTTCAGTCTCATTAGAATGAAAATCAGAACAACTCTGCATGGGCGAAGACAATTGTAAGCGAAGACAGCAAACTTCGCGAAGAGCGAAGTTCGTCAACTTCGCAAATCTTTAGCAGTGATAAAAACGTTGCGACCCCATGACCCAACATTTTTATGTTTGTTAGACCTGGCATCCTTGGCGTGGGTCTCCCTTCCATTTTTTCGTAATGCCTCCACTGTTGCCGATATGTTTTTGCTGGACTAGATGCTCATGGGCACTTTGCCGCTGCTAATCAGTGCCAAAGTGCAAGTGCTCCCTATCGTTAATTGATATATGTATTAGTGACTCCATGATTGGATGATTGGTTTACTTGTCAGTCCCTAGTACAGTGCACTCAGTGTGCCCAGGGCTTGTAAATCCAATGCCACTGGTGGGCTTGCAGCACTGGTTGTGCCACCCACAGAAGCGGCTTGTAAAATGTGTCTCAGGCCTGCCATCGCAGAGCCTGTGTGCAGCCTCGGGCTGCCACGTCGACTTGGTGAGTACACCCACTTACCAGTCCCTAAACCTTCCCTTTACTGCATGTTGGTCACCCCTAAAGTAGGCCCTAGGGCTGGGTGCATTGTAAGTATAAGGTAGGACATGCCCTGGTGTGTGTGGCATGTCCTAATAGTGAATTACAGCCATTTTCGTTTTTCACTATTGCAAGGCTACCTGCTCCCCATAGGCCAGAATGGGCAGACTGACTATTACACCTTATAGTCAGAACTGACCCAGGGAACATGGTAGAAAAACGAATTTAGTATGCCTGAACTCAGGATGATAAAATACATATTTTAGTGAAGTTGGTTTTAACATTCTGTGTTTGAAAATACCACTTTTAGAAAGTGGGTATTTTCTTGCCTAACTATCCAAGCCTGCCTCTGCTAGGTTGTGTATTACTTGTCTGGAGATTGAGTGACAGGGGCTGGGGGTGGCTACAGGAGACAGGGTGAGTCAGCGCAGGGCTGAATAGAAAGATCTGCATCCAGAGTGGAGGGAGGAGTTGCACCTGGGTCTGAATAGGGCTGTGCCTGCCTTCCACAATGCTGGCTCCACCTCCTGCCGGGCGGCTGAGCACTCTGCCCCACATTCTGAAAGGAAAGAAGGAGTCAGAAAAACAAAGTGCTCCAGGACTGACCAGAACTGGTTTTGGACTAGGCAGAGGCCTCTCTGCCTCCAGAGAACAAAGAGAATCAGGGTATAAGAGGGGCACCCAGACCCCAGGAAGATTAGATCACTTTTGGGAACAAGAAGAAACCTTTGCTGAGGAGCGGAACCAAGAAGAAACTGAGGAGAGACTATCCCTAAGCCTGAAGTGCTGCTTGGGGATTGGCCTGCACTGGTTTGCCTGACTGCCAAAGAAAGGAGAAAGGAACTTTTGCTTTGCTGTGACTTTCATCAACTTGTGAAGGATCTCCAAGGGCTTGGAAGAGAGCTTGCCCCCTGACCGAAGTCCCAGGACCATTGGACTTCACCCCTTTGTGAATTGCTGCTGGAAACTCTGTTTCAGTGGCTACAGAGGTAGGGAGCTGTGACCGACTCTCACGACTGACTCGGTGTCCTGTAAGCACCGCATCGAAGCACCGTCTCGCCCTGCAACGCACGGCCCTGGTCTCACCGACTCCGTCAACGAGCCGCTGCCTGCACCGCATCGAGGGACAACGCGTCCTGCAACGCTTCGCTACGCCGAATCGAACTGGTCCGACCGACACGGTCACTGCTGCTGAGTTTGAGTCCTGTGACCGCACCGGAGTTGGGCACCGCTCGCACGCTTTGCGACGCACCGCCCGACTCGCACCGCTGTCCGGACTGATCGACGCCAGCTCCTGAATCCGGCTCCGTCGCCGCACCGCAACCTGCCAGCACCGCATCGAAGCACCGTCTCGCCCTGCAACGCACGGCCCTGGTCTCACCGACTCCGTCTCGACGACGTCAACGAGCCGCTGCCTGCACCGCATCGAGGGACAACGCGTCCTGCAACGCTTCCATTTTTGCATCGCGACCGCGACGAACAGCCATCCGGCTCGCACGCCCGTGCCTGCCGCTTCAAGTAAAAGGTACTGTGACCGAGTCTGTCTATGCTGTGTTGGCCCGTCTCGACGCGGTCAGCTGGATTTGTTAGACTCTGTTTGTTCTCGACATCGCCGTAGCCGGAGGAGGCTACCGACTCGCACAGAACCTTGAATTAAGCCTTTTTGATCAGAACTAAGTATTCTTGACAGTATTGTGGATTATTTTTGTCGTTTATGGTCTTGTGAGAAATCTATATAAAGCATACCTATTTTTATAAATATATAACCTGTGTGGTGTCCATCTGTAGTGTTGTCACTTGATTACTGTATGTGTTCACAAATGCTTTACACACTGCCTCTGAACTAAGCCTGTCTGCTCGTGCCAAGCTACCAAGAGGGTGAGCAGGGGTTATTTCGGGAGTGCACCTACTTTCCCTGACTAGACGCAAGGGTCCCTATTTGGACAAAGGTACCTACCTCTGCCAACTAGAGACCCCCAAATCTAACATTGGTGGGCAGCGGTGAGGATTCTGGACTTGCATTTGTGACTCATGTACAGTGATTGGTGAACACTACTTAGTGAGTGCAGACCAAAACGCAACCACATACTTTTATAGCATTTTTTCTGGGATTTCCTATTTTTGCAAATGCCAAGTTCAGTCAAGATGGAGAAACCAGCATCAGTAGCCTCTGTCGAGTGTGATTGGGAAGAAGAGAGGCTAGAATGCTACACCCTTAAGCAGCTCAGGCAATTCTGCAAGAAGGTTAAAGTGTCCATGACCGGACTCTCCAGGAAGGAGGACCTTCAAAAGGCGCTGAGGGCCTGGGTCGAATCAAGGAGTGCCCCTGTGGAGGGGGCTGAGAATGCAGAAGGGCAGCTGGAGGGGCTATTGGGTCTAGGGGATAAAAGACCACCTTCCCCAGTAGGTAGCAGTGTTTCTGCCAGAGGACTGTCTCCAGAGGAGTTGGAGGACAGGAAAGAGAGTAGGATGCACGAAATGGAGCTGACCAAGCTCAAGCTGAATGGGCAGCTAGAATTCGAAATGCAAACTAGGAAATTGGCCCTAGAGGAAAAGAAAATGCAGTTTGAACATGAGAAAGTTTTGAGGGAGTTGGAATTGAAGGCCAAGAGCTTAGAGATTACTCCCTCTGGTGGCAGTGTACCGCCTGTGCCTGTTGAAGCTAGGGTGTATATTCCAAAAGATGTGGTTAAGGAATTTTTTAAAATGATGACATAGGGCAGTGGTTCAAAGCCTATGAGTTAGCCATGTCTTCCCACCGGGTCCCTGAGAAGGATTGGGGAGCGGGGTTGTGGGGACGGTTCCTCAGTGAAGGGCGGGATACCTTGTTGGATTTGCCCTCTGAAGTCTATAATTCGTACAGCCACATGAAGGATGCCTTAATGACTAGGTATGGTTTGACCCCTGAGCTTTATAGGCAAAGGTTCAGGAACTGTAGTAAGATTGAAAGCAGTGCCTGGGTTGAATATGTGACCTTCTTTTGCAGAGCCTTGGATGGTTGGGTAAAGGGTAGCAAAGCGACTGATTTTCAGGTGCTCTTTGATTTAATTGCCTGGGAGCACTTGTCCGGTAATTGTTTTCCTGAGCTACGCCAGCACCTGATTGATAGTAAGCTGACTAACCCTAGGCAGCTTGCTGAGGAGGCGGACCGCTGGGTGAGTACCCGGGTGCACAAGGGTCACGTGGGAGACTCCGCCAAGGGTGGGCAGGGTCCCCAGCAGAAGAGTGGGGGGACAAGGGTAAACAGAAGGAGTTCCATAAAGGGCCCCAAAGTAAACCCCAAGGGAACCAAGGGAAAGGTTCCCAGCCTCCCCTGAGAAGAAGCCAGTGGCCCCGACAGGCCCCCTGTTCACCAGGGACCACTGGTATGTTACAAGTGTGGCGCCCCTGGCCACAAGGCAAACGATCCTCGTTGCCCTTTGTATGGAAAACCAGCACCCACCAGTGCAGTCCCCCGGCAGTTGGCTAGTGTAGCCCTGGGGGAGGAGTTGGGTGCCCAAGGTGGGGGATCCCACAGTGTTTTCCCTTGTCTCATTAGGAGACTCTGAGATGGTCCCTAGGACCCCGCTGCCTGAGAACACTAAGAAATACAGGCAGTGGGTGACCATCAATGGCCATAGGGTGGAGGCTCTGAGAGACACAGGAGCCAGTGTGACAGCTGTCAAGTGTCACCTGGTGTCTAAAGAGCAGGTTATCCCTGATGCATTCTATCCGGTTGTTGCCGCTGACAACACAGAGAGTCACTTCAAGGTGGCTCAGGTTCCCTTTGAGTGGGGGGGGTCTCGGTACTCTTCAAGTAGCTGTGAGGCCAGCCATGCCTGTTGACTGTTTGTTAGGGAACGATTTGGAGAGCTCACCTTGGGCTAAGGTGGAGCGGAGTGCGCATTTAGAAATGTTGGGCTTGCCTGATTGGGCATGTGTGACCACCCGGTCAATGGCAGCTAAAGGTGTTCAAGAGGACCTGGAGCCTGAGAGGGAGGCCCAGGTGCCGGCCGGAGAGAGAGGAGGCAGGGGGCGTGGGAAACCGGCCCCCGAAGTTCCCACGGTCCAGGAGGAGGCAGACCCTGAGGGGGATGCCCTGGAGCCTACAGGGGAACAGGTAGCTGAACTGGGGGACCTACCTGAGCTGACCCATTGGCAGCAAGAAGGAGGACCCTCCAGGGAAGAGTTCTGCGAGGAGCAGAACGCATGCCCCTCTCTCGTGGGTCTGAGGCAACAGGCCACAGACCAGGCAGCAGGTGATCAGTCTGGATCACATTGGGTTTACTGGGAGAATGGTCTCCTGTATTCAGAGCCTAAGGTTGCTGAGCCTGGGTCAGCCCGTGTGCTGGTGGTACCCCAGCGCTTCAGAGCCTTCCTATGGGGGTTGGCTCATGATGTACCGTTAGCGGGACATCTGGGGCAGGACAAGACCTTTGACAGGCTTGTTACCCATTTCTATTGGCCCCAGATGCGCAGGAGTGCCGCCACTCACTGCAGGACATGCCAGACTTGCCAGGCAAGTGGAAAGAGTGGGAGGAAGCACAAGGCTCCTCTCCAGCCATTCCCTGTGGTCAGCACCCCCTTTGAACGGGTGGGTATTGATATTGTGGGGCCACTGGACCCCAAGACAGCCATGGGCAACATGTTTATCCTGGTCTTGGTGGACCATGCCACCCGGTACCCTGAAGCCATCCCTCTGAGGACAGTGACGGCCCCCGTGGTGGGACGGGCACTGATGGGAATTTTTTCACGTGTGGGATTCCCTCAAGAGGTGGTGTCTGACAGAGGTACCAACTTCGTGTCCAAGTACATGAAATCCCTATGGCAGGAGTGCGGTGTAACTTACAAGTTCACCACTCCTTACCACCCTCAAGGAAATGGGCTGGTTGAGAGATTCAACGGGACCCTCAAGGGCATGATTATGGGTCTGGAAGAACCCATGAGGCGTAAATGGGACGTCCTCTTACCATGCCTGTTGTTTGCATACCGGGAGGTGCCACAGAAGTCTCTAGGGTTCAGTCCCTTTGAGCTCCTCTATGGACACCCGGTGCGAGGACCTCTGAGTTTGGTCAAGGAAGGCTGGGAGCAATCTCCCAGGAAACCTCCCCAGGATGTTTACAGTTACATGCTGGCCTTCAGGAACCAGACTAGGCGTTTCAGAGAGCTTGCTGAGGCAAATCTGGAAGCCAGCCAGGAGGAGATGAAGCGGTGGTACGACCAGAATGCCACTCTGGTAGAGCTTCAGCCTGGTCAGAAAGTGTGGGTCATGGCCCCGGTGGAGCCTTGTGCGCTCCAGGACAGGTGGACCGGCCCTTTTACGGTGGTGGAGCGCAAGAGTCCAGTTACCTATTTGGTGGACTTGCAGTCTCCCAGGAACCCCTTGCGGGTCCTGCATGTGAACCGCCTGAAGCCCCACTTGGAGAGGTCCCAAGTGGGCATGCTCTTAGCTACAGATGATGGAATGGAGGAGGAGACCGAGCCTCTTCCTGACCTCCTGTCAGCCCGAGAGCAAGATGGATCAGTGGAGGGAGTAAACCTCTCTACCTCCCTGACACCTGAGCAGCAGGGTGACTGTCGCCAACTGTTGGGACAGTTCCCTGACCTGTTCTCCCTGGTTCCCAGTGTCACTCATTGGTGCGTCCATGATGTGGACACTGGGGACAGTCTTCCTGTGAAGCACAAGGCTTACAGGGTGACTGACAGGGTCAGAGCCTGCATCAAGGAGGAGGTCTCCAAGATGTTTGCACTAGGGGTGATTGAGTCCTCTAACAGCCCTTGGGCCAGCCCAGTGGTCTTGGTTCCAAAGGCTGCCGTGCCTGGTGCCACCCCAGAACTCCGGTTCTGTGTGGACTACAGGGGACTCAATTCCGTCACCAGGACTGACGCCCACCCCATCCCCAGAGCTGATGAGCTCATAGATCGGTTAGGGACTGCGCGGTACCTCAGCACGTTTGACTTAACGTCTGGGTACTGGCAGATCGCCTTGACTGATGGGGCGAAAGAGAGGTCAGCATTCTCCACACCAGATGGGCACTACCAGTTCCGGGTGATGCCCTTTGGGATGAAGAATGCCCCTGCCACCTTTCAGAGGTTGGTCAACCAGGTGTTGGTTGGACTGGAGGATTTCAGTGCCGCCTACCTGGATGACATCGCAGTGTTCAGTGCCAGTTGGGAAGAACATCTGCGCCACCTCTGGGAAGTGTTGATGGCGCTGCGGAGAGCAGGCCTCACAATCAAGGCGAGTAAGTGCCAGATTGGGCAGGGTTCTGTGGTGTACTTGGGACACCAGGTTGGGAGCGGCCAGGTGGCGCCCCTCCAACCGAAAATTGATACCATTCTGGCTTGGGAGCCCCCAAGACCCAGACAGAGGTGGGAGCCTTCCTAGGACTCACCGGGTATTACCGGAGATTCGTCAAGGGGTATGGCAGCATTGTTGCCCCCTTGACAGAGCTGACTTCCAAGAAGCAGCCCAGGAAAGTGATTTGGATTGACGCCTGTCAAAAAGCTTTTGACACCTTGAAGACTGCCATGTGCACGGCGCCTGTGCTCCAGGCACCCAACTTCTCCAATGAGTTCATTGTTCAGACCGACGCTTCAGAGCATGGTGTAGGGGCTGTTCTATCACAGATCAATGAGGAGGGCCTAGACCAACCTGTAGCCTTCATCAGTAGGAGGTTACTTCCCGGGAACAGAGATGGAGTGCTATTGAGCGTGAGGCCTTTGCTGTGGTCTGGGCACTGAAGAAGCTGAGACCATACCTGTTTGGGACTCACTTCCGGGTTCAGACAGACCACAGGCCCCTCAGATGGTTGATGCAGATGAGGGGTGAGAATCCAAAGCTGTTGAGGTGGTCCATTTCCCTACAGGGGATGGACTTTACGGTGGAACACCGCCCTGGTACAGAACACGCCAATGCTGATGGACTGTCCAGATTTTTCCGCCTTAGCGATGAGAACTCCCTAGGGGTAGGATAGTTCTCCCCACATTTCAGCTGGAGGGGACACGTGTTAGACCTGGCATCCTTGGCGTGGGTCTCCCTTCCATTTTTTCGTAATGCCTCCACTGTTGCCGATATGTTTTTGCTGGACTAGATGCTCATGGGCACTTTGCCGCTGCTAATCAGTGCCAAAGTGCAAGTGCTCCCTATCGTTAATTGATATATGTATTAGTGACTCCATGATTGGATGATTGGTTTACTTGTCAGTCCCTAGTACAGTGCACTCAGTGTGCCCAGGGCTTGTAAATCCAATGCCGCTGGTGGGCTTGCAGCACTGGTTGTGCCACCCACAGAAGCGGCTTGTAAAATGTGTCTCAGGCCTGCCATCGCAGAGCCTGTGTGCAGCCTCGGGCTGCCACGTCGACTTGGTGAGTACACCCACTTACCAGTCCCTAAACCTTCCCTTTACTGCATGTTGGTCACCCCTAAAGTAGGCCCTAGGGCAGGGTGCATTGTAAGTATAAGGTAGGACATGCCCTGGTGTGTGTGGCATGTCCTAATAGTGAATTACAGCCATTTTCGTTTTTCACTATTGCAAGGCTACCTGCTCCCCATAGGCCAGAATGGGCAGACTGACTATTACACCTTATAGTCAGAACTGACCCAGGGAACATGGTAGAAAAACGAATTTAGTATGCCTGAACTCAGGATGATAAAATACATATTTTAGTGAAGTTGGTTTTAACATTCTGTGTTTGAAAATACCACTTTTAGAAAGTGGGTATTTTCTTGCCTAACTATCCAAGCCTGCCTCTGCTAGGTTGTGTATTCCTTGTCTGGAGATTGAGTGACAGGGGCTGGGGGTGGCTACAGGAGACAGGGTGAGTCAGCCCAGGGCTGAATAGAAAGATCTGCATCCAGAGTGGAGGGAGGAGTTGCACCTGGGTCTGAATAGGGCTGTGCCTGCCTTCCACAATGCTGGCTCCACCTCCTGCCGGGCGGCTGAGCACTCTGCCCCACATTCTGAAAGGAAAGAAGGAGTCAGAAAAACAAAGTGCTCCAGGACTGACCAGAACTGGTTTTGGACTAGGCAGAGGCCTCTCTGCCTCCAGAGAACAAAGAGAATCAGGGTATAAGAGGGGCACCCAGACCCCAGGAAGATTAGATCACTTTTGGGAACAAGAAGAAACCTTTGCTGAGGAGCGGAACCAAGAAGAAACTGAGGAGAGACTATCCCTAAGCCTGAAGTGCTGCTTGGGGGATTGGCCTGCAGTGGTTTGCCTGACTGCCAAAGAAAGGAGAAAGGAACTTTTGCTTTGCTGTGACTTTCATCAACTTGTGAAGGATCTCCAAGGGCTTGGAAGAGAGCTTGCTCCCTGACCGAAGTCCCAGGACCATTGGACTTCACCCCCTTTGTGAATTGCTGCTGGAAACTCTGTTTCAGTGGCTACAGAGGTAGGGAGCTGTGACCGACTCTCACGACCGACTCGGTGTCCTGTAAGCACCGCATCGAAGCACCGTCTCGCCCTGCAACGCACGGCCCTGGTCTCACCGACTCCGTCAACGAGCCGCTGCCTGCACCGCATCGAGGGACAACGCGTCCTGCAACGCTCGCTACGCCGAATCGAACTGGTCCGACCGACACGGTCACTGCTGCTGAGTTTGAGTCCTGTGACCGCACCGGAGTTGGGCACCGCTCGCACGCTTTGCGACGCACCGCCCGACTCGCACCGCTGTCTGGACTGATCGACGCCAGCTCCTGAATCCGGCTCCGTCGCCGCACCGCAACCTGCCAGCACCGCATCGAAGCACCGTCTCGCCCTGCAACGCACGCCCCTGGTCTCACCGACTCCGTCTCGACGACGCTCAACGAGCCGCTGCCTGCACCGCATCGAGGGACAACGCGTCCTGCAACGCTTCCATTTTTGCATCGCGACCGCGACGAACAGCCATCCGGCTCGCACGCCCGTGCCTGCCGCTTCAAGTAAAAGGTACTGTGACCGAGTCTGTCTACGCTGTGTTGGCCCGTCTCGACGCGGTCAGCTGGATTTGTTAGACTCTGTTTGTTCTCGACATAGCCGTAGCCGGAGGAGGCTACCGACTCGCACAGAACCTTGAATTAAGCCTTTTTGATCAGAACTAAGTATTCTTGACAGTATTGTGGATTATTTTTGTCGTTTATGGTCTTGTGAGAAATCTATATAAAGCATACCTATTTTTATAAATATATAACCTGTGTGGTGTCCATCTGTAGTGTTGTCACTTGATTACTGTATGTGTTCACAAATGCTTTACACACTGCCTCTGAACTAAGCCTGTCTGCTCGTGCCAAGCTACCAAGAGGGTGAGCAGGGGTTATTTCGGGAGTGTACCTACTTTCCCTGACTAGACGCAAGGGTCCCTATTTGGACAAAGGTACCTACCTCTGCCAACTAGAGACCCCCAAATCTAACAATGTTGATATGTGTGGACACATTATAATAAAACTTGCATGAAAAACATAACACAAACAGATGTGAAGGACCATCGCCGTTAAAGAGCAAACATCTGAAGACCATCAATTTATATCACGAAAACCAGTATTTTTATTTAAGAAATGGTTCTAAAGTTTCGCACGCAGTCATGTAAAACAGAACAGCAGAGCTATTTCGAGCCGAGGACAGTTTAATTAATCCCCAATGTCCCTCGTGTGAAGCAGAGCCTCCAATTAATTACTGCACCAATTTCCTCCTGATATTTCACTTCCAAAATTGAGCTGATAGACGCCGTTTCTATTACTCTATTGACTTTTGAAAAAAATCACAAAATGCGAATACTTTTCACATTTTTATACCAGTGAATAAGCAAATAACTCTGAACCCATGCACGGACGCCAACTATGTGGCTGAGGTTCAAGCCTATGAACAGGGAGGGCAATGTGTTTACTAGGCTAGAACATCAAAACTCTACTAGGTATGGTAATCACTCTACATATGGAGCACAGGAAAGTCTTACCGGCAACCCCTGGAACCATTCATTGCCCATTACACAGGCTCAGTGACATGGGGGTCACTAATCACAGGAACTCAAGCAGCTATTTATATTTAATCAGATCCATACACATCTTCGAGTTTAAAACCAGGCTCATGCACTCACTCACCTTCGGCCATGGTCGACATACGTTTCGGTGCCCTAGGAATTTGCAAAGTCATTGGAATAAAAAGAGAACACCACGGTCACCTGCTCCACAAAAAATGAGGGAGAAGCAGTTGAGGTAAGCAGGGTCTAAGAGTCACCTGTTGCTATATACAGGGAGAGATAAAAAACCGCCCCATTTATTACAGGGCAAACATAAAATCACCATCCCTACAGCCTCAACAGTGCTGTAAATACCAAGATTGAGTGGAAAAAAGTGGTCAGTATTTCTTCCCATATATTACTCTGCAGCCTTATTCAGCTCCTAGATGCTCATTGCAAGGTGCCCATGAATCCCAGTGGCCCTGGTAACAGGAGTTACAGGGCTCGTCGGAATTCATCTTTAGCTTTTCATGCTGACAGTACAGCTGCTGAATTTTCTGTGTGAAACTCCGAGAGAAAAATAAAGTAAAGAGATCAATTCCTCCATGTTATTCTCCAAAACTTTCTAGACCCTATTATATCCCCAGCCTCCAAAATAAGCAATATCTCCGGTAACTGTAATTCCCTGGGTATGGGTATTTTATATAATGTTCCAGTCCATGCTACACATTATTGATCCTGCTCTCATTTTCTGCTTCATAGAACATTCTTTACATCTCATGGCCCTCAATAGTCGAACCCCATGTTACTGACAGTATTGAGCTTTTACCACATCCTTAGCGTCATTGACCCAGTACCCCCCCCAATACTAGATGTGACATCACAATTTAAGGTGGTGTCATTATCAATAGGGCAGACCTACTGACTTTGTCAGGGTGTCAGTAAAAGTTGCAACAGGTTATATTTCATCATTGCAACATCATTGAAATCTCTGGGGTCGGGATCAATATGCAATGCATATTATAACCCACCATTAACGTCATACATATAATAACCCACAATTAACGTCAAAGGGGTAGTACCAATATTCATTAGCATTCATTATACTGGGAAACATTGCCTTGATAGCCAACAACATCATGAAAAAAGCACTGAATACAATAACGTGTCCCAGACTTTCATTTCTGCTTTAATTTCTCTGCTACTGTAGCTCTAGGACCAACCAATTAAAGTCCCTGCACTCCAATGACTCTATATCAAAGTACACGCGCTTTGGAATAATGGAAATTCTCTCTCTCTCGGTCCTCCAATCAACCCCAAGAGCTTTAGGCTGATGTTGTATGGGCAACTTCTTGGGGGCTGCTGCACACTTTGCAGCCCCCCACAACACAGTCCAAAAACATTGGTGGTGCCCTTGCTTATGCTGGGGCCACCTCAAAATAAAAATGTAAATTTTATATCCGTTGTGGGGATTAAGGGACACTAAATGCCTGGTGCATGAATATTGAAAGAGCTGCAAATGAGACTCTTCAGTTTTATGCACCCTTGCGCTGCATAGCATTTTTCTTTCCCTTTTCATTTTTAACACCCTCGTGTGCTGCCAGGGTTGTTGGAGGCTGCGGGGGAGCCTGAAGCCCCAGGTGCCTCTAAAAGGGTGGTTTTTTTTGGGGGGGGGGGGCGGAAGCTGTGTTTTCTGGCTCCCTGAGCTAGATCTGTCCTCTTCCTGTCTCCTGGTGCTCTTCCTCTTTTGGGCTAGCTAACAATCAGCACATCCTCCTTGCTGCACCCCAGGTTCCACAGCCTCCTGCCTACTTGCAGGTGTGCTGTGTGTCAAGAGAGTAAAGGGCCAGTCCATGAAAGTTCCAGAGGAACCATTCAGGGTTTCCAAGGAGGTCCAGTTCCCCAACTGTTCCTCAGGGGTATAAGGGTGCCAGAGATAGAATGTGAATCAAAATTAGCCCCAGAAAAAATATTCAAACCAGCCCTGCTCCCTTCTTCCTCTCTCGCCTCTTTCACCTTCTCTCTCTCCCTCGTCACTATCTCTCTTGAAGCCTCCTCTTGCATCTCCGCTGTAAATACCTAGAAAGCAGAAAACAGTGGCAAAGGCCACAGCAACAGCCCTGCTTTAAAACTGGGTTCCAATGGGTCCAGTCCAATTGGGACATGCCCAGTGAAAACAACAAGCAGTCTGAAACTGAAGGGGGCCAAGTGACACTGGCCCTAGAGAGACCCACCCTAGTCCTGGGAGTCAATTGGAGTCAACGCCCAAAGTCCATCTTTGCTCGGGCAGCAGGTGGCTTTTTCTTCCAGCTAGGCATTCTTTTGCTGTTGTTGCTCCCAGGTCCTTGTGGGACTTCTTATCTGTCTCTCTTTGTGCAGGGGTTTTTAAGTGGGGTTGGAAAGTTCCAGAAACCAGCCAGGCCAGCCAGTCAGGCACCCATGACCCAATCCTAGAGGGCCACATCATCACTCCACCTCGATGCCAACTCTCCTGCACAGCATTCTGGGGCAGTCTAATATGGTGACTTCAAGTTGCCTTTGCTGACACTGCTACCTGATCCTTTCCGACCAAATTGTCAAATTTGAGTCCCACCCATGTTTGCTCCATGTGTGTGGCCCTCTTCTTTTGTTTCTGTGGTCTTAGGTTGTCTCAGCTCAGATGTGGTCTATTAAGCTAATTAACAATTGCAGGTTTTCTCCCACCCCATCCTTTTCCTGGAACTGCATCTAGCACCGCTAATGGCTTTAATTTGTGGGGAGTAATTTTATCTTCTTGCTGGAGAGTAGAGTAATTAACTCAGCCCAGTAAGTGGGACAAAGGCCTGGAACCTGATTATGAATTAAGCCAAGGAAATATGACAACTCTAAAGCACCAAAAAGATTTTTTATATGAGGTCAGGGACTGTAAATCTACACTAGTGGTGCATGTTTACCCCTAGATTGATACCTTGCTGGACCCTGAAGGCCTAAGTGGGGAAAAACTGTAGTTTACAGGAGATTTCACTTACGATGTGTACTATAGTTTAAGCACCACACACCTTAAGTAGTCACTACAGACCTACACTATGAATGTCCAGTAACATTATAAGGCCTACTTCAGGTCAGTACCAATCCTTGAAGAGTCCCTTCTAATGACATGCTCCCTGTGCGCAGATACAGGGTTGTGCAAGACGGTAACATCACATGCACAGCTCGCACACATGCCCACACGTGTGCTCACATATTCCCACGTAACCAGCCCAGAAACTTTACCCTAGCTGTGCAGCAGTGGCCTTATGGGTCTACATCTGACAGACACTGCCACGCTGTTGCCGGCCTGGACTCTCCCAGTGATACTTCAACTCTTTCACCCCTGCACTCGTGAGAAACCGCCGGAGTCACTGCTTCTAGGAATCGCGTATCAATGTCACCATCGAAGTCTGTACCTCACCCAATCCACAAATCCATATGAGCTGGCATTACTGCTACTCAGCTCACCTAGAGGTTGCACCACCACTAGTACTGCGGAGATCTCCGCCTGACTGGAGGCTGGTTTACACACACCATGGGGGACCACTGCCCGGATCGTGCCCTTATGCCCTAGGACACACTAGTGGGGGAGAAGTGCCTAACCCCGGGCCAATTTAATCCCATGTGGCATTGGGTGACAAGTGGAGTGACATGATGCGGAACAAACAATGCACCTTACTATAGAATAATTAGATGTTATGGGGACAGGCAGACATCACACATGTTGGTTTGCGGATTCGCTGCGCCGCGACACGGCGACACTGCTCTTACCTTTGCATCGACATTAGGAGGAGGATCTAGCCTGTCCCTGTACAGATAAAGAGTGGGCTACCATATTAGAAAGTCTGATCCAAGTCCCTTGTAATGCTTTTGCCGAATTCAATATTACATTGTCCAAAGGACTTACCTCACCCCTGCTAATATAAACCACTACTTTCATCGCACTGACCCCGGTTCTCCAAGATGTCCCCTGCACATTGCCGACCTCCTTCACATGTTGTGGACTTGTCCACTCCACACTACTTGCTGGCGAGGCTTCAGGACCCAGTTGTGCGCCTGCACAGTGCGCACAGTCAGGGCCGGACTGGCCGTAGCGGGCACCAGGCGTTTTACCGGGGGCCGGGAGGATGGTGGCCGGTTTTGTTACAGGGGGATGATTTTTTAACAAAAGCAGAAACTCCATTACACTGAGGCGCACATACTCTCGGTTCTCTAGGTATGACCAAATGCCTGTTTAGATATTACATGTAGCACTATTGTGCATTTCACATGTTGTAGTATAATACCGCTGACAAATGTTTTACATGCTATACTTATGTATGACTGGCAATGTAACTTCTCCTGACATGCCATATCCTTACCCCTGTTTAAAAATTAATAAAATAGTTTCAAACAAAAAAATGAATAAGGGAAATAGCAGGCCTTGCTGTTGGGCTTTTAATGACAATTAATGAACAAAGCTCTTTAATTAAGGGGCCGAGTATGCCATTCCTTAGAAGGGCTCTGCCAGTACATATTTCCACATATTCCCCTAGGTAAGGTGTACATGATGAAGGCAATGCGTTTTGAAATGTTGCAGTACATTTGTGAACAGTTACAACAATGTCTGTATACGTCGGCTTCAATTGGAGATCAATCAATTTTAATTGGATTATTGGGAACGATTTGAAAATGCCGGGTTTATACCTCACCTGGCTGCATATTTCAGAATGTTTTGACGTTTCCCCCGAATACGTGATTGATGTTGTGGATGGATGATCACATGGGGCTTTATTCTCAAAGGGCTGCAGGTAAAAGTAAGACATCTGCCCCCTTATGTTTCTTCCTAGGCTTCAAAGTGATCTTCAAAATGTTGAAGATTTAGAAAGAATACCAGGGGTACTTTTCTAACTCTTTAAGAGTCATAATAATACTTCCCAAATATAATTATCTGGCGTCTTAGCAGGTGAAAACTATTCATGAATAAATCGAGCAAAAAGTGCATTTGAACATAGAATTAATTTTTTCTCCACAGGTAACGTTTGTTCCCCATAGACCAACCACCCCTTCCCTACTTTGCCCATCAAAGATGGGGTTCCTAACTTCCTTTTCTGACAATGGAAAAACACTTTACCCTTCTGTAAGAGCAACAGTTGTACAGTTGTATGCATTTGTAAAAATGTTTGCAAATGCACACACGAGCAAGTTTGTGAGTGATCTTTGGATTTTAAATGTCCTTCCCTATTTGCAGCATACAGGATTTTCTGAAATTGTAAGTGCATGTTGTGCTTCAAAAAGTCCACTTATTGGGATTCTGTGTGTAAGGATGTGATATTTCTCATTGCAAATAACCTTTTTATGTGCACCTAATGAACACTTTGATGCACTAAAGGTTTTATGACTCGGACAGCGAGAACGTCTATGCATGTAATACTGCATTTTGTTACAGTGATTTTTTTAAAATATATTTCCAATTGTTGTACAAAGCATTAAGACAGAGGAGATGGATAGTGAATGGTGTTAGTAAGTAGATTGTAAGTTCAGCTAGCATGAGAAAAGCAGTGCAACTGTCCTTTGCACGTGTATTGATGATTAAAAGAGATTTATAAAGCGCTCGACTACTCAGAAAGAGTGTCCTGGCGCTGGCTAAAGCTACCTGCAGTTCGAAGGCTATCATATTGATCCTCTTGGGACAGCCATGTTTTTTAACTTTTGTTAAAAATCGAGGGGCAGATTTACAAGCCGCTTGCGCCACTTTTGCGTCACTTTTCCCATGTTAAAAGTGACGCAAAAGTGGCGCAAGGGGCTTGTAAATCTGCCCCCGAAAGCGCAGCTGTGGTGCGTAGCTCCAAATGAAGTTTGTTCCAGGCAGCAGGCCCAAGGTAGGAAAAGGGCCTGCCACCAATTGGTGCTTTGTGGATCTTGGGAATTCTAACCGACTGGCCCTGAGAGGACCGAAGATTCCTGGAGGGAACATACTCTAATCCTGAGATACTTCGCAGCGTGTCATGCAGTGATTTGTGCACAAGGGCTAGAGTTTTGTAGCTGATACGTTTTTTAATTGGAAGCCAGTGGAGTGCTTTCAGGTAAGGAGAGATATGAGTTTGTGAACGAAGGTTAAGGAGCATGTACCACTTTAAGTCTGTTAAGAAGATAATCTGGAAGACCCAAATAAAGGGCATTTCCATAATTTAGTCTAGATGTGATCAAGGCCTGAACTACCGTTTTCGTTACTGCTACAGAAAGTAGTGGGGGGACATTTTTTCAAAGTTCGGAGCAGTCCAAAACAGACACCAACTACCATCTGCATTTGTGGTTGGAAGGAAAGGGTGCGATCAAACCTAATGCCTAGATTCTCAACAGTGCCCTGTGGAGAGCCAGGGAGGGGAACATCCATTGGCCAAAAGGTTTTCCACGAATCCGGCGGAATAAGAGCAAACAATAGAATCTCAGGGGGATATTCTCAAGAACGTGCGATAATCATCGCCAAAATAGGTTAACGCAATTTTTCATATCGCCATCTATTGCGGGAAAATAACTCTGTGTCAACGTCTCATTCTCAACGCGGCGGTAACATGCGATAGTTTCCCGAGAACGCCACAAATGTCCGCAATACAACTACCGCGACGGCGATAAAGAAGGAAACCCGAACGTGAAAAAAGCTGCGATGGGCCCAACTGCGATAAAAATCCAGCGAAAAGCAGCGCCAGGCCCGCAAGTTCCACAAGCAAGGCGGGAACAAACACTACAAAAGCTGCAAAAAAAAACACCTACAAAACACAAACAACTGCGAAGCACCATGGAGGGAGACGGAGCAAGTACAGAGGACAACCAGAACCCCGCAAGCCACACGGAGGACCAGCCTGGGACCTCGGGGACAGGGAAGGGCAAGGAGAAGAAGAAGAGGACGACGCGTCTCAGTCCGCAGGGAACCAGGATCCTCATTACGGAGGTAACAGAACACCACCACCAACTGTTCATCACCTCCACTGTGACATTGGCAACTAAAAATACAATATGGCAGTCCATCTTGGCCAAGGTGAATGCAGTCGGAGTGAAGAGAAGGGAAGTGGACGACTGCAAGAAGCGCTGGACTGATGTGAAGCGCAAAACCAAGCTGAAAACCGCTGCCAACCTGAGAGCAGCAATGCAGACTGGAGGTGGGAGTCAAGCGACACACCAGGAGCTGGATGAGATGGAGGAAATGGTGACCCGAGTCATCATTGGGGAGACAGTGGCAGGATTTGGTGGACCGGACACTACACAACATGACCTGAGCCAACAGCAACAGGGTGAGTAACGACCAGGGACTGGGGGGACGGGGGGAGATGGGCACAATGGCACACATGCACAAGTAAGCAGAGCACATCTGCAGACAAAGCATGCCCAAGAGTCACAACACCGACCAAGAGCCCAATTTACCCAAGTCTGCAACATCTCAGCACTGTATAAGCACAGAAGTGAAAGGCACACCGCCTGAACGGGAGAAGGGCCAGCCAAATCAGAGCTGAAGGGGCAACACACCCACAATGCAGCACACACACATAAGAATCAGAGCACCACAACATTGACAACAATGTGGCACAAACTGCAACACTCTCACAACAGAACAGAGGACACAACTGCTGCCGCTTGTGTGTAGTAAATGGCCATTCGCATTTGGCATAGCAGAAAACTGTGAGATGACAATGGACAAGTACAACCACACATCCCTGATGGTGTAGAAATGTCAACTGTCCCGCATCACATAGGCATCTCATCACAAACATTCACAATGTACATTGGCATGCAGTCCGTCAGTAAACTTGTACAATGCGCGGACATACATGTGAACACAGTGTCAATCTGCATCTCCCCTTCACATTGCAGAGGGAGAATCAACACCTCCTGCAGAGCAGACACAACAACTCAGCACTGATGACGAAGACGACCTCCCCAACATCTACACCGGCGCCCTCCAGCTGCACATGGACAGCTTCAGCACCCCACCTCCAGGAGCAGGGCAGCCCAGCTGCATCGAGGAGACCCCACCCCCTGCACAGACCACACAGCAGGAAGCACCCACCACCACGGCTGTCTCCCAGGACCCCACGACCATCACATGGCATTCCAACGCCGTGTGTTAGGGTGCCAGGAGAAGATGGCTGATCAGCTGCGGGTGGGGTTCGACCTCATGGCAGCCAAACTAGATGCCATACGTGGGTGTCTCAGTCCCATCAGGGTCCACTTACAGTCCCTAACGGACACCCACTGTCCGCTCCATGCTCTCCAACAATACATGGCTGACATCGCTGGAGTCATGACTCGGAGACAAGAACAACTGTCTAGTCAGAGTGGCTCCAGCGATGTCAGCCGGGAGTTGGGGCACATGCGGAGGATCATGGAGATCATGGAGCAGCTGCATGCGGAACGATTGGCTGCCACGGCTGCACACCAGTGAGATGTAGCTGGGAACTTCCATGCCCTGCAGATCCTCGTCATGGCATTGCCGCCACACGGCCTGGCGCGGATGACTGCTGCTGCTACTACTCCATCCACATCTCCGCCCCCTGAAGTGTCCGTGACACACAGTGTGACAGACCAAACATCACCACCCACATGTGAGGCACCTGACACATCAGAGGACGAAGATGACGATTAATCTGGCTTGGTGGCAAGATTGAAGTGGTAGCATACATCACCACCATATGGCCTGTTTCAGCTTGTTACTGCCCTCTGCATCATGCCCTGGAATAACATCTTCCACTGTCCCCCGTTACACTCAGCGACACTCACCTTGGACCTCGACATGGACTGCCATATTTGGATTGGTTACCAATGACACAGCAATCACACTGCGGACTGAAGTCTACCTCTCCCGATGAACCTGTCCATCCCTAAAGGACTCTGTCTGGCCCTCCACGGGGTGACAATGGAAAGTGGGGTTTGCATGGCCCTGTACTGGTCCAGCTGAAACACCCCACTGAATGCGAATAAAACATTCAAATTTACAGTGATGTGTCATGGCCCTGATCAATTAAGCATGAAAGTATTGATGAATGTAGGGACAGTGATTCCACATAAATGGTACTCCATGGGTAATGCTATCAATGCGCATGTATGGCCGTGACCCAGATAGACAGTGAGACACACATCGTCATTCAAAACAACTCACATCACAGTTGAAAATAAGTGAATGTGCGTAGACTTTATTGGCATATGCGTGCCAGTACGGGCAAGAGAAGTGCCACAACATGCGGACCAATGCAGCAGTATGTCAGAATGAGGAACGTTGCCAAGCGCCGCTGTCCACTCCGGGGGAGTGCCTCACCTTTCACAGGTGTGTGTTACCCTGCGTGGTTGTCCGCCCACGTATTCGGGGTCCAGGCGAATGCAGCCATGTCCACAGTTGTCGTGGGATATGTGACCAGAACCCCAAGATGCAACAAGGTGTCGGGACATGTGCAATGGGTTCCAAAATGTTGTGGCTGCAGGTACGTAGTTACACGTCCATGAAAGCGAGTGCAGCTTCGTAGGCAATCATTTCCAACATGAGGTCGTTGTGAACTCCATCGAACAGGATGGCAAGGCTAGCCATTAGCAGGTCTGGACAGATGTGCTGCGTCCACCCCCTATCACCAATTAGCACTACAGCTCAATAGGGGAGCGGCTCAATGTGGTCACTGCACTCGAGGAGTTCTGCAATTTCCCAGGTCCAGCTGCCAGCATGTATGCCAAGTATCCAGGCATCCCATAGATGGGAATCACAGTGACACTCCTGGTTGTGGGCCAACAGGGGGCGCACACACATGTCGAAATCCAGTTCGGTTACCGTCCTGTTGGATAGGCAGACATCCATGGACCACTTGAATATGCACGATCGACAATGCAAAACAGGCTGAACGCAGGTGACGTTGGCAAGGCAGAAGCTCAGTCGGAAACTGACCTGCAGCACTACCAATTGCAGTGCCCCCAGTAAATGCAGCATACGTGCATGGTACAGTTCCACGTGACAGGGGTTGTGCATGTGTCCGGGATGTTCTGCCATTGCGTTAGTGGCCCTGGTTGAAGTGGCACTGTTCTGACCTGCACCAGTTCTGTGGATGAAATGCCACAGCTCGGATCAATGATTTGTTTAAGTGTGCGACAGTTGTACGCCTGGGATGGAGTGGGAGTAAGTGTGAAGGCCATTCCATGCAAGATAACTCCGAGAAAGGACTTCTGTGTGTGGGGTGTGCATGCGTTGGTCTTTCGTCGGGCTGTGCGTAGTGTGGGAGTCGTCCTCAACTGCTATCGTATCTGTCAGGGGGTGCCGGGCACATGCAATTCCGAGGTCGGATGTGCAGATGTGCTTCCGCCTGATAGTTCAGACAAAGGAGCTTTCATCCCTAATGTCAGTTTGTCATCTGCATGCATTCAGGAATTGTGATGTGGCTTGTTGGGTGTGGGGTGGGATGTGTGCGACTTTGGGATTCATGTTTGACATGACTTGCATGTGGCAAATGAGCGGCATCACTGTGTGTTACGTTGCCTCACAGCTGCTCCTCCCTCCCCCCGAGCGTATTCACTTGTGTACCCTGCGCGGTTGCATCACTTGCACTCCAAAGGCAAACCATTGCCATGCCTGTCTGCGCATGTCCACAAGCCTGACAACGACACTGTGATGTTGGCCGTTGAAGGTGGGCGGCTACGTGAGTGTAGGCCTATGGTAAGGATAGTGCGGACACAGATGTAGAGTTCATGCCTGGCTGAACTCGCGCTGCGATTAAGGGTAGGCATTTGGCTCATGCTGCGGCAATACAGATACATACAACACTTGGCATGTATGAGCCAAGACCCCGAGCGGTCTTGCACTCCTTCATTTCTCCGTTCATGCGAGACCGCCCTCCGGGTGCATGCTACATTACAACATTGTCAATTGCGGTCCGGGTGGCGCCGACACAACAACAGAGACACACGCATAAGTTACTTCCTTGTCCAGGCCAGAACTGAACCATGCCCTGAGCCCCGGGCTAATTCTACACACCCCTGCGCTGGACTGACGTACGCCGGCCCAGCCCACTCCACTTACGCTTACAGGGGGGGAGGAGAAAGCTACATGTCCAAGGTCTTACCCACTGCCTGAGGTGACATGCTTGCGTCCGCTGTCCACAGCACGATGTGATGTGGTAGGGCCAGGGGCCATCATGCATACATAATGACCACACGGACACACTTAGATGTATGGTGGAACTGGCTACGGGCACGTGCGCCCGGCCCCTTTTTATTACCAGGGTCACATGTCCAGTAACGCCTGTGCTGGATGGGTGTGGGGTGAGTGTAAGCCAGCCCTCAGGGAGTGGTTGGTGCTGGCAACAACTAGAACAGTGATCATCGGATCACACACACAGATTCAATCATAAAGGGTCCATGACTTGTGGTGTACTGAGGCAGGGGCACCAGCTCTGACATCACACACAGAAGATTCAATCATGAAGGGTCCATGACTTGCAGTGCACTGAGGTAGGGGCACCAGAACTGGTCTCACACACAGAAGATTACATCATGAAGGGTCCATAACTTGAGCTGCACTGAGTTCGTGGCACCGGAAGCGCTCGGCGGGTGCGCGGCCTGCGATGATGTGTCGTCAGGGCGGGCCACCCTGGAAGCAATATCTGTTGCCTACTGGACTGCGCCATAAATAAATATAGACTCAATTTGAATTGTGAGCCCTGCTGACCGCAGTGTAGGCCGGAGGCAGCGGTCATAAAGGGCCCACAGCCACGTGGTGATGACTTGAGCTGCACAGAGTTAGTGGCACCTGGAGCGCTCAGCGGGTGCGCGGCCTGTGATGATGCGTTGTTTGACTAGGGGGACCTGCTGACCGCAGTGTAGGCCAGAGGCAGCGGTCAGAAAGGGCCCACAGCCACGTGACGATGACTTGTGGTGCACTGAGTTAGTGGCACCTGGAGCGCTCAGGGGGTGTGCAGCCAGAGATGATGGCGTGTCCTCGCAGGTCAGGATTGGATTTGATTTGAGCTCCCTGCTGACCGCAGTGTAGGCCGGAGGCAGCGGTCAGCAAGGGCCCACAGCCACGTGGTGATGACTTGAGCTGCACAGAGTTAGTGGCATCTGGAGCGCTCGGCGGGTGCGCGGCCTGCGATGATGCGTCGTCCGGGCGGGCCGCCCTGGAAGCAATGTCTGTTGCCTTCTGGGCTCTGCCATAATTAAATCAAGTCTCAATTTGAATTGTGAGCCCTGCTGACCGCAGTGTAGGCAGAAGGCAGTAGTCAGCGCACACATTACTCCGCGGTGCTGTGCCGCTGGGTGCGCTGGGGGCCTGTGTCACGGAAGCCAGCGTTCGGCTGAGGATGCTGGCGGTCACGGCGGTGGACTCGTGGCAGGGTGAGGGGCGCTGCCCTGGTAGACGCGTTGGCCATCCCGGAAGTGAACCACGCCCAGTACCCCGGTCTATTTATTCACACTCCTACGCTGGTGTGGCGTACGCCGGACCAGCCCACTGTGCTTCCGCGTACAGGGGGGAACGACGCAGCTACATGAGCGAGGTCTTCCCCACTGCCTGAGGTAAGATGGTTGCGTCCACTGTCCACAACACTGCACACACCAGCAGTATGTGTCCACAGGGACATGTCTGTGCTCTGCATACTGGAGTCTGTCCAGCACATCACCGCCACACCTGGCATTGTGTACATTCTTATTCATGGGTGACTTGCCTCCTTCACACATACTTGGTTCCCACCTCTCCCCACATTCTGCAATTGTGTGGCTGAGGGGCCATGCCATTTTCGGGAGGTCAGCTGTCTTGTTCTGCACTGCCTCGGTGGTAGTCCGGGGGGGGGAGGGAGGGGAGGGCCTGGGGGTGGTGGCAGTGGGTGTTGTGGTCCTCTTGGGTCTCCGAGCAGCATGATCATTTGATCCATGACATGTGTTGGTCTTCAGATGTGGCTCTGGCCTGGGCTCCCTCTGTACTGCAGGTTTTCATCCTACTTAAGACCAATAATGAGCAGGTGTTAAGTCCCTGCTGCTAACGCGCCTTATTGCCAGTTTTTGTCCGGCATCGCAGATCTGGCTGGTCGTTGAGAATATCGCGAAGTGGTGTTTTCGTGTGTTTTTGCACGGGAACGCCTACTCTGCATGTCATTATCGTTGTCTGTCGCTCTCATCCTTGGCGATGTGTTTTGCGGCAGCTATCGCAGGAAAACTGGCGATGTCGACAGTTTGCATCAGCTTGTGAATGGGGCGATAAGTCTATCGCTACTTTTGCGGCGCTAAAGTGCCGATAAATTGGCGATGGCTCCTTGAGAATATGCCCCTCAGTCTTGTCCGAATTACATTTCAGCTGGTTAGTGGATAACCAGTGAAACAAGTGAGAGGCATTTTTTATAGATTCACCTGCCATCTCATCACCCTTTCCACAGGTGAGCAAAAGCTGGGTGTCATCAGTGTATGAAATTATTTTTGCCTCAAGGATCTCAGCTAGACATGCTAGAGGCATAATAAAGGCATTAAATAGTGTAGGGCTGAGAGCCGATCCTTGCAGCACACCAACTGTCAGCTTGTATGTTTTGGAGGAAATAGGGGGCATCCAGACTTCTTGCCTTCTTTCCTCCAAAAAGGATTAAAGCCAAGTCAAAGCTGTACCACCAATCCCAATTGATTGAAGTCGAGCTAGAATTCTAGAGTGGGGACAGTATCGAGGCCACCGATAGAGCCAGCATAATCAAGGCGGCCTTCCCACCGTTATCAAGGGTGCTCTTAATAAGCTCAGTGACTTCCATCAGAGCTGTCTCGGTACTAAAATTAGGTAAGAACCCAGATTGATTTAGGAGCAGAAGATTATTATTTTCGAGATATAGTGAAAGTTGCATGTTTACAAATTTCCCTGGTACTTTCGAGAGAGCAGGGAGAAGGGATATTGGCCTGTAATTGGTAAGAACTTTGGGATCGGCCGCAGGTTTTTTAAGCAAGGGCATAATTTTGGCTCTTTTCCATTGTAAAGGTACCATTTCAGGTGACTATGAGACATTCAATACTTTGTTTGCTAAGGAATTTATAGTTGATGCCACTTTGGCAAGTAGGCTGGTTGGACACGGGTCCAAAGGAGACCCCGATTTAGGGTTTTAATGGCCACAAGTTATTCCTCCAAGGAAATAGGGAGGAAGTTAAATAGAGTTGGCATCTCCATCGTGGGCTCAATAGAGGTAGCTGAAAGAGGTTGATTTTCTGAGAGTCCAAGTAGAGGCTGGCTTGAATCTTTGTGATTTTGTTCTGGAAATAAGATGCCAGCAGATTACACCATTCAGCTTAGGGCTGGTGGCCTCCAACGACGGCTTCTGGGCTCAGAAAAGTTTTAACAATTGTGAATAGGCAGTGTTTAGGCTCAAAGAAAGCATATCCAATGAACAATCTGTGCTGTTTTCTCCTGTCCGATACCGTCCAATACCCCAGAAACTCATCCTTGACAACCGTATATAGTAGTTCTGCACCAGGTTACCGAGTGTGCCTTACTTGAACCCCAAGCTGCAATTTAAGAGGCAGCGCTAGACTCATGTAGAAGGGCGGGACCTTCCTATTTCGGTACCAATCTGTGAATGAGTGGCAACTACCTTCAACCACTGCCTTGTTCTTTAATAATGCTTTTCCCCAATTGTAGGATCATGGCAGACATGGGACTGGCGTTTAGCAGGTATAATTTGGGCAGTCGACCTACAACTAAGGTCCTAAGAAAGCTGTCTTTATAAACACTTTTGAAGGCTGCTGGCGCCCTCGTCTACTTTTATTTTTAATGACCCTCCTTAATGCTGTCTACCTCACCTTCCTCCTATTCCTCCCAAACTTTCAATACATAGACAATTAGAGAGGATGAGCGGGAGGGGGCACCACATCTGATTTCGTCCAGGACACTCTCTGAGTAAAGGTAAAGGCCAGCTGTGTGAAGAGATAGGATGTCCATCTATCATAGCTATCATTTAAGATACCTTTACACATTGAAATCTGGGATGCATATGGGCATCAATGTCCATCGCTGCCAGTGGGCCCATAACTGGAAAAAGAAAGTTTTAAAGCACAAAGCAGCAGCTAATTTACAGTCCAGCCAGAACCACTCTCCACCCATTTGCCCTGCTGGGGGCTATATGAGGGAACACAGCACTGCAGCCAGCACTGCAGCCTGGAATTATGAGCACCACCACCATATTGCCCATTATACCTAGAGGCCTGCACTGCACAACAGGGGCAGGAATGAAGGTATCAAAATAATTTTTTTATTCCAAAACCTAATAGTACAGTTGCAGTGCTTGACTGTGCCCTGCTTTCACTAGCACAGCATAAACCCCAGCAATGAATTGGGGCCTGAGCATGCTCTTATTTTCTTGGAAGGGAAATATGACAAGCTAAGCATGTGATTTTAAACTGCTGTGCAAACAAGATATTTATTTATGGAACAAAATTATTTTTTCAGCAGATTTTGTGCCGCTCCTTGCTACAAATTGAAGACAATTACTCCTAAGCCAGACCCGCATATGTTTGTGCGAAGGGTAATGTACTTGGGATGTGTGCTTAGTAAGGACTTGTGATGAACAAACGAATGTGTTGCAGCTGCTGCTAAGTGTTTAGCTGAAGATATTGCAAAGTATGGATTTCAGGTCAGGCCAATAATCCTGCAGAAAGTGGGAATTGATTGACACTCTTCCAGGTCATTATCTGTTAGAAGAACATTATATTGACATTACAGTAATACTCATAATGAAGCAGCTGTTTTAGTGTTTTGCTGCATCTGAAACATAGCACAGTGAGCTGCGATGCACATCTTTAAATCTGCAGTTCTTGCTGAAAATGTCAGCATTGTTTTTTTTTGTTTTATGATCAGTCAAAATTTGCTTAATGGAATTATCTTGGAATGGATATAAGAAAAGAAATAGTATCTACTGAAGCGGAATCAAGATGACATTTTAAAACAGTAGTGTAGATATACAGAGGCTCAGGATATCTGCCCCAAAAGATATTAGATAAATGACCATGTGTCTGAAGTCATTAGTAATCAATGGCCAAATTCACAAAAAATGTGAATTGCCTCCCATAAGATTATTTCTACATTTTAAACAAGTTTCCGGCTTTCTCGGAATATGCAAATTCCTTACACAGTCCTAAAATCTGCAGTAATTCCAGCAGCTAGGAAATTCACAGACATTTACACATCTGGAAATGTATCAAACCTATTTATATATATGTGTTGATATAACTTATAAGTGGCTGAGATTAATTGAAACATCCAGCCTATCAATTTTTGTTTACTTCAGTGTGATGCCATAAGTGTGACAGACATACCAAGACGTGGGTCCTGTGGTCACTGTGTCACTTGAGCCAAGCTGCATCAGACTGTTCGGGCTTGATTGCTCCTAGTTGAGTAGGATTAAGGCCAATTTGCATATGGTTGGGTCTGACTTGACATGGTGGGCAGAAACATAATGGACTGTAATTACCAGCGGCAAGGAGCAATTCCGAATAGTTTACGAGTCACAATGTACCTTTTGAGTATGTGTGACAATAAAGGACATCTCCACTCCTTGACCAGGAAGCCGTTATCCCCTAAAGTCTAGGGTTAATCTGACCTGCACCCTTAATCAGGTAGGACCCTCCTGAGTGTAGATTTTGTTTGTTTGTTTTTTTAGTATAAAAACATACTTGGCAGCATTGCCACAAGGTAGTTAGGGATCCCTGGCCTTGAGGAATGCCCCAGACCAGTTAGGGCTACAGAGTAGGGCAGAAACAGGTCGGCCTAACAGAGATGGTCTGAGTCTTTGCTCTCAATCCACCATCTTGCCTCGGTTTTTAGATATGCCTGTAGTCCCATATGAATAAAGTTGTCACACCGTGGAACTACAAGGTATTTTTAATTTTCTGATCTGGGTCCCTCCTTTGCCCAGTAGCTTTTATCTAAGAACTCCCTCCTGATCCGAGTCCAACAGGAGGTTGAGTCCGCCCTGGTGGCACTGTCCTACCAGGGTAGGGAGAGGTTGCCAAATATGAAGCATGACACGTGTGAGGCCTCCTCTTGCATAAAGATGGACTTCCCTAGGCACCTGAACAGTAATTCTGTAGCTTCCATGTAGGACTTTGACTTGGTTTCCTATTTAGGATAACAGTCACGTATATCTGTGCAGCTACCATACTTTTTGTAGTTGGTTTCGTCTGCAATTACCAGTGACTGAGATTTATTAAAGCATCCCACTTATCACTATTTTGTTTACTTAAGAAGCACATAGTGCAAATTGTGGTCAATGGTCATGATATACTGGAACCACTAGGCGATAGGGTAGTAGATTGGTCCCGCTAAGGCCTGGAGTAGGGATGTTCGGAAAAAAATGTAATCCCCAGTCTGAAAAGGGACTTGGTTTCTTTTTAGGAAAAACTCTTCTCCACACGGGACAGATTTGAAATTCAATTTGATGCCATGTAACTGCTGTTCAGATACATTTTGCGGTCAGCCCCCTAGAAGCTCTGGAGCAAAAGGTTTTGAAAAAGTTCCCAAACTTCTGTTGGTGCAACAACTGGAGTACACTTTCAAGGCCCCTAGGAGTTCATGGGAAGAGTTCTTTGAGAATCTCAGGGTGTCAGGCAAAGGGCAACAGTAAAGTTCAGTCCAGGTCCAGTTGTCACTCGTCAGCTGGGATTCTTCACAGAAATGTCCTCTTCAGCTTTTTTATGTTACTGCAACTACCCAGGGGATCAGGCTTATGATCTTTGGAGATCTTCTTGTCCTTGGATTTCAAGCGGAAGGAGGTGCAACCTCCTCAGGTCCTTGTCACAGGTCGCCAAGTGCAGCAGGTTCAGTCCATCTGGAATCCTCTTGCAAGTCCAGCAGTGTTCTGAGGAAGGCTGATGAGGGTCCAGCTTTGTAGGGTTCATCAACCTGTGGGTAGGAAACACCCTAATACAATTCCAGTTTCTCTCTGACCAATGCAGTAATGGTTCCCAGGCCCTGCCTTATCCACTTTTGCTGTAGTTCCTGATTGCTTCACAGCAAACAGGACCAAAATGCAATGTTTTAAGGCAAATCCAGGAAGACGAAGGTCTTTGGCTATGCTGAACTTGGGCTTTGATTCTGTGGGTGGGGTGTGTGCTATGGTAATGCTAATGTCCTCTCACATTTAACACTAAAATCCAGTTTGAAGTAGGCACTGTAACCACAAAAAAGCCAGAGCCAGAAGTCTTGTAGGACAAAAGCAGGGTCCTCCAGCAACCAGGGTTGGGATACAGAAGAACTGTCCTGGAATCCTGTTCTCTCCCTTTCAAGTGCACAAAAGTTTTTATATGTGGCTCAACTGACTGTCAGATAGGATTTGACTCACACTGTGGTGTCAACAGAATGCCCACAGCCACTACCCTGCATATTCTGTTTAGCTCAGAGGAGTCATCTCTGCTCATTTAGGTCAACCTATTGTGTGTTCATGGGAGGAATGTCCCACTTCTTTCACATCTCTTCCTGGGCTGAGCACAGGCTGGTAGCTGGCAAAGCTGACAGCTCAGACATGTAAATGGTAACTTTCTAAACACCACCTTTCCTTAATATTTAATAAAAACCTGACATGTTCATTGAAGTATATTTTCAATAAATATTAAAAATAGTTGTTTCATTATTCTATATTTATTCAGTCAATTTGACAATAAAACATCACATACATAAAACAATATACACATAAAATCCAAATCACATTAGAATGTCAAAAAGTGCATAAAAACAAAACAGCAAGACATCGCTTATAATATATTCAACAATAGTCAAAAAATGTTAACAGCATTTCAACTATTGCTGGGTGCATGATTGCAGCTTACTCCAACCGATTATCTTCCCCTTGCTCCAGATACTTCCCCTTGCTCCAGATACTTTGCTAAATTCTTTCACAAGATAAGTCATACATCCGATTTTCTTCCCTTGGCTTGGCAATTGTCCAACATAAGGTGCATGTGCTTTAGTACATTTCAAGGTTAAAGTGCATATATTACATTCCAAAGTGATCAAGAGGGTATTTTGGCAGATTCCAAAAAAATCTCTACTAGGTTCCAGTAACATTTGAGCTTTTGACAGGCACATGATCACAAGTTATTCTAAAACTTTGCCAAATACATTAACTTAAAGGTCATTGGACAGATGATCTTTCCCCTAGCTTGCCATCATAGATGTACAGGAATAATCCTTCATATCAATATGCAGACCATAATGTCTTACAAAAGGCGCATATGTTTGATATCAACCAATTTAAAGTGCGAAATGTGCATTCCCTTGGAAAGTGATGTTTATGTAGCATCCCATAGATTTATTCCTGTGCGTGTAACTCTGGCTTTGATTAAGAGTCATATAGCAGCATTTTTTTTGTTTGTTTTTCTTTTTTTTCATAGTGCAATGGCATAAGACTAGACAAATGTTCAGTCAAAATATTTTGACTGAATGTTCCTCTTTATCTTTTTAAATTCCAAGAATTTTTACTGAGATTGTTTTATAAACAAAAGAAGACCAAACAGAGGCGACATCGAGATTCTGGAGTTGCCAGTTACATGGAAAATAAGTAAGTAAGCAACATACTTTGGATCCGGTAATGATATACAGGTTCTATAGGAGCAAGAGATAAACAAAAGCACGAGCTCAGCCTCTTAACACAATATAGGAAAAAGGGTAAAGATAGCAAAGAAAGTGAAAGAAGAAAGAGGAACCCCCTTGTCGTTCCCCAACAGGGTGTTATTATATCAGCCAACTGGAAAAGAAGGTGTATTGAAAAGTATAACACCTATACAGTACATTACAGTATCACCTATACAGTACCTACATTACAGCATAATTAATACATGTTCACACATATAGTGACGCAAATACTACTGGGAGATTGACCTGCTGTCTATGTTTGAGCGCTGATACCGATCTAAATTCGATCAGAGGTACTTCTACCTCCAGTATGTGATTATGGGGGTTTTGTCATGGCAAAATAGCTGTCCAGGGACTCCCAGATGTTGTTAATCTGTGGTTTCCAGGAAGAGTTTTGGATAGAGATATTGTCTGCTCCTCTTAGAAAAGTAATCCAGTTCAGCCAAGCACGAAAGGAGGTAGCAAGTGTGTTCTTCCAGTTGGCCAATACAGACTAACAAGCCAAGGTCAGTAGTATGTCCACAAGAAGTCTATCATATTGTGAATGGATCTGGGGGCCTAAAAAACCCTGAATTAGGGAGAGAAAGTCTTTTTTAAGTCGTATCCCGCATAGAGAGTGAATAAAGTCAAAAACGCTATCCCAGAAAGGGGAGACCACACTGCAGAGAAAGAGTAGATGGCAAAGGTCACCGATAGCTGCATGATAATTCCAACAAGTTGGATTATCTCTAAGAGCCATTTTATGGAGCCAAGCCGGTGTCCAAAATGTCCTATGAGGAGCCAGTACTTTGTTTGGGCAAGGGCGGGAAAGATCTTATGGGCTACAACGGATTTCCAAATTAATTGCCAATTGTCGGGGGGATGGACCCATGGCTATTCCGGTTTTTTAAGACTGCTCCCGTGATGGGTGTGTTTTTGGTTTTAGGATGTGATAGAGTTTGGAGGACTGGTGGCCTGACTTATTGAGGGAGAGTATTGTCTTAATGATCAAGGGATCTTTGTCAGGGCAACTGATCTTAGACAAACTGACTTTGAGCTTGAGAAAGTCATAAAAATCTATGTCAAGTAGATTGTATTGTTGTTGGAGAACTCTGAAGGAAATAGGTGCTTCTGGGGTGCCCAGTTGCTTTAAGAAGTGGATGCCTTTTGACGTCCAGGATTCCCAGAAAATTGTTTTCCCCTGGATTTTGATCTTTGGATTGTGCCAGATCGATATCATGTTCGAGTGATCAAGAGGAGTATCTAAGGTTTTATCGATTCTTCTCAGTGCTCTTTTAGTGTTGTTAAAAATGATTTTACCAGAGGATGTGGGTATTCTGTTACCTGTTAAAAAATGCAATAGGTGAAGTACACCTAAGATTTCTTGTTCAATTACTAGCCAGGAAGGAGTATAATCAAGAGGTTGGGAAAGCCACAAGGAGCCTTGTCTAGCTAGGAAGGCTGATTGATATTTTTTTAAGTCAGCCAGATTCACACCACCAGGGTGAAAGGGTAAGCGTAGTTTTTTGAGAGAGACCCTAGCGCGTTTATTTTGCCAAATGAATTTTGATAATAGCTTATCCAGTTTGTGATGAAAATCCTCCGATAGTACAAGGGGTAGCATGCTGATAAGATAATTAACTATCTGGGTGACCATCATTTTGATGGTGTCAATGCGGCCCCACTATGTGAGAAATTTAGGGTTCCAGCCCTCCAGCAGTGTTTCTACCTTTTTCAGTGTTAGTTTTTCATTATGGCAGAGTGATTCTAATAAATCCGCGTTGAATTCTAGGCCCAGGTATTTAATGAAGTGGGATTGCCAGGTAAAACCTGTAGATTTAAAAAGGTCCCTCGAACTAAGATTGTTCAATCCCATGATTTCAGATTTGTCTTTATTGAGTTTGTAGCCGGACACCCGAGCATACCTTTCGATTGTCTCTAGTAGAGAGGGAATTGAGCGTGTTGCGTCTTCCGGCATAATAAAAACATCATCAGGGCATGCGGCCACCTTTATTGTCTTTTGGTTGAAAGTAACTCCAGAGATGGAGGGGTTTGAACCGATCCTGTGGAGGAAAGGCTCCAATGTCAGGATTAAGAGGGATGGAGACAGGAGTCAGCCCTGGTGAGTGCCCCTCTCCAAATTGAAGGTTGAGGATAAGAGACCGTCTGCACGTACTCTAGCGGAGGGTGCGCTATACAGGGCCATGACCATCCTTGTGAAAGTCTCACCTAGATTGTACTTCAAGAGGGTCTCTCGGAGGAAGGACCAAGAGACCTTGTCAAATGCTTTCTCAGCATCGAGGGTGACAGCTACAGTGTGTCGGGATTGGAAAGTTTGGCTTTCTCAATGATGTGACATAGGAGACAAGTGTTGTCGCTGGATAGTCTATTTTTCGTTAAACACACCTGGGAATGGTCAATTTAGGACGGCAACAACGGTTCTAGGGCCAGATGTACGACCATTGGCAATTGCGACTCACAAATTGCTCCAAATTGCAAGTCCCAATTTGCGAGTCGCAATTGCCAATGTACAACAGTGTCTGAGACACTGTTTGCGATTCCCAATGGGGTCGCAAGTTGCATGCCTCAATCATATTAATGAGGCTGTCGCAATTTGCGACCCCATTGGGAATGGCTGGCACTCCCAGGGATGGTGGCCTGCTGGGGTCAGCAGACCTCCATGTCTGGGACTGCTTTTAAATAAAGCAGTTTTTTTTTTTAAAATGCAGCCCGTTTTTCTTAAAGAAAAATGGGATGCATTTAAAAAAAAAATGAAACATTTTTGTTTCATTTTTTAAGGGCAGGACCTGCCTGCTCTGAAAAAATGTTTGCGCACCCATTCAGGTTTGCGAATGGTTTACCACCCTCTTGCAGAGGGTGGTAAACTGCGAGTGTTTTGCGACCGCAATTGCGGTTGCAAAACATTCTTACATAGGGTTCGGACTCACTATTAGGAAGGGACGCCCTCGGAACGCCCCTTCCTAATAGCGAGTTGCTAACCCTATTTTGCGAGTCGCTATTTAATTAGCGCCTCGCAAAATAGGGTTAGTACATGGGCCACAAGTTTTTTGTATGCGCAAACGAGTCTAAAACCCATTTGCGCATGCAAAAATCTGTCATACATCTAGCCCCTAGTCTTTTACAGAGGATTTTGGCATTGATATTTGCATCTAGATTAGTTAGAGAAATTGGCCTATAGTTTTTTACCAGCAAGGGATCTTTACCCTCTTTTGGGATAACCAATATAGTGGCTTTGCTGGTTGTGACTGTGATGGAACCTGAGTCTGAGAAGTGTTGGAATAAGTCTAGTAGAGTAGGATTAAGTACTGAGGCAAATGTTTTATAAAATTTTGCTGTGAGGTCGTCAGGGCCTGGAGCCTTGTTAGATTTGAGGGAGTCGTCTGCTTTGGACACTTCCTCAAGTGTTATTGGCTTACTAAGCCGCATTTTATCCTGGTCCGTGATAGATGGGCGTATGGTCTCCTCGAGATACTTCTTGCACTTCTCTACTGGCGGGACTGAATCTTCCTTGCATAGGGATACGTAGAAGTCCTTAAGGATCTCTATAATTTTATCGCAATTCGAATGGGGGACATTAAAATTGTATTTGAGCGAGTTAATGCCCCAATGATTTGGTTAATGTTCTAAGTATGAGGCCAGAATTTTTCCTGCCCTGTTGGCTTCACAAAATTTTTGGGACTTGTATTTATTAATCCAGATTCCCACTGTATCACTCAGAATTCTGTTGTATTCGGATTTTTTACTGGAGAGAGTGGAGAGGCTTTGTGTATTCAGATGGGAGATGTATGTTTTTTCCAGTGTTTTGATCTCTTTCTCCAAGGAATCAAAATCCCTGCTGTGGACTTTGTTTAATTTAGATTGAATTTCAATTAGGGTTCCTCTAACAGTGGCCTTGAGAGCATCCCAGTGGTTAGTCGGGGACGTATCAGATACCATATTTTCTTTCAGGTAGTTCTTAATCGTAGATTCAATTGTGTCTCTAGATGCAGCGTCTTTGACTCCTCATTGAATCTCCATATCTTTTTAGTGGGTCTTGTGTTGGTACCCGTGAGCTACAGGGTAATCGCCGAGTGATCTGAAATAAGCATGGGTAAGATGTCTGTCTGGTCTATTAGGTGTGTGTGGGACTTGGAAATCAGAAGATAGTCAATCCTAGAGTAAGAGTTATGGGGATTGGAGAAGAAAGCATAGTCCCTAGTTTCTGGGTACTGCAGTCTCCAAGGGTCAAGAAGGCTGAATCTGGTGCAAAGTTTGAGAAGCGATTTATGTGACCTGGTGGAGTGAAGTACTGATTTGGATTGACTGTCTTTGGTTAGGTCAATGGGGAGATTAAGGTCACCACCAAAGATAATAAGATTGTCAGCGGGGATCTGATACAACGGAGTGGCTAAGGAGTCCCAAAAATCTGAGTCCTCACCATTTGGGCCATACACATTGAGGACGTGAAGGCAATTGTGATTTTTGGATAGTTTTGTAAGGATCCATCTACTGTTATCATCTGTGGCATGAGAATCAACAGTGAGGCTGGAGTTTTTAGAAATTAACGTGAGTACCCCACCCTTTTTATTGTTGGCCAGGGAGCACAGAATGTCAGATAGCCAGCTACTCCCAAAAGAGGCCACTTCTCTATGGGATACTTTTGTTTCTTGTAGGAGAATCACATCTGCTTTGAGTTTGTAGAGGTAGTTCTCGATTTGTTTCTGTTTAACCAGATGATTTAGACCCCTAACATTTAGTGACACAATTTTCAGATTCATATCAACAGAATGTTTACTCATATTGACAATCTATGCATAAGTGATGCTTGAGTGGGGCACTAAGCGTGTGGTTGAAAACTGGTCGGGGGACACTAAGGTCCGCTTGGGGAGAGCACACAACTGCTAGCGAGCTGAGAGAGCTTAAGACCAGCACGTGACTCTGTGGTTGCAGCGCAGGACAGTGTCGCATGACTAAACAGGACAGCAGGTCAACCCAGGGAGTCTATAAATCCTGGGTCTGTTTGTCTGATAGGTTGAGTGTGAATCAAATGAGAACACAAGAGGCAAAGGAAAAAAAGCAACTGAGAATAGAACAGAGAACAAAACAGAGATACCAATAGTAACTGAAAAGAACTCAAATCTAAACCCAAGCCCAATTCCCACCCTCCCTTTCCTATACCTCCCACCCACCCACCCCACCCCAAACATTGACTGTGAGGGTGACGACAGCGGAGTGAAGCTTGATCCGTGGTGTACAGCAGTGCATTCAAACAGTTTGGTGTTAGTTTGATCCTAGTTTGAGTTTAAGATAAAGGGCCAGATCCTAAATACCAGCGTTCCTACTTGATCCTCTGTGACAAGTTAGCCTGATTTCCAGCATAAGCCCCTGAAATGAAGAGAGACCCAAGAAACCATTAAGCCAAGGAGGAAGTGGATGAGGACCCTCCCAGAACAAATTAATTCATTGGTGCATTAGTGTCCGGAGTTTATAGAGATAACCTATAACGCAACTCAAGACGACTAGGTGCTGTTGTACTGTAAGGTATGTAACAGGCAAAGTGTCAAGCATAGAGAGTAGGTTCGGACCTGACCAAGCTAATGCTATATTGCTATAGTGTATAAAATAGAGAATCTGGGTAACAGTGGCATGGCCATTCCTGGCCGTCGTAGTGTTATGCGAGTGAACAGTGGAAAACAACAGAACAGTGCTGAGAGCAGACAGCAATGACTAGAGGGCCCAACTGGATAACAGTGGCATGGCTATGTGTGGTCAGCGTAGTGTTATGTGAATGAACAGTGGAAAACAGCAGAGCAGTGCCGAGAGCAGACAGCAATGACTAGAAGGCTCAACAGGCGCACTGTGTGTAACAGCAAGATAACAAAACAGGCCACAAAAAGGTGCCAATCCAACCTGCTCAAAAAGCAGAAGTATAAACCAGAGTTTTCAAAAGTGTTCATGAGAAAATTGAAGAGGTCAGCGAAGGCCTTTTGAAATGAGTCTTGGGATGGATAGTGGTGCAGGATGCGTGTCCATTGAGGTTCCTTCCCTTTTATTTAAGAAATCTTGCAGGGCTCTATGGTCAGAGAAGATATGTTGTCTACCATCTACTTGAATTCTGAATTTGGCAGGAGCAATGAACGAGAATTGTATGTTTGCATTTTTCAGTATCGGACGTAGTGCAAGGAAGCCATTTCTGGTCTCGATCGTAAGTTTGGAGTAATCTTGTGATATGAAAATTTTTGGGCCATTTCACAGAATGTGATTATTCTTACGAACATAGCTGAGGATTATTCTGTGTGCTGGTATCTCAGTGGGTGACAGACAATCTGGCGGCTTTGGTTTTTGTGCGGAGACTTGAAAGAGGGAACACGATGAGCTCTTTCCAGTTCAAACTGGTTTTTGAACACGATGCCTGTCATTTGTGGAATCCATCTCTCCAGGAAGCTGATGCAAGAACCCGCTGAGCCCTCCGAACCTTCCGGAAGACCAAAGATACTCAGATTCCCTGTGCAATTCCTGTCCTCCAACTCCGATACCTCTCTCTGAAGGGTCTTAGAAGCATCCAGAAGTTTATTTACGTTTTGGAAGAGGTAGTGGCATTGTCTTCCAGGGTGCTGATACGTGATTCTGCCTCTGTTGCTCTGTTCTTAATGGCATTTATATCTGTTCTGATAGCGGAAATCTCCTGCTGCATCATATCTGTATTGACTTTAGTAGATTTTGCGAGGTCGTGGACTTCAGCCAGTTTTTTTAGACTCATGTCCATGGTGTTGTTAATTTCAGATTTTCCTTTGATGGGCAAATCAGGCAGAGGAGGTTCGGCTTTGGTACGTTTGTTACTCACTTTGGGCTCTTTGTCTGACGTATTGTTAGCTTTCGGTGGGTTGCTGCGGCATGCAAGTCAGAAGCCAGTTTACGCCCTCTTGATCTTGCTCTTAGTGTTCTTATGGTGTACTTATGGTGTAAGGCAGGGCTGAGGAAGATCAGAGCGCAGATGCAGATGGATACGGTAAGTTGTGGAAGATAGCGCTAAAGTGATGGAGTCCGATGTTCTGGAGTGATGTTCACTACTCTCAGACTGGTGGTTCTAGAAAGACGTACACCACCTTCAGTCTGGTGGATGAGTTGATGGTGAGTCCCCACACTCTTTCCAGGATGCAGGGAGAGAAGCCTTACCGTTGACAGACCTGATCCTGGGATAAAAGTCTCTGTGCCCTGTGTTCTGTGATCTGTGCCCTGTGATCTTTGTCCTTCTGATCAGTGTCTTCTTGTAGGTAAGAGTCAGGAACAGGATGGGTCACTCTAATTAAACCAGCATAAACTGGAGAGAGCTGGGCTCAGGAAGATCACTTCTCTGAACAGAGAGCCCGCTGACTGGGTACCATTTTAGGAACAGATAGGGCTCTCTGCGTGGTTCAGCCGTTCCTTTGGTGAGCCATGGCGCTCCCTCTTAATCGGGTAATTGATCTAAGCCAGTAAGCCCTCGGAGAGCCCCAATGTCGGTACCACACACTGTGAGCTGCCCACTGCTGCCGGCAATCAGCTGGATCTCGCTGCGATCTTTGTTTGTGCCAGCACCATTTTGGGTTCAGTCAGAGGAGATCGCCGGTGAAGCGAAACGGTTAGATTATAGCGGAGACATGCGTCTGGAGATGAGCACTGCGGATCGATCCACAATTAGGGGTCACGACATCCCTCAGGACTTACTTGGTGGAGTCTTGGGCATTAACTCCGCTCAGTGTGTTCGTTAATGCGGAGAGATGGTGGTCATTTTGCTGTGTGAGCAAAGAATGCCGGAGCTCCGCCAGAGGGAAAAATGTCACTAAATGTCTGCACAGCGTTGGATCCACTCCCGGGCCAGCTCCGGTGAAGCACAACACCTAGGGACTGGTAGGTATATGTTCAGAACCAGTCATTCTGCTGAGATAGCATGCTGCATTGGCCCGCAGTAGCAGAGCTACCCAATCAGGCTACCATGCCCCACGCTGTCCAAGCCACGCCCCTCATATAGCAGCATTTGTAATTTGGCATCTGCAACGCCAGGCCTGGAGTAAGTACCTTGATATAGAATACACAACCCAATCAGTATTTTCTGAGGTTAGTATGTGCATGGCTTCTGAAAGTCTCGTTATAGATAATCACAGACTGATTGGAATTAGCCACATTCTCCTGGCCTTGGCAAAAGCAGGGCAAAAAAACATGAAATGTTCCACAGTTTCATTGCATAACAAGTATGCAAAGCACATGGGAGTGATGGTACTTGCCTGCCACTTGTATCTAAACTCATGAACTGGCAAAGTTCCATATCTAAATTTTAAAAACAAGGATCTTGCCAGTGGGAGGTTCTATTCAGTCCAGAAACTGTTCATAAGCTGGGATACACTTAGGACCTGATTACGAGTTTGGCGGTGCAGCGCCAGGTCCGCCGAACCCATGGTCGGGCCGCCTTCCAGATTACGAGTGTTTCTCATGTCTGGCAGGCTTTTTTTGATGTTCCTGCAGCAGTGCCTTAGAAAATGGGCACTGCAAAGGGAACGCCAAAAACAGTTCCTGCTCGGCATGGACTGTAAAGTCCATGCTGTGTAGGGACTAGGGTGCATGCACACAGGGGGTACATGTTGTCCCCCCTGCATACACCCCATGGCTCAGATGCAACAGGGGCCCCCTTTGTTTCCTATCTGCCACGGTTTTCATGGAATAGGAACCGCCATGAAAACCGTGGTAGAAAGAAAACTTGTAATATGCTTGGTGGGACCACGGCGGTCCAGCCAAACATATTGGTGCCTCTACACCAGAGAACCACTGCCAGGGAATGGTGGTTCTCTGGTGACTGCAGGGGAGCCATGGCGGTCCGACTGCCCTAATTGTAATAGGGCGGTCAGAAGACCGCCCCCGCGAGTCTGGTGGTCTGTGGACTGCCAGACTCTTAATCGAGCCCTTAATGTAAGAAAACGCCCTGATAACGTACCAAGTGCAGATGGAGACATCCATCTATCCAGGATGTAATCCCAATATCTGTTCTTTAGTTGGGCTACCATACCCCTGGTGACACTTTCCAGTTTATCCCATATTCCTCATAAACCTAGTTCATACATCTACCACTTTATGTGTTTGAACCAAGGTATTGCTAGTTGTTAATCCAACTCTCTCATTCATCGACAGCTTGTTTCACTGGGATCTGAGATCTACCTGTCCAGAGATTTGCCCAGTTTTTAGGGCTGCAATAAGTGTAACATTCTTCAGCCCTAAGTCAAGTGGCATAGGGGTAAGTGGGGCACCTGTGGGTATAGCCAATAATAATCGAATAAACCTATGTTCTACTTTCTCTAGGCCCTTTGTATTATCAAGTCCCCATAGTCCTGCTCCATAAAGAGCCGCACCAAAACCCTTGGCTCAATATATTTCAAGTACCAGTGAAATTGGTCAGAAGTTAGATTTGTTTAATTTCTTCCCAATTGCAGCCTCAACATGTTGTAGGGATATTTCACTTTTCATTATTTGGGGGGCCCAGGATAGATTATTATCCAGCCTAACGCCTAAATATTAAATGTTGTTTACCCGTTCCAGGTTGCTCAATCCAAGCCACACCTTCCCTCTAAAGGTCTTTCGTGGCCGGAATGTCATGAATTTAGTTTTAGCAGCATTGAGTTCCAGGCCAAATCTGACACATACATCTGAGAATTGATATAAAATATTCTGTAAACCCACTGGTGTTCTGGAGATTAGCAATGTGTCATCTGCAAAGAGCAGAGTTGGGATTTGTTGAGTGGCTAACTTCGGGCAATCAGCTCTACAGTCATATAAGGTATTAGGCCGTTATGTAGATCATGAACAGGATTGGGGCCATAACACACCCCTGTCTCACCCCTCTTGTGACCTCTATACGGCCTGTTAATTTCCCCCCTTTACCCTATCTTACCTGTGCATAGTTCCCACTTGTGCAATCGAATTAGTAAGGATTGTAGTTCTAGTGGCATCGCCTTCAGGGCAACCCATAGCTTTTCTCAGGGAATCAGGTTGAAGACAGATTTTGGATCTACGAACACTATGTAGAGGTGCTCTTTCTTGATGGAGCCTGTCTTCCAGAGGATAGGAAGCGGAGCACCTGTTCTGTAGTGCTTGTGTATGCCCTGAAATATGCTTGTAAGTTAGATAGGATTTGGTAATCGTCCATCCATGTTTGCACTTTCATTAGCAGCTGTTAACTAAACATTTTTTGGGCATTATCTATCAAGCTGATGGGTCTATATTTGACAGGGCCACTCTTATCCCCATTTTGTGGATAGGGATTATTTCTGCCCCCTTCCATGTCTCGGGTTAGTTGTTTGATTATTTTTTAGCTTGTCCCAATCCTGAAACATAGTATTACTATTTTAATCAGTACTATGGTTTCTTACATAGGGCAGCTAGGCCTGCCACAGTGAAAATAGGGCCCGATTCACAAAAGTAATCTGAGACAAAATCCTAACTTTACGACTTTCGGTATTCACAGAAGGCAGTTAGGAGTGCTAAAGTTAGGATTTTGTCTCAGTCAATCTTAAATTTTGGTCTTAAGTTAAACTTAAGACAAACTTAAGTTTAACTGAGACAAAATCCTAACTTTACGACTAGGATTTTGTCTCAGTTAAACTTAAGTTTGTCTTAAGTTTAACTTATGACCAAAATGTAAGATTGACTGAGACAAAATCCTAACTTTAGTACTCCTAAATGCCTTCTGTGAATACCGAAAGTCATAAAGTTAGGATTTTGTCTCAGATTACTTTTGTGAATCGGGCCCAATGTTTTTAAGGTCTTGACACTGTAGGGACATGGTAACATTATTTTCTACATGCCCCACTTTTAAATACCATACACCCTATCTTGTGGCTGCAAAGCTTACATAGACTTACTGGTATTTACAAAGGAGGTATTAACCTGTTAAAAAGGGTAATTGAAATAGGTTGAACTGCAGGTTAAAAAGTAGCAATCAGGCTACAACAGTAGGCCTGAAGCAATGTTTCCTTGTCACGCTAGTGGATGGCATAATAAGTGCTGCAAGCCACAGGTGACTTTTAACTTTTCATGCCATGCAGTTTCTACACCTCATACTATGGACTTTTAGGAGAGTTAAATCTTCCAATTAAGGATTATTAAATTTCTACATGTTTTAGGGTTCAAAGAAACTACACTGGGCATTGGACAGCAGTGCCCCAGGGTTGTGCAGAGTCTAAAAACTAGCAATAAAATTCAGCAAATATAGGGATGACCATGCAAAAGGGGATTTTCTCTCATGCCCCATCATGTTTTATGGATGAAGTGCATTTCAACTTTAGAAAACAAGTCATTTTGTTACTAATTATTAGTGTTTCTATTTTCATTATGGCAAAGATTGCCCATGTCACCATAGGTATTTTTTCCCCCAGCTCTGCCAGGCTGTATCCCTCCCATCTGTGCAGCTCCCTATGTGGTCCTTTCCTTGCACGTACTTCTCTCTGCCCACACCTCTGTCAGCCTGCACCCATTCCGCTCCTATTTGTATCTGCACCTCTTCCTACTTGCACCTCTGTCAGCTTGCACCCTCCTGTACCTATCTCTATATGCACCTGTCCCTGCTGTACCCTTTTCAGCCTCCACCATCCTAAGTCTGTTGCTTTCCCAGTCTGAACCTTTCCTTTTTCATACCTTTCTCTAACTTCATTGTTCAGGTCACAGCTCACACTGGACCCTGTCCGTACTTCTCCCTGCAAGCCATATCTCTCGCAGCCTGCACCCAGCTTGTTCTTCTCCCTTCCTGACCTCTACCTTGCCAAACCTTCTCAACCGGAACCTTTCCCTGCATGTATTTCATCCTATCAGCTCACTTCCTAATCCGGACGTCTCTCTATTTGCATCTCTCCAAGGCCAGTTCTCTCCTAGCCCACACCTATCACCCATGTACCATTCAATTGCCACCAATTTCTTTTTATCTCTACTGGCCTGCATTTCTCTCTGTTGGCAACTTGCTGCTGAATCCTCTTTAATCCTGGTACATACCTCCCTCTGTCTGTACCTCTCCCATACTCCACTTCTAGCAGTCTCTCTTGCAGCCTGTATGCTTTCCTGGTTCCATCTCTCCCTACTTGTATTTCTCCTGTTCTGTACTGCTCCATCCCCATGCACAGACATCTCTGTGTCCGTAATTTGTTCTGCTCCCATTTATCCCAGCCACTACCCTGCAGCAACCAATGTTATTATCATTTTAGTTTTCTGCGCCTGCTTAGGTGAGGAAGGGGCGGGGCTGGGGTGGGGTGGCCAGTGCAGGGGCCAGGGGGAGGAGTGGTGAGCACACTCTAAGTGCGCATGACTGTTTGGCTGGCCGTCTTGGGCTGGCCAAACAGTTGGTGAGCAGTCAAAATATCGAAAATTAAATATCGATATACACTACTATCGAGGTGACAATATCGAAGGGACAGAATATCGATGTTAAGAATATCGATGGACAGAATATCGACCCTAAGGTAAATAATATCGATTTTTTTATATCGATGTAAGTAATATCGAAGTTAGTAATATCGAAATCAAATATATCGATGTTACTAATATCGATGTTACTAATATCGATATTTGTATTATTGTTATGTATTTTGTTATGTGTTTAATATGTATGTGTTATATGTGTTTTTGTTAAGTGTTCTACTTGTCTAAAAATATAGGTATACACTTTTTATATGTTAATAATGTTTTTTTAAAGTTATTTTTTTTTTTAGTACCGTAGCGGGTTGTGGGTTTATAGCGGAATAGGGTGGGAAGTAATTTAATTATACTAAATTAATTATTAATTTTTAGGAATTATAAATTAATTTTAATTATTTTTTGCGTTTAAGTTCTGTAGCGGGTTGTGGGTTTATAGGGGAATAGGGTGGGAAATAATTTAATTGTAATTAAGTTATAATTTATTTTAATTAATTGGTATTGATAATTATATTATTGTTAATTAATTAATAATTGGTAATTAATATTTATTAATTGGTTATTAATTTTTATTAATTGATTAATTGATCATTATGTTAAGTGTAATATTTTATTATTGGAGTGTGTTGTGCGTTTATAGGGGAATAGTGTTGGAAGTAATTGAAATCTAATTAAGTAATTATTAAATTTATTGTTGGGTATTGATAATTAATTTATTGGACATTAATTATTAATTGGTAATTTTTTTAAATTAATTTTTTGGTTCTAAAAATTAATTTATTGTTGTTTTATCATTAATTGGTAATTAAATATTATTAAATATTATTTATTGATAAATTTAATTAATATATTAATAAGTAATTATTAATTGGTAATTAATGTTTAATAATTATTATTATTGGTATAAAAAAGCATTTAATTGTTCAATATTAGTTAATTGGTAATTAAGTTTTAATAATTATTATGTTTTTGTTATTAAAAATATTTTATTGTTCAATATTTATTATTTGGTAATTAATATTTATTAGTCATTATTTATTGGTGTTTATTATTAATTTATTGTTAATAAATTTTCCATTGGTAATTATGTTTTTAATAATTATTTATTGGTATTTGTAAATAGTTTAGAGTTATTTAATAATTCATTAATTATTTTAAAAATTATTTTATTTATAAGTATGTTATTTTTAACTTCTACGCTATCCAACACTTTCCCTACTGTTGCACTCTCTGGAGTTGGAATAGTAATTTTTACCCCTACGCTATCCAACACTTTCCCTACTGTTGCACTCACTGGAGTGGGAATAGTAATTTTACCCTTACGCTATCCAACGCTTTGCCTACTGTTGCACTCACTGGAGTGGGAATATTCATTTTTACCCTCCCGCTATCCAACGCTTTCCCTACTGTTGCACTCCCTGGAGTGGGAATAGTAATTTTTACCCCTACGCTATCCAACACTTTCCCTACAGTTGCACTCACTGGAGTGGGAATAGTAATTCTTACCCTTACGCTATCCAACGCTTTCCCTACTGTTGCACTCACTGGAGTGGGAATATTAATTTTTACCCTCCCGCTATCCAACGCTTTCCCTACTGTTGCACTCCCTGGAGTGGGAATAGTAATTTTTACCCCTACGCTATCCAACACTTTCCCTACTGTTGTACTCTCTGGAGTTGGAATAGTAATTTTTACCCCTACGCTATCCAACACTTTCCCTACTGTTGCACTCACTGGAGTGGGAATAGTAATTTTTACCCTTACGCTATCCAACGCTTTCCCTACTGTTGCACTGACTGCAGTGGGAATATTCATTTTTACCCTCCCGCTATCCAACGCTTTCCCTACTGTTGCACTCCCTGGAGTGGGAATAGTAATTTTTACCCCTACGCTATCCAACACTTTCCCTACTGTTGCACTCACTGGAGTGGGAATAGTAATTTTTACCCTTACGCTATCCAACGCTTTCCCTACTGTTGCACTCACTGGAGTGGGAATATTAATTTTTACCCTCCCGCTATCCAACGCTTTCCCTACTGTTGCACTCCCTGGAGTGGGAATAGTAATTTTACCCCTACGCTATCCAACACTTTCCCTACTGTTGCACTCTCTGGAGTTGGAATAGTAATTTTTACCCCTACGCTATCCAACACTTTCCCTACTGTTGCACTCACTGGAGTGGGAATAGTAATTTTACCCTTACGCTATCCAACGCTTTCCCTACTGTTGCACTGACTGCAGTGGGAATATTCATTTTTACCCTCCCGCTATCCAACGCTTTCCCTACTGTTGTACTCCCTGGAGTGGGAATAGTAATTTTTACCCCTACGCTATCCAACACTTTCCCTACTGTTGCACTCACTGGAGTGGGAATAGAAATTTTTACACTTACGCTATCCAACGCTTTCCCTACTGTTGCACTCACTGGAGTGGGAATATTAATTTTTACCCTCCCGCTATCCAACGCTTTCCCTACTGTTGCACTCCCTGGAGTGGGAATAGTAATTTTTACCCCTACGCTATCCAATACTTTCTCTACTGTTGCACTCTCTGGAGTGGGAATAGTAATTTGAAGCTCTACGCTATCCAACATTTTTCTTACTGTTGTGTTTTTGGGAGTTGCAATAGTAGTTTTATTCCCTCCGCTATTTAATATTTTTTGTATTATTTTAGTTAATGTAGTATATAATTAATTTTAAAAATATTAAAAGTAAATTTATTTTTTAAATTTGTTATACATAATTATTTAATTTTTATTTATGTTATTGTTTTATGTGTATAGATGTATTTGTAATTTATAATATTTTTTAATAATTTATAATTTATTAAAATAATTATTCAAATTGATTATTAAGGGGCTCATTACGATACCCGGCGTAAAAAAATCCGCCAGGCATGGAAGCGGCAAAAATCCGCCCGCACACACCGCCTGAACACCGACCACGCCATTATGAGTACACAAACCGAAAACCGCCATCGGCGGAAAAATCACACAAAATACCGCCCGCCATCGTCCGAGTCGGAGTCAAACCGCCCGCCACGGACGGAAACACGCACGACAACACAAAACCGCCCGCCCACACGGCCGACACACCGCACGTGAAATTACGATCGCACCGCCATGAGCGCGGAAAAACAACAAATATACCGCCCGCCAGCGCAAACAACGCCGATGAGAATCGACACGGCAGAAGCCATGGCGCCCACGTACCTGCACAGAAACCATCCGCACACAAAACCAATAGCACACAACATGGCCAACAAGTCCACACAGCAAGGCACACACAAATACACAAGCACAGTACACATCCCGAAAACACCCCCCGGACAAACAAAAAATACAAAGGCCAGAACCCCAGACACAACACACCTGAAAACAACAGACCATGAGGACACACCCACATAGGTGAGTACAAAAGCAGCACTCCCACAGACCACAACCCCTTGCTACATTGCAAACCAGAGAGGAGAGGAGAGGACACAGTGACACAGCAAGGACAGCAGCACACCACAGAAACGCACACATCACAACCACCACCACCACCACCAAACACCGGCACCACAAACCCCCTGCACATTACACAACACACACCGCACCAGCACCACAAACACCATGGCACCACAAAGGATGCCCAAGTTCACGCCCATGGAGCTGACGGTCATGGTCGACGAGATCATCAAGGTGTACCCACAAATCTATGGGAACATGGTCCAGCACACACCACTAGCCACCAGAAACAGAATGTGGAACCGGATCGTAGACCAGGTCAATGCAGTCGGGACCCTGCCCAGGAACAGGGTCGAGATTAACAAACGTTGGAATGACGTAAAGAGCCTGGTCAAGAAGAAGGAGGGCAAAAACAGAGAGCTGGCTGCCGTCACTGGCGGAGGGAATCCCGCGCTCTTTAAGACCTTCAAAGCGTGGGAGGAGAAGGTGCGAGTCGTAATCCATCCGGAGATCCTCGCCGGATTAGCAGGGGAGTGGAGGCTGGTAAGTACAAACTAATGTATACCAGCACACCGCTATGTACTCACATGCGCAACTACCATGCCACAGCTCCCAGGGACAAACACCCCCATGTCCAGCACACAATACACAACACATCACACACACATGCAACAGACACTACCACACACAGCCCAAACCGAACAACTGTAAGATGTGTGGGGACATGTGTACACTAAGCCAGCCACGTAACCACCAACAGGTCCCCAAATATGCCAGAAGCGCCACAACGAGCACCCACCACACCCATGTGTCCGCCACAGCTGCACTAACCGACAAGTAACAGGTAAGTGGCAGGAACACAAAGTGCAGTGGGTGGGAGGGTGGACAGCCCAAGTACAACACACACCAGGCCCCAGTCCCACAGCACAGCAAGGAGGAGCATCCCCCACACCCCACAGCCACGTGTCAGCCACCGCAGTGCACAACGACAGCCGAAAGGCAGACATCACGGTCCACAGCAATCGGTGTCAGTGGGTGTACAGCCACCCCCACGACCCACTACACCCCCCACCCCCACAGACCTGCAACATGGAGCACCCCCGCTTAGAGCCATGTGGCATCCAGTACAGTGCACGCACGAACAACTTGCAGGTGGGAAACTGGACAGGGCTGGATTACTGGAGGCATGAGGACCATAACACCACCAACACATGGGACATGTCACGTAGCACACGGACACGCAGCACCGCCCACCGTCACAAACAAGTGAACAATGTGCACACGGACATGAACAGCAGACTCACACCCCACATGACCCATCACAGACATAGCAACACCCAAGGAGCCACGTCTGCATGCACAAGCCACACTGAATATAGTCCCACACGGCAGCCACTGTGCAACTCATCACACACAACCGAAACACCATTGAAGTCCTGTCCATGTAGCCCCCACTGCCTGTCAACCCCACACCCCACAACTACGCCTATGTAAGACAAACAACACTAGACGCAACAGAGCGGAACAACAGAAATGCACACGAACACCACTGAACCCATCAAACTCACAGACACACCATGCACATACAACATACCATCCATCCCATCCGTCAGCCCCAGTCACATGAAAGGCATGTCATCCGCACAGCTGCCACACATACAGCAGTCACGCTAAGACACATGCCCATGACCAACCATGTGCCAGAAGTCAATTAAGCGCACGACACACTGTGAGCAACAACACACAACATGGGCCACACCCCCCCCGAGCACTGCAGTGATGCACATGGCACAGGGCAGCACGCACACCAAGGAGATGGGACAACTGCAATACGTTGGCTGGCACACAACTATCACTCACTCATAACGATGCGTCCAATGCCATGTCCAGTAACCACAACAGACAGCAAATATGCAGGGCATGTCAGGCATGCACACACCTCAGACCATGCACTGTCATGCTGCCACAACACATGTCACGTTCGGCACCCATGGCTCACAGCATGTACCCCAAAAGCATATCCCCTCCCAAATGCGAATCTGGGGCATGGCCCCCATGTTGCCATATGCGTTCCTAAGCGTTCCATTTGAACCCCAAAAGCATATTCCATCCCAAATGCGAATCTGGGGCATGGCCCCCATGTTGCCATATGCGTTCCTAAGCGTTCCATTTGAACCCCAAAAGCATATTCCATCCCAAATGCGAATCTGGGGCATGGCCCCCATGTTGCCATATGCGTTCCTAAGCGTTCCATTTGAACCCCAAAAGCATATTCCATCCCAAATGCGAATCTGGGGCATGGCCCCCATGTTGCCATATGCGTTCCTAAGCGTTCCATCTGAACCCCAAAAGCATATTCCATCCCAAATGCGAATCTGGGGCATGGCCCCCATGTTGCCATATGCGTTCCTAAGCGTTCCATTTGAACTCCAAAAGCAAAGTACAAACCAGACCCAGGATGGGCCAGGAGCCCGCATACACCAGAGTCACAATGAGTAGGGGCAAAGCAACACACCCATCGGCATGGCCAATCCGTCCCATGCCACATGTGCACAGCACACAGTCCCATTGCCTAGCACACACAACTACAGATGCCACAGCCACACACTCGCCTCCGGGAAACCCATGTACGAGATTGCACGAACTGCCAATGTCAGACGACTAATACATACTTCGCCAGGTGCAACACAATAACAAATCTCATTCTCTCCACAGGTGACGAACTGCTGGACGCTGGGGATGGAGACAGCAGCCAGCACATCCAGCCTACAAGCCCCCAACGAGGACACACGGATCTGGAGGATCTGTCCACCTCTTCGGACACGGACCACCAAGCTGGCCCATCTGGCGTGGCAGGGCCCAGCCGCTCCCCAGGACCCCTCCTACCCACCAACCCATCATCCAGGGATGCTGAACAGTCCCAGTCCCCTGCTGCCACTGTCGTTGCGGCCACACCCACGGTCATTGCGGCCACTACCACTGCCGCAACCGCCACCATCGCCGCACCGACCACCACCGCCTCCACCACCACCACGTCTTTGCTGGCACCAGCCCCAGCGCAGGTGGTGGCCCGGCCGACTGGATCCACCCTGGGAGCCACAGCGAGGACCGTGGTGAGCAATGTGGCTAGTGGGCAGGCCGGTGGCAGCAGGACTGGTAGGAGGAGCAGGGTCAGGGAAACGCCAGCCTCCCCTGAGAGCCATGCCCTGCCTCAAATGGCCAGAGTCCTTGGGGCCTATGAAGAGGCCCAAGGACAATGGGCCAGGTCTGCTACTGACACGCGGGAGGTGCTGGGGGTGCTGAGGTCCATGGACGCCCATATGGGCCAATTCGTGTCCCGTATGGACCAACTCGTGGACCTCATGGGCCAGCTGGTGGTGGCGGTGGGGTCACAGGCAAGGCCAGCAACACCACCTCCGCCACCACCTGCTAGGGCGCAGGGTCGGCCAGCAGTGTCCACTTCCCCTGCGTCCACAGTCAGTGAGCACACCTCACCCACCACCAGCAGGTCGCCACCACACACCCCCCCTCCCAAACGTGGAAGGGGCCGTCCGAAGAGGAAACAGATCTCCCGGGAGGACTTCGCATGCTCCAGTCGCAAGTGAGGCAGCCAGCCAGCCTTCCGCCAGCCTTCCTTGACCAGCCACTGCATTGACTTGCTCTACGATCCCACTCCACACAGCCATCTGGATGGCATGTGTGTGTTGGACTATGGACATAGAACCAGTGGGTACACCCTGATCATCTGCAGCCATGACCGACAGCTCATTGTCACTGCACGCACCACTTTTGTCATCACCTTACACACAATCACATGTCACAGTTTGTAATAAATGCACCTTTTTCACTAACTGCTGTTTGTGCCCTGTGTTTTATTTGTACGGAATACAACGGCCACCTTGGGCGGAAGGGCACCTGATGCGTGGCATGGCAATGGAATCCGGAGGGCCTGTAGGGACCTAGGGGTGGGAGACAGAACAGGAGCACATTCAATGAGTGTGTCACACACCCATCACACAGTACATGTCAACAACTACAAGCAATGTACACACATCGCACAGAGCAATAGGGCACAATGCCACAGTCACCAACAGTGGCATACTACCCTGGCCATGGAGCGTTGACACACTGCACGCAGTGAACATACGGCCACCCTGACACAGCACACACACACCTGCATAGATACAGACACATCATCCGTCGTACATGGACACTCACCGTCAAGTGAAGTAGCGGGCGATGAGCTGCTGGCGCACATTCCCAGCTTCCTCCTCTCCGCTGTCCACCTCACTCGAGCTGTCCTGGTCTGCGGGCTGGGGCCCTGGTTGATCTCCGTCATCCACAATGAGGGTGATCTGCTTCCGAATGGCCAGATTGTGCAGCATGCAGCACGCCACCACTATCTGGCACACCTTCTGTGGGGAGTACGCCAGTGCACCCTCGGTGCGGTCCAGGCACCTGAACCTGGACTTGAGGAGGCCAAAGGTACGCTCGACCACACGTCTGGTCCTCCCATGTGCCTCATTGTATCGATCGTCTGCTGGGGTGCGAGGATTCCTCAATGGACTGAGCAGCCATGCCCCATTCGGGTACGCAGAGTCACCTGGGTGTGAGGGACACAGAGAACCGTAGCTATTCCAACTGGACAGGGGTCAGCATCGCACAACCAGCACGCTACACCACTCCACATACTCACCGACAATACAGGCACGATCCTGTTGCAGATTGGCCATCAGTCGTGGCAAGATGCTGTTGCGCATTATGTGTGCGTCATGGGCCGAGCCTGGAAACTTGGCACACACGTGGGTGATCACCATGTCCGCAAGGCACACCACTTGCACATTCAAGGAGTGCGTGTGCTTCCTGTTGCGGTACAGGTGCTCAGTGGCCTGTGGTGGAACAAGGCCAACATGAGTGCAGTCAATGGCTCCCACGACGTGTGGGATTCTGCCAAGGGCATAGAATGCACCCTTCACTGCCGCCAATTCACGAGCCCTGGGGAAGCGGATGTACCTGTTCCGGTACAGCATCATGGCTGCCAGTACATCCCTCAGCACCTTGCTGAACATGGGCTGGGACATCCCTCCTCCACTGCCCACTGTGTGCTGGAATGACCCAGTGGCGAAGAAATGCATGGCGGCCATCACCTTAGCCGTGGGGGTGACAGCAGTCGGATACACCCTGCGGGGACGGAGATGGGGCTCTAACATGGCACACAGTCGATGCAGAGTTGGCCTGTCCAGCCGAAACTTCCTGATTACCTCTGTATCGTCCATGTCCGCCAGCAATTGGTATGGGCGGTCAATGTTCGGTCTCCGCCTGGGTTAAATGGCAGAGGACACATGTCAAAGCAACACGGCACATAGCAATTTCGCATACACATCACTGACATGACTGAGCAAGCACATGAGCCACAGCCCAGCTGTCAAGCTGGGACGGCACGGCCACAATACACTTACACAGGTCTCCCAACAATGGCAATGGCAAGTGAGACATACCACTGCCATGTGCATGCACATGGTGATCTAGGCCCCAATGACTTGCGGGGCGTGCTGATGGGGACTGACTGCATATTCGTCAAGCGGCAACGCCACGGCAACATGAGTGTCTGCTGAGCATGGAACTGCTTCCGAGGCTGGATGAGTATGGCACACGACGACGACGATGTGGGCACGGGCTGAGCGGCCAATACAAGTGGGACCTGTGGCACGAGGGGATATGAGACAGTAGTAGGTGTCAGCACTGCACCCTATGTACAGCACTGTACGGATCACAGCTCCCGAAACATTGACTGGTGTCCACATTGACAGCCCCATGCCAAGACGGCTGTGTGCTTGCAGTCACAGGTGAGAGGTTACATTGCACGTGCCAGGTGGCAGACGTACATAGTGGGAGCTGGCATGTGTGTGCATGTGTCTCCTGTTCAGGATCCACCAGATGGGCGCTGACTCTGTACTGACCATTGGACACAGCATGTTCCGTGGAAGGCTTGTGTGTGTGGGATGGTGGCACTGGATGTGCCTCCGTTGGGTGGGGGGCCATGCACAGGGCGGGTACGTCGATGATTGCGCATTGTTGGTCACGGTGGGTGCACCAACTAAGATGTGTTGCCCTGTGTTCAATTCCTATGTCCGCATGATGATGGACTGTGGATGTGGGCAGACTACACATTGGTCGATGTGCTGTCTATATGCATGTGCCTTCACACCAGGCACAGCTGCCCCTGCACATGTGACCCCTGCTGGACTCGCTGCTGGGTCTGTGGAGCTGATGCACCTTCTGCGCGTGGGGCGGACAGCTCTCCTCACTTCCCTCATTGCGCATGTCATGTCTTTGCCGCAGGTGACATGGATCATGGAGGGCCCACATGTACGCGTGGGTAGGCTACACATGATTGTTCACTGGTCGCCACCCCCAGTCAGTGTTTCGAATGGGAAGGTTGTCGTGCTGGTGGTATGTTCGATGTGGCGGATGGGCGGGCCTAGGTGCGGGCTTACATTCCGGACATGGGGGTAGTTGGATTGGCGACTAGTTGCAGTACACACGGGACACGTCTCTTCCTTTCCACATCTGGTTCATCCCTTGTACTAACTGACAGTGATACAGTCATCTTCGCCCCAGCCCTCATGTCCTCCCCTCGCCCCCCAATATGCATGCTCACCTGCGAGGCTAGCGCTTGCACAGGCAGCCCCAAGCTCGCACCAGAGAGGGCAAGGAGTGTATGTGTGGGTCCAGTTGCACGAGTGGGCTGTCTCAGGGTATGATGTGTGGCGGGACGCCGTCCACCTGCGTGGTGCCCCAAATGGAGACCCGGCCTGCATGGACTATGCATCACAGTCTTCGCCTTCCGGATCCGCCACCTGCGACACCCAGTGGCTGTGGCTGCCCTTGCGGCCAGGCCGCGTCCGTCTGTGGCTGATGGCCCACACATTCACTCTTTGGCCTCTCTGGGGAGGGCTCGGGGGTGGTGGCGCACGCGCTTGCACTTAGTCGCAATGGCATGTGGCGTGGTTGGTATGATGGGCAATGGATGGGATGGTGCGAGCCACCTCCCGTGACGTCAGTGCTGCTCGTGCTGTGGTGCGTCCCCCTACACTTCCATTTGACTTGTGCCATGCAAGACGTTGAGGTTCTATTGCCTGCGTGATATGACCAGGAGGAGCGCGAGGAGACCTCTCACACACCATGCTCCACTGCCATCCCGTGCCCTGTATCGCCTGTGCGGATTGACTATGTTGGGGTTACACCTGGTCGACTGGGGCTGTGTGTGCCTTGTCAAGGGGCATGGCGGGCGCACAACAGGATCCAGCTTGTCCACAGAGGGTGGGCTGAGGTGCGCCTGGTACCGCCTTGTACGTGTGCCCGGCTGCTGTGCACACACGTGTTCACTCCCCCGACAGGTGTCCTCTCACAATGCCCAGGGAAGCGGTGGTGTACTGTTCATGAGCCCTCCCAACACGGCGTGCTCCAACTTGGCATGTGCGCATCTACCCGTCGCACCCACCCACCTGAGCACTGCGTCCATACGACTTCACACGACACATGTGTGTCTTCCACAGTAGTGCTACTCATTTGCGTTGACATCCAATACCAGTGGACTACATGGTCATGTCACGACTGCCGTGTACTTCACATACTCTCATCCTCTCTCATTCGTACTTGTGAAATGAGTCAGCGGAGACAGTTTTGGTTTCAAACATTATATTGAGTCTTCTGTCCTCTGTGATGCAGTATAGTGGACACTACTGGCAGCGGAATACATGTTGAGGATATACTGAGCATGATTACAAATGGGATAGGGTGTGGGGTTACATCTGCTTGGCCAAGGCTGTGCTAATGTACATTTACGTATAGCTGCGGAGCTGCGGACTTTGACACAGACGGTATACATGTAGCCTACCAGACCGCTCGGCATCATGGGCACAGTCCATCTCAGTTCCATGTGACAGGTTTGCTGCGGTTGTTCCTCATGCACGCGTGCATGTGAGATGACATCAGGGCATGTGCTTGCGTGCATGCAGCGGCGTGCCACTTGTTGTTGCACTGTGGTGGTTACTGGACATGTCACAGTCACTGGGGTCGTGTTGTTGTTGTATGCACTTGTCGTCCATGCAAAGGTCCTGGTATGGGATTCCCGGGGCGGGGGTGGGAGGGGTGCAGCACCCACAGACTCCAGGCGACCTATTCATGTTCACTGAGCGGTGTGTGTGTCCATGTGCGCTGGATCCATGTCGTGTCCTGGTTGTTCGTGCAGTTCCGTCCATGTGGGTGCGATGCACAGAGCCCATGCCACTGCCTCCCACGATGCATGCGGTGTTCCTGGATGTGATGGGGAACAGTGTGCATGTCCCGGTCCTATCCGATGTCATGGCGATGTCGTTGATGGTGTGGTTACAGTTGCCGGTCGTTTGGTATGGCTGTTGTGGTGGTGACTGGCCAGTCCGTGCGGAAGCTGAGCATGGGTGCGGGGTTGGACTTCATAGGTCACTCGGGGAACCTGCGTTGTGGTCCGACGTATTTACAGGTTGTCAGGTATGCGATGCCGTCCAGCAGGGCTTCCATGTCATTGGTGGTGTACATGTTTGCCAGCCAATGAAGCGGATGGTGGCTGTCAAGGTGTTGTTCGTAGGTTGTCCCTTGGAGGACCATGATGGGGCATGCTGGGTGACATTCGATGTAGCTGTTCTCGATGATCCGTCGTGTGGAGGCACAGTGGTTCCATTTCAGTGCGCGTGCGATGTTGGCCACATACGCCATGCCCCCATAGGCAGAGCAGGCCCTGTCGTGTGCGTCCAGAGGGAGGAGTAGTGGTAGCAGGTCCGCCTTCAGACATGCCGGGTTGGAGAGGCATATCTCGACGGGATGCTGGTAGGGACACCTCCGACAGTAGAAGACGGGCATGACGCAGCTGAACAATGTGATGCGGTAAGTCAGTCGGTAACTTACGTTCAGCAGGGACAGGAGATCGCATCCCAATGTATGTATCGTGTTGGTTTGGTACAGCTTGATCTGTTCGGCGTAGTTGGGTAGGTGTGTTGCGGTTGCCATTTCGCAGCGGTTCGTAGAGGTGGCGTGCTCCGGCTGTGTGTGCAGTCTGCAATGTGCACGCTCCGGGGTTGCTGTGAGCTCTGTGTAGTCGTGGGGAGACAGGACTTGTGTTCTGTTGGCTTGTTTGGAGGACACGGGCCCTCTTCCCACATGCTTCTCAGACAGTTCAAGGTCAGTGCTGTGTGACTCCTTCCAATTAACTTGCATGTGGCCGACATGGGGGAGTGTTTTCTTCTTTCTTCCCCGTCCGTTGTGTGCTTCTGTGATATGCGCTATCTGCCGTGTGGTCGGTCTCCTCGGCATGCCTGTGTTGGTCTATTCTTGGACAATGGCTGTATTCACCGGCTTCTGTCGTAGGGCTGTGGTTTCGGTGTTGGAATGGAAGGTCATTCAGTGCTGTCTGCTCTCCCTTGTGTGGGCGGCAGGCTGCCTTTCCGCTCTGCGTTGGGCCTTGTGTGTGGATGTAATTCTTGGGCCACCTGTTGTCGGTCACCGGGCTCTTTGGTGTTCCGTTTCATGTGTCTTGTTCATATGTGCAGGGTGGTATGGGTTTTTCAGTGTGGTACTGGCGTTCCTCTTCCCGAAGGGGCCCTGCTTCTCCTAGTTGGTGTTGCCGCCGCTGTGTGCTTCGCCATGTTTGTTACACTGGGGTGTGTCCTGCTGTTGCGTGACTTCACTGACATGTGTGCGTCGGTTGTGTGGCGTTGGGTGTTGTCCGTGAATTGGGCGTTGGGGACATGTCTGTGGCCGGCCTGTCACGTGTCATGTGCGTTCGGGGTGGGGCTGGTGTGTGTGCTGCTTGGTTGTGTCCCTGTGTCTGTGTGCGACGCATGCATGGCGCTGCGGTTGGCCTCTGCGTTGTGCGCATGTGTGGCGGCGTCATCGGCGCTTTGGGGCCGTGACGGGGTGGTTGGTTCCTAGTCCCAGGTGGTGTGTACACATGTGTTCTGCGATGTTAGGATTTGGCCTGTGTGTCATATGTGGATGCAATGGTGGATGTGTAGTGTGCACGCGCTGGTGGGGGTTGTCCGCTTTTTCCGCCCTTGCACTGTGTGCGCTGTTTGCGTGCACTTGTTGTGTGTGTGCCTACCTGCGTCTCCGCGGTACGTTGCGTCCTTGGTGGTGCATCAGCAGAAGCATGGGAAGGGCCTGCAGTGCTGGATTCATGCCCGGGGTGCCGCTTCTTCGTTGTCCGTGCTCGGCGTCCGTGTTTCCGCCTCTCTTTCACGTGCGGTGTCTCTTTGCCGTGGGAGCCGTTTGTTTGCGGCATCGTAATTTATGCGCCGGGCGGGACGTGTTTCGTCGGACGGTGTGTGTCAGTTGTGCTGCGCCGCTACGTGTGCGGGCGCACTTTGATGGCGGACGGTGTTGCTGGCTTGCCGGCGGTGTTTGGCCTGCTTTTCGCATCGTAATTGGGCGGGCGTGTGGACTGCTGCGTGCCGGCGGTAACTGGTGGTTTTTGCATCCGCCAGCACGGCGGTTGTGCTTCCGCCCGCCATCGTAATGGGCCCCTAAGTAAGTATATATATTATATATTATATGTATATGTTTAATTAATGTTTTATTAAATTATATATATTACTTATTAATTTTAAACATTATAAAATATTTTTAACTATGTTTATTTTATTTATAAGTATTATTTAGTTTATTTTACATATTTTTTTTAACAAAAAAAACCGATATTTTTAATAACGATATTTTTGACATCGATATTTTTTTTCGATATTTTTGTACTTACCATGTTGTAGATAGGATATCGATATTGTTGACATCGATATTCTTGCTCCGATATTTTTGTAGGTCGATTTTTTGACCTTCGATATTTTGTCAGTGATCCCAAACAGTTATGTGCCCTTTGCAAGTTCTCCATTGGCTGTATTTCATAGCCTAGGTGGAGAAAATACACAGCTTCCCAGTTCCTCTCTGAGCGCCGAACCATGGCGCTCAGACCAATGACAATGTTGCTGTAAGGCAGCATTGTGATGGACTAGGGGAGTCTGGGAGCCTGTGTGCTTCCTGGTTCCTGCTTTCTACTGTCGGCTGAGGAGCCGAAGAGGACCGAGAGACTGCGAACGGCTGGCCTGCAGGTAAGTGGTTTTAAAAAAAATATTTTTTTATTTACCCCACCACCCCCGTTAAGTAGTGGCCACCAATGCTAACAATGTCCCAGCCCTTAGATCTACCTGCTCTTACACATCCAGACTTGACTATCCCCTCACCTCCCTCTGTCCACTTCCTTTGCTGCCGCCTCCTCTTCTTGACTATGTATCTCCTTCTCCGTACTTCTCCCTCTGCTTACCTCTTCATGCCCACATCTCTCCCTGTACACACCCAGCTTACACCTTTCCCACACCATAAATATCCCAACTGCAAATCTCCTTGTCTGCATCGGTGCCTGTTCACACTTTTCCCAACATGGATTTTTCTTTGCTTCCACCTCTGCTGATAGTACCTCCCTCATCTGCATGTCTACTTACCTGCACTGCTCCCAGCTTATACGTCTTCCTCACCACACCTCCCCCTTTCTGTATGCCTATGTGCTCGTATCACACCCTGTCTGCATCGCTCCGAGGCTTACCTCTTTTTGGTAGCCCCTCTTCCAGCCTGAATCCAGCGCGCACCTATCCCAGCCACACATCTTTCCTCATACACCTTTCTGGCTGGACCTCCTTCTGACACACGTCTCTCTGCTGATATCCCTGCTTCCTTGTACTGTCATCTTCCTGCATTTGTATGCATACATTATTTAGGCCGCAGCACTGGCAAAAACAATAATGTGACTTAAGCAAACCAGACCTATTGGCTTTGCCAATGCTTGTGTAATAGTTTATGCCATCAAAATGTACAGCTTTTGTCCTGATGCTCATGTTACATACTGTAGTGTGGTTTGTGGCCTCATTGTCTACATTGCTAAGTTGGCTTAGGCCTGGCTGCCATGATGCCTTTTTTGCACACGTTACTCTGTGACTTTGCTTTTCCAGACTCTGCTTGTGCCCGGCTATATTAGAACTGTCTGCCTTTTTGCCTTTCACCTTTTCTCCTGTTCCCTGTGGGTTTCATCTGCACACCATGTACAAGTTCGAAAAACAACGTCCCTTGTTATTGCTGATCTGGTCAGCCCCTCGCACTGAGACATAACACGAAATACAGCTGCACTGGAGAAATTTGTGTGCTTTTAATATTGTGAGCTCCCTGTTTGTGACACTTGGAGAAAGACCTTTCCAGGGAGAAGAGCTGTGCTTGTCTGATGATGTAAACCTTGAATCTAGATATTGAGGTATGGGGGTCCACCTGACAAAGCCCAGAGGTCTTCTATTTTTATAATAAACTATTCATTAGCACGGGGAGGGTGTTAAGGCTATTTAGCCCTATATACACTGTCTTTATAAAATGCTGTCCCCGTTTGTATTCTATGGAATTGTAACCATGCTTATTATTTTATCGTTATGCATTATGCTGATAGTACTGGCACGTGTACTTTATCTTAGAGCACGATAGTTGAAATAAACATTTTAAACTATACTGTGTCTCTTATTACGCACGTTGTGGACAAGTATGAGTGAGTTATGAAAGAGTGTTCTTGCTCCCGCGAGTCCTGAGAGAGACCGTGTTCTGGGTTGGCTAATCATTGGTAGCTTCGCTGTAGTACGGAGAACTAATGAGACGCTAAAGCTAGTCGGATTGGGATTGTGGGTACTAAGGTGCATGGTTGGTTCACCACTATACTCCGAGGTCCTATTATCCTGTGCATAGCTCTGTATATGTGCAGAACCCCCGCAACATGGCGCCACCAACGTGGTGGGCTTCTTTTCTGCGAGACGCTTGAGTAGTGCTTGTGCTTGTCCACAATACCCTTCGCTTACGCTTCCGGAAACGTATGTGAGGGTGATACCTCCTATATTGATGTTTTTATAGGTTCTTTCAAGCTTGAAGTTACTAAAAGGTGTTTATGTTAACCCTATATTGCGCTGCCTCACATTAGGTTGTTGAACATTCCTGGTCTTAATGGCGGATGTAAATATCCCGGCATATAGCCGCGCTGCGCTCCGGGCTCATTTATTGGCTTATGGAGTGCCCGACGCGGGTGTCGCTCTCATCTTTGTGGTGCAGGCTGATCCGGCTCAACACTTTGAGGTGTTTTACTCTTGGGTCACTTTTCCGGCGGTTGAAGGAGCTGACAATTTGTTTCATGTTTACGCTCCCACTGCCCTACCCAATGCTTATCGGCCTTATCAGTAAGCCTGGGCGTAGTTCGCGAAGTAATGCTTCGCGAAGCTACGCAAAGTGCGGTTCGCACTACGCAAGCTTCGCGTAGCACTACGCGAACTGCGTAGCGCACTGTTCGCAATGATTGCACAGTGCCGGATGCTTGTCCGCACTGTGCAATCATTGAAAACGGCAACTTGCACAGTGCGAGCTAGTCTTTACTGCCGCTCGAGTAGATTTTTACTCGAGCGGCAGCTTTCAACGCGGACTGGTAGTTTCTCATCGCGAGCGGTCGCGAGCATACGCGACCACTCGCAATGAGAAACCTGACCTCCCGCGTTGAGAATCTCGCCGGGAGGTTTATTTTCCACGCTCGCGATCGGCAACTTGATGTTGCTGATCGCGAACGAGAAAAGTCTCGCCGGGATAGTCATTTTGCTTGCTCGCGGTCGCCAACTTGACGTTGAGGACCGCGAGCAAGCAAAAATGACCGCGGCACTACGCTACGCTACGCTACGCGTGTTTGCACTGTGCTACGTGCAATTCGCGTTGTGCGAAGTAGCGCAAACTTCGCAAACTACGCGAGCGTAGCGTAGCACTTCGCCCAGGGTTACTTATCAGGCTCTTGAAGTTCCACTTACGGCATGGCAACACCGTATTTGGTTTAATGGCGCCCTCCCACATCCGGTCACCCCGGTTCGTTTAGGCCCCTTATCAATAGATGGGGCCACTTGGCCAGTCTTGGCAGGGTATACCCCACATCCGCGTTATTTGACGCATGCGGTTGATGAACTGCGCGCATAGCATGCGTCTTTAATCCGTGTGCACAGAGCTTTGGTACAATATGTTACAGGCAACGTTCAGGGAGCCCCTCCTGGAGTTGCGACGCATCCAGCTGGACCGGGTGGTGTAACCATAAGTCCCGTCATGGTTAATTCGGTGATGGGCAAGCGCCCACAAAATAAGGATGATTTGCCTTATTGGCTTGCAGAAAAATTTGACCAGCTGGAGGCTGTTTTTCCCAATACTTCTCCTGTGGACAATCACAGGACTTTGACGATTAGTTTGCCGAAAGACTTAATTCCCGAGTTGGCAGAATGCAACAACTGGGGCAAGGTATTCGTTGCAGTGTATGCGAAGTATTTCGGCACTCCTTCCATGACAGTTCTCCCCTCTGTAATTAAACGAATGCAGGATGAACATGGCCCTGAGGCTGCTGTGCAATTGGGGATGAGACTGGTGGGAGTGTTCGATGTGGTGGCTGATCTAATCCTTGCGAACGGAAAGGGTGATGCAGTCAACTTTCAAGTCGCTAATGCTTTGGCTTTGGTCCCGGAACCGGACAAGCCACGCGAATTACCAAAAATTATTGCACAGGCTTATAAAACCATTGGCCGCAATAGTCAGGGGGTTAAGCCTTTTGCTAAAACGCAAACTCAATCACAGCCACAACAAAAAACTCAGTCTGAGAAAGATGAGAAACCGTTCTTTACTAAAAAGCAACAATCAAAACCAGGGTCGCGTGCCGCATCCCCGGTTTTCGTATCTTCTGACCGCACTTATGATTTGCACGACAGAGCGAGAATTAAATCTCCAGATAGATTTCAAGTCCCTGACCCGCGTTCTCCTCGTTCTTCACAGGCACCATCGACCTCCCAGACTGGTGGAGGAGATCGCCAGGATAAAGGAAGGGGTCGTGAGGCCCCACAGGGACGAGACCAACCTCGACAACTAGTCCGAGGGAAACCAGAAGACTTTCCACGTTCTCGCCCACAGTTTCAGAAGAAAAAAGTTGCAGCATTAACAGCGAGGTATGCCACAGATGGTGAGAACGAGACTCCTGAATTGGACGTGGGCAGTGACGCTGCTAGACAGCGCCGCGGAAGTTACCATAGTGCAGGAGGCACTGCGTCCTCATGTGGAGGCGACAGCAACTGATACATTCATTACTGTCGAGACAGCTGACACCCGAGTGGCACCCCCTGACAGACTATTTAATATTGTCATTCAAATTGAAGGTGACATTGAGCGTCTTATTAAAGGGATTTTTTGGGAAAATCTGACCTCTTCTTACGACATTTTGTTGGCGGAGGCGGATTGGCCGCCCCCATTCGTACTTGCTGCTCGTAGTGGGGAGGAGGTCATCCTTCCGAGCTTTTCTCGTCATGTCCCCAAGGACAAAGCGGAGGCTCTCGCAGCTGAATGGGCTGGGGCCCTGGCTCCGGCACTATACCACGTGGGCTGGGATGAGGATTCTCCACCCCATGATATACCATTGCGGTCTCTGCCACAGCCACAACCCCAATATCCCATCCGGCGGGAAGCTAAAGGTCCCGTTTCAGACATTCTGACATGGTTAGAGTATCAAGGAGTAATTGAAACATGCGTATCACCAATAAATAATCCCCTTTTTGCGGTTTCTAAACCCGATGGGTCGTACCGTTTAGTTTTGGATTACCGACATTTGAACTCTCATTGTCGGACCTTCCCGGTACAAAATACCCACAGTTCTGCGCTTGTAGACAGTCTTGTTAGTAAAAAATATAAAACAACACTTGACCTATCCAATGGATTTTACACGCATAATTTGTCCCTGGAGTGCAGCCAATGGAGTGCTTTCACTTCCGGTGGAAAACATTTTAAATTTCGACGTTTGCCCATGGGCTACAGGAACAGCCCTGGGGTCTTCGCCGCCCGTGTTGTCTCTTTGTTGGACAGCATAGACCCAGATGCGTGTTCGTACGTCGACGATATCTATCTGACAGACGACGAATTATGGCCGCATCTTTCCCGTGTGGACCGCATTATTCTTGAATTTGCGGTCTTAGGATACAAATTTAATTTTGCCAAATCTCACATTGCTGAATTTACCGTTTTGTTTTTGGGCTATGAGCTCAACAATGAAGGTAGGGGCTTAGCTCCCCATTTCTTGGAGAAGTGCGCACTTTTGCGCCCTCCAACCACCCTGAAGAAGCTTCAGTCATTACTGGGATTTCTAAACTTCAGGCGTACTTACATTCCCGAATATGCCCAGCGTATCAAGCCTCTTTATTCCTTGATACAACCTAACTTTTCGAAGTCATGCTGGCTTCCGGAGCATTCCTCTATACTGCACTCTTTGCAGTCTGATCTACTTGAATCCAAGTTCTTGTTGACTCGTGATAACCACACAAACCTGGTGATTAGAATTGTACCAGGGGCAGTGGGTTTCACGTACTTAACCTTTAACGAAGGTGACACAGTACCGATTGCATACAAGTCACATCTTTACACTTCAGCGGAGTTGCGCTTTTCCTCTGTGGAAAAAGTTTTGACTGCGGTGCAAATGGCGATTCTTAAGGAACGCGCACTGGCACAGGGAAAACGCATTTTGGTGCTAACACCATATCCTGCCCTTGAGGCAGTAACGAAGGCAAGTGTTCCGAACTCTAAGGCTTTGCACCCCCGTTGGATACAATGGGCTACATCTCTGACGTCCCCGGATGCCACTTTTATCTTTGATTCCTCTCTTCAGACACAGGAGTTCTTACAGTATGAATTTGTTCATCCTCCTCCTCTGTCTTTGCTGCCGCTTGAGGAGTACAAGTATATTATTTACACCGATGGTTTGGCACAACCGGCCGCGGGTTCTAAGCATGCTTATTACGCAGCATGTGCTATAGTTGCAGGTACTATGGTGAACGGAGAGTTCAAATCGAGTGTAGTGCACACGCAGGCACTAGGAGACAGTACTGCACAATTGGCCGAGCTGCATGCTTTGGTGCTTGCACTTGAGTTCGCAAATCCAGACGTGACGACAATTAATGTTTGCGATTCTTACTACTGTGTTCAATCATTTAATGACAACCTATTCTTTTGGTCTCAAAACAACTATAGAGATGCAAAAGGCAGCACAATTAAGCATAAAATGCTTTGGGTTCGAGTGGCAGATCTTAAACAACGTCTGCCTCTCACACAGGTGATTCACACTCTTGGCCACCAAAGTGTGGGCGCACACGTGGTCGGTAACAGTTTGGCAGATGAAGCTGCCAAATCAGCAGTAGCCACGTCCTCAGTAGCAGCAGTTACAAGATCCATGACAAAAATAGATAATGGGATTTTGGCAGCTATTGCTGCAACAAAGGAAGGTGCTAATTACCCACAGGGTTTCCCTTCCAAATACTCTTATCACTTAGGTCCCGAACAGGTTCCTTACGTAAGAATTCCAGACGTTGGTGATCGGCTGATTCCCAACGCGGACCGCAGACCTTCCTTGATAATGGCCGCACACGAAGGCTTGGCTTCGGCCCATGCTGGCGTATCTGCGACTGTTTCCATCTTGCAGCAGCGTTACTGGTGGCGTGGTTTATATAAACAGACCCGTACTTATGTGCTTTCTTGTGAGGTTTGTCAGCAAATTAAGCCTTCGACGGTTAAACGACCACCACAAACACAGCTCTGCATTTCTAACAAACCGTTTGGGTGTGTTTACCTTGATCACTGCGGTCCGTTTTCTTCTGACACTGCATATAAATACATCTTAGCTGCAGTGGATTCGTGCACATGTTTCATCTGGGTTTGGCCACAACGGAGTGCTGACGCTCGAAATGTCATAAGGGATTTGCGTGTCTTTGTGGGAATCTTTGCCTGTGGCACCTTCCATTCTGACCAAGGTCCAGCGTTCGCCTCTAAGGCTTACAAGGACGCAATGAGGTCACTGGGGGTGCGGGTGTAATTTTCATCTCCATATAGACCTGAGGGTAATTCGATTGTGGAGCGAATGAACCGTGACTTAAAGCAATCCTTGACAGCTAGAGTCTTAGGTACTGGCAGGAACTGGCTGGCCCACTTGTATAGCGTGCAACGTGCACTTAATAATCTCCCTAGAAGATCTCTGGGTGGGCGGACCCCATACGAAATGCTCTTTGGCATACAAATGTTTGTGCCAGACCTTGATGGTCTAGACATGGCGGCAAATGCCGCAATCTTTGACGTAGATAATCATTCTACTATGTTGCAGGACTTACAAGAGACCCGTGATAAACTTGCAAATGAACACTTGCCTTCAGCCACTGACGCTGCGCTGCAGATTCCGGTTGCCGGCTGGCTTCCAAAGGTTGGAGATCTGGTCCGAGAGAAGGTGGAGAACAAAAAAGAATTTGGCCCCTCTTATCGTGCACCGGTTCCAGTCCTTGGCTTGAAGGGTACTCGTACTGTCATCTTACCACCGCTTCCTGGTCGCAAAGACAACAGATACATCTCAGTGGACAATGTCAAGCTACAACATCTGGCCGATCCTGAATAGCGTAACACCAGCGGTCTCCTGTCCAGCCATTTCTAGGACTCATGTTTGTGGCCCTCCAGCCTACACGGACACTGATGTTGCCATTGAGATGGTCGATTTGCCTGATCGCCTGCTCGACTGCCCGGATTCCTCCGGCAACGACGAGACCGAGTATGCATACCCCGCAAATGAGTCGGTGGCTCATTTACCTACGACACCACTGAGCCCTACCCGTTTTAGCTTTGATTCGATTTCCACCTCATCACTTATCCCGTCCAGCTTCAGTATTTTTATATCCTGGTTCAGAGACAATTTTTTGGTCCCACCATGGACATACATCTGGTTGGTACTGTTACTGATTTTCCTGTTCATGTCCGTGGGCTTTGTGACAGTTTTTTTCTTGCTCATCAATGGTCACTATTTACCAGAACGCTCTGCGGTGAACTGTGTCGCTGGAACTTTGGCTCCTCATTCTTCCTCTCACATCATGAAGCGTGACCACACATTTGTGAACATTTCAGCTTTCCCAGTCGCTGATGGCATCGTATGGGATGCAGTAAATTTCCAAATTCATGGACCAACCGAGATTATTAATGTACCGAATGTCCTCCATGTTTCCATGGGTGATGTGGTGAAAAGTAATATTCATTCTGACGATGGGGATGTGCATGCCGTTGAATCGTTATTCTCTGATTTGAAATATTATGCTGCTTTTAATGCTGAGGATTTGTATTTAAATTCTGCAAGTTTATATTGTTACCAGCATTGGGGCAACCATTTTCTCCATAAACAAACCACACTACACACTTCGGGGTAATTTTAATTACACCCAATGGGAACATTGTCCGACCCCTTTGCCAGGTAGCTCCCACACACTTAAAAGTAAATTTGCTTACTTTACAGACTTTGATAGATCGAACCCTGGGTCCTATTATTTTAAATTGAACACTTCGTCCACTCAGAAGGTCATGTTGACCCACACCAAATTGCTATATTCAAGTTCCTTTTTGAACGCATTAGCTGTGGGTGGTTATGAGCACTGGCAGGACACCATTGACTTAAAATCTATTTGGGGCACCAAATCGTGGCAGGTACACGGTACGGAAGCCTTACACCGTGCTTGCCTTATCCCTGCCCAGATTTTTATTTTTAAATAGTACGATCTATCAAACAACCTGTTGGGGTTTGGCTACTTCCAAACAATTGAATGCACCCTCCATCCCCGTATTGTCTTCCACTCGAAACGAGAGCTTGCATTTCAATATTTCGCTTGCCAATTTGCAAGCTCTGTTTCAAAACAATTTGTTTAATATCTCTACGTTTGTTCAGTCACCCTGGTTGGCTTGGCCCATAGCATCCAATGCCTGCCAACTGCGTTTTCATGACTCAGCTCCTGGTTACAAACAGGATAGGCCAGATCCGAGGTTTTCTGACTCTCGTACTATTACAACATATTCTGTTGGTAAATTGTGTAAACAGTGGTTGCAGCACTCTTCATTAGATTCTGTAAAACAACATTTATCCCTCCTATCAGGCAACATTGATCTGTCCGATTTTGTTCTGGGACCTCGTGGTCCTCGACCTAAGAGATTCATTTATGAAACTTACAATGAACTCTGGAAGCTTTCGCAGATAGAAGCTGCTTCCCGTTTACGGGAAATCGATCAAGCAAATCTAGAAAAAGTGCTTGCTGTGGTTGACAATAGTATTAATACCCTGTCTTCCCGCATTTACACATTAGAGAATATTGTTTCCTCTGTTGTTGATATTGTACAAGATGATGTGTCTGTGTTATATCATGGTCAGAATCAATTGCGTTCAGTAATGCAGTTTGCATGGACTTTGCAAACACTAAAAATGGGTAAAGTTCCTTGGCATTTTTTAAAAACGTCTGCCTTATTCTTGCCGTTTAATTTAACTGAAAAACAGCAATTTATGTCCATGAAAGATGCAACATACACTCTCTTACATATCGAAAAGATAGAGCTGTTACCATTCTCTGTGCCGGAGTTGGACTCTGCGGTGTGGCTAGTTCACGGGGTTATCGCTTTGCCTTTTTCTTTATTTGAGTTCAGTTCATTCATGAAACATTATCCTGTTGGACGTTTTCAATCCTTGGGCAGTGCCTTCTTGCATGAACTTGGTCCCTGCCCTTTCTGTACAGATGCCTTAGGGACGGAAAGGAGGTTTTTCTCACAGGAGAGTCGTGCGATTCTACAGTGGGTCATTCCCTAATTTGTAAAAACAATAAACTGCACGGGGCTTGTAATGTTTCAGCTCCGAATCTTGCTTGTGTTTTGAAGGGCATTCCTGCTCCTGTTATATCCCCTACTTTCACTGTGCTTGCAAATGGTAGCTATCTCCTTCTGAATAATCAGGACTGCTGTGGAATGCAAGCCGGCATCCCCTATATTGTAACAGTTTCCCACCGTGTTGTGTGCTGCAAAAATGTGCTTTTTCCGCCCCGCACGACATAATAGATAGTTCCATTTGGCCTTCCATACCAACTTTGAAGGCGGATTTCAATAAATTGAGCAGAATAAAGGCGCTATTATTGAACCAGGAGGTTATGCTCACTTCCGCACGGGAGACCTTAGTGCTCCAGGTGGCTAGTACCCACAGTGAGATTCAGGCTCTTTTGAACACGAACCTCCCACAACATTTCGGTGAACTGATTCACCGCGTTTTCAATGCTTCTAATACCGAAGGTCTTGTGCACTTTTTTAAAGTTGTGGGCTCTGGCCTTGTTACCTCCTTTAAAACTATATTTGGTGTAATTCCGGCTTTTATTCATTCTATTTTTTCCAGCATCTTTGGCGGCTTCCCATTGCTCCTAGCCTTAGCTGCTGGAATATTGATTTTAATTTGTTTGCTGCACAATGGCTGCACTTCCTGGGGGCCTACTCGACCAAGGTCGACTCCGGATGCTCCGTGAACGCATGCTCATCAGCTTCGGCATCCTACCATTGGCGACACTCGGCGTGTCTTATCGACTTTCTTTTCGCTTTGCGTATTTCACTTGCGTGCAACCTGTGATGTCTTGCTTAAGATGTCCATTCTCATGGTCCTTGGATGTTTGCCTCTCCAATACGTCTCTGTCGGACCCGGATTTTGGCCAGTTGATGGGCCCCTTAGTGGCCCATGAACAGTACTCTTCCGGCGCTGGATTGATGGCGCATGCGGCCGCACTTGGAGTTTTGGCGCAATGGGATATCTGGGCGGCTGCTCAGAATCTCCTACAACACAGTTATATTGAGTATCACGCAAGTTGTCCCGCAATGCTAATTACTGCTCCCTATTGTGAGGAACATGAATGCAGTTTTGATTTGTTGAACTGGATGGCATCTCTTTTTTCGGACGATACCAATGATGTCCTCTTGGAAGGTGTGGCGGTTTTTTGCACTTACTCTCTATTGGATTAGGGGCCTTCTCTTTCAGCGTCCTGCATTTCTGGATTTTTTTCCTTTGGGCCCTGATTTTTGGCCCTATCTGGACCTTTTTTTATCCTGAAATTTTTTTTTCATTCACTGTCCTTCATTGGGGACTAATCATAAATAGACGTTTACATTCTGCTCCATCTATTTGAACTATGTTTTCGTCCCATGTCTTGGCCTATGGGCTGACATGGGGAGGGTGTAGTGTGGTTTGTGGCCTCATTGTCTACATTGCTAAGTTGGCTTAGGCCTGGCTGCCATGATGCCTTTTTTGCACACGTTACTCTGTGACTTTGTTTTTCCAGACTCTGCTTGTGCCTGGCTATATTAGAACTGTCTGCCTTTTTGCCTTTCACCTTTTCTCCTGTTCCCTGTGGGTTTCATCTGCACACCATGTACAAGGTCGAAAAACAACGTCCCTTGTTAATGCTGATCTGGTCAGCCCCTCGCACTTAGACATAACACGAAATACAGCTGCACTGGAGGAATTTGTGTGCTTTTAATATTGTGAACTCCCTGTTTTGACACTTGGAGAAAGACCTTTCCAGGGAGAAGAGCTGTGCTTGTCTGATGATGTAAACCTTGCATCTAGACATTGAGGTATGGGGGTCCGCCTGACAAAGCCCAGAGGTCTTCTATTTTTATAATAAACTAGTTATTAGCACGGGGAGGGTGGTAAGGCTATTTAGCCCTATATCCACTGTCTTTATAAAATGCTGTCCCCGTTTGTATTCTATGGAATTGTAACCATGCTTATTATTTTATCGTTATGCATTATGCTGATCGTACTGGCACGTGTACTTTATCTTAGAGCACGATAGTTGAAATAAACATTTTAAACTATACTGTGTCTCTTATTACGCATGTTGTGGACAAGTATGAGTGAGTTATGAAAGAGTGTTCTTGCTCCCGCGAGTCCTGAGAGAGACCGTGTTATGGGTTGTCTAATCATTAGTAACTTCGCTGTAGTACGGAGAACTAATGAGACGCTAAAGCTAGTTGGATTGGGATTGTGGGTACTAAGGTGCTTGGTTGGTTCACCACTATACTCCGAGGTCCTATTATCCTGTGCATAACTCTGTATATGTGCAGAATCCCCGCAACGATACCATGCACAGAAATGACTATTTGTATTTTTGTAAACAAATCTGCAAACAAGGAAACTTGTTTTCCATCTATACCTATGCATAAAAACTAATAGAAATGGAAATATAGAAGTTTATATACAATTATAAACTGTATGGTTTGAACTACATTATTGATCCCTAAACTAAACTTATGGAGCTGAATTACATAGCTTCCCTATTACACAGATTGCACTGGTCCTGACACAATTGTAAGTAACATTTACACCACCTGACAAATGCAAAATAGCACTTATGTTGACTGCCCAGTAAAAGAAAACTATATTAAACAACGAGTGGATGGTTCAAATGTAACTGCAGGAAAGGCATAACAATCCACTAGCAGCTGTGGAATCTTTGTATACTGTAAATTCCAACAAAATAAGGGAGGTACCCCAATGCTTAGAAAAGGGACGGGTCTGTGAAGCACAAAAAGAAATAAATCCCTTTTCAAAGAGATCAAAGATATAAAAATATAAACTAAATGAATATACAAGTGGTTATTGACACACACCCAAAACTTGGATCATGTGGTATAGGTACTTGTTATTGCACAAACGAAAACTCCTAGTATTGTAACCATAGAAAGAAAAGGCACCAAATTAATATACAATTTGCTGAAATGTGTAACAATAATAGCTCAAAAATAAATAATGTACTCAAATTTAAATTATTTATTTAAAACCATTATAAGTCCATATAAAACATAAACAAATTGTTTTGAAATTCTTCAAATACAAATTTATAAAGTGCAAATTCATATGATCACCAGTGTATTTCAAAACAGTAATTTCCTAATTACATAAATATCATTTTTATGTTCACTTCCTTATTTAAAAAATAATCAAGGACAAATATCACATTAAAACAAAAAGATTGTCGACGCGGCGTTTCGGCAAGATGTTTCTTCGCCTTCTTCAGGATTGAAATTATTTCAATTTATCTAAACAACAATGAAAAAACTATGAGTACATAAAGACATTATATTTTTGCAACACATTCTCTATAACAACAACGCTAACTATACTTTTGGCTTTGCATTTGTTACAGTAGCCTGTTGTTAAATTAATTTACCTACGGAAGCAGCCATACAATATGCCCTCCAAACCATTTAAAAAAAAAGATTTTTTAACAGAAGAATTTTTCGTGCATATATCACATGATCCTTATGGTTGTTTATTCACTTAAGTACCCCTAATCACCCTCAAAATAGGGGGACTGTGTGAGAAAGCCTTACCGGATAAAATTATTATACTGAGACCCAAAAGAAAGTCGTCTCTTGCTTGAAATGGCAAAAGTAAATGGAAGAGAACTGTATTCTTCCCGTGATCCATTGATCGTGGGAATCTATCAAAAAATAGAGAGCTATTAAATTATTAAATTATTGCCCAAATAGTTAACATACTTTGACAAAATCTTAAGATTTAAAAATCCACCCACCTATGTGGTCGTCTATAGATTTTACTCGACACACGCTTTAACGTCGTTGATAGATATCTCACGATATAGATATGTAAGGTAGAGCGTAGAAGTTATCTACAAGGCAAGGGCACAAATTCAAAATAATTACCCAAACCTAAAGAACATGCTATTCACATATAGTGCATGCTCCTTACATAAAAACAAGGACTCACCTATGATAAAGGGGTCGCAGGAACAACTTGTTTATTGTAGTGTTGCCTGCAATGGGGTTGCCAATGTAAGCTTCAAAAATGGCCCTCCCTGATATGAATAAAGATGGGGTTTTAACAATATGAAAACTCAACTAATTCAAAATACATAATTATCTGCCAGAACGATTCCTTTCCTGGCAATCCGAACGGTATTGCCAAACTGTCACCTTGCTTTTTTGTATTGCTATCAGGCTCAGTTATAGGGGCCCAGGTTGAACAATCACTGGGCTCTAAAAGTAGAAATTTCTTTAAGTGTATAATAATATGACAACAGCATAACTCAATATATATGCTTTTTAAAAGAACCTTGTTTAATATTAAAGTATTGTCTGCAGTCTGGTTAGTTTAATTACTTATGCGACAAACAAAGGTGGATTGTCACTACTCGTAAACCACATTTCGCCAATTGTATTGCGTAGACCACATCCAAAGATGTGTGACATTGTCGTTCACGATAAAAACTCAATTTTACAATTCAAATTTAATTTTTTTTGAAGAAATGACAAAAGCCATTCCTATAGTTACTATTGAAAAGACCTAAAATTAATACAAAAAACGAACTAAATACTAGTATTTTGGGTTCGCTAAAACTCACCAAATCACAGCTCTACCAGCCGTATGTCTCCGTCCTCAATTCCGGTAATACAAACACGACCTGTCAGAAGCTACTTACTTTTATAGCAGGAAACAGGCAGGTTGACTAAAAATGGACCGTTTCATTCTACTGCGATGTATAAGAAATGGAGTTATTCAGCCTCCATCTTGAGGGTATTCCCGGAAACGGGTCGGCCATCTTGAAATGGGCTTAGTTATTATCACTAGCCGGACCTAGTTTCCCGTGAACGAAATATAAGGTCCGCTAGTGTTAAAAAACCAGCTGTTTATAGGTAATGGTGGCCTATGGAAATATCTTTTTTAACTTTTCTGCTACCGAAAATACTGGTTTAAAGTGTATTTATATATGCGATGCATAAACATCCGAAACAATAGCGGCCATTTTGAAAAGGAATTCAACCCAATATCTAGATATACAGCCTTTATAAAACGTAAAACAGGTACAGAAATCGTAGTCACTTATGTTAAGAACATGTATTTGCATGGGTATCAGTCCTATTTGAAATGACAAATAATTAACCAGCTGATATAAATAAACTCATTCTATAATGATGGGACAGAATGGGAACCTCAGATGTCTGTGTTGTTTTATAAGCCTTTCCCATTCTTCTTTACTATTCAGTCCATTCTTATAGGTGTTAAATCTAGACATGAAGTATTGCTCTCTCCTTTTCCTTTTAATCAACAGGTCACCCCCTCTCGTGTTTATTTGTACTGCTTCTACAATGCACCATTTTAACTCATCTATGGTGTGACTTTTTTCTATCCAATGATCCACTAACGGGGCGTTTTTCTTTTTTGTACGAATGGCAGATTTGTGCTCATCCAATCTTATTCTTATTTCGCTGGAAGTTTCACCTATATAGCCTCTGTTACAGGGGCATACTATTAAGTAAATTACATTTTTAGTTCGGCAGTTCACCAAGCTTTTCAGATGGTGTGTAGTACCATTGTGTGCTATTGCTGACCCTTTTATTATATTTGCACAGTTGTTACAGGAACTACATGGGAAGTTGCCTTTAAGCACCGTACCATCTATTATACTAAGTTGTTTAGTCTCGGTGTTTGTTCTGAAAGTATGTACTAAACAATTTCTGATTGTGCGGTTTCTTCTATATGAAAAAATCGGTTTATTTAAGGTAGCTACATTGTTGCCATTTAAAAGGTGCCAGTTTCTATTTATTACATTTTTTATTTTATTACTTATATTGCTGAAATTAGTAACAAATGTAAGTTGTGATTTTTCAGTTTCCCTATTTTTTGTTTTAGGTTAAAAAAATGAGTCTCTATTATAGTATTTTATACGCTCTTTTGACCAGTTTTTTAGGATAACCCCTGTCGGTAAACTTTTTAATCAACTTTTCGGCATGGAACTCATAATCTCTCAGGTTAGTACAATTACGACGGACCCTTAAAAATTGGCCAAACGGGATGTTGTGCTTAATTTGAGCTGGTGGTTTCCGGTGCTGGGCACAGGCACTTAATGGTCAGCACCAGCGCATGTGACAGCCTGCCTCAAGGCAGCGCCCTCTGGATAATTTAGATATGACCACAACAACAGTTAATTATTAATGCAATATGCTTTAAAAATGACTATTATCTGCTGCCTAAGCCATTCTTATAGCTTTGCGGGCCTGAAATATTCTGAATTGCCACACTTGTAAGAGTGTGATGTTTAGCAGTTGTTTTGTTACTATCATTGGCAGCATGGAAGGGGTAATGTGTGGTGCAAGCTGCAGTGGCCTCCTGCCTAGAGCCTTGGCACTTATCTTTTTTTGCAAATTAATCACTGGTTTTAATGTTCTCTCCACAGAACCTGTGCCTACAATTATCCGATTTTAAATGCATAATAGAGAGAGTCATAGATTACTTTCAGAACATCAGGTTCTTTTGCTCTGGTTCTGTGTAGCCACAGCAGAGTTAATGGTTTGTATTTGTGAGTTGGCTACCAATTAGTGGTCTTCATTGGGTGTGCGACAGTGGGACATCCTGATTTCTCACCCCTCACTACGACAAAGGAAGATCCTTCAAAGGACCATCACCTCTGAGGTGAAGTATAGAATCTGAGTAAAAATCCTACCCGTATGGGCCTAGTAGGATAGGTAGATTGAATTTGAGTAAAAAAGGCTTCAGCTGCAACACAGCCTACAAGCCCTTGTGGTAAAATCTGATCAGTCTCCCGTAACCGAGATCCTTTTCTTTCCTCTGATTGTCATGTGGTTTGCGTACATGTACTCAGTGATAACAGTACTGTAGGTACCCTTTCTAAGTTGAAATACTGACTGTGACCCAAAAAAGGATACCACACATTAGGTGAGTGAATCCCATCTTTCTTCTCAGGCTTTAAAACCTATTCCAGCCCTGATAGTATTCTCCCCATTTTCTGACCCTAGGTTGCTTTTCAGTCACCCACCTCACGCTCCAGTGGCGTAACACAGGCCGCCGCAGCCCCCGCGGTGCGGGGGGGCCCCCGAGCTGCAGCGGGCCCCCTCAGCACAGTACTCTGGCCCGAGAGCTCCTGATTTAATCCAGAGCGGGGGCCCCTCCATGTATCTTGCTGGGGGGCCCCCTCAAGTTTCGTTACGCCACTGTCACGCTCCTAATATGTATTGGATTAAGCATCCCTAGCAACAGAAAACAAGGACCGTGGGCATATTTCTGTTCTCCCTGTAGAGAACACTACAGCCAGGAAGATCTGCCCAGCATCAGGAGCCTAGAGAAAGGACCATCAGGAATATATTAACCCGAAACACATCTTAAAACAGTAGGTTTCTATTTGAATTAAATGGAAACAATGGCGTACATGTTAGCAGCTATTATTATATAATACTTGGAGGATTTCAATCCCTGTATAATCACCCATCTTTAATGTTTTTATTGCAGTCTTGATGTAACATCACTAGTCACCTCTAGTACGAACATGATGCAGTTGTTCACATGTAATAACCTAATATATTTGAGCATTGATGTCACAATGAAATTGATAGAACAAGTAGACAGTGTGAAAGGTAGGCCACGGAACAGAACAACACCGCTTGTTTCAAGAATGAAACCGGAAACTAGCTTTTCTGTTCTTCTGAACTGTTTTCCTTAGATGAACAGCCATTACCAGAAGGGGATATTTATGCAGTATTTGATTGTTTTGCAGGTCTATAGTTCATTACACAAAAGCAGGAACCCCTCTGCATGGTATAGCACGTGAACTATAGCTATTTTGAAGGGACTTATATTAAAGTGCATAACATTTGTTTTTGTATCACATCGGTAGCTAGAGATTAGTGAGTTTAATTTTGCACTACAGATTCCACTTGGATTCTACATATTTGCAACCATGTTTATTCATATGATAAAGAGACCAAGGCTTTAGATTTTTGAGGGAAGGGCAATAGTTTGAACATGTATCATAAGGAATGAAATATCATCTGCCATAAATTACAAGCAGGCTGCAAGCCATGACTATATCTATAAGAAACTCTTCATGGTCACCGACTACCGTAGTAACTTGCAATGCCTTATAATGTACAAAAGAGGATATGTTATTCCACATATAATATTCAGGGCCTGTGTACCCAAATGTTGAAATATTTATAAATCTTTTTTCTGTTATTGCGCATAACTTTTTTGTTTTGAAATCTCTTGTATGTGAAAGTGGGCCAGTTTGTATGTCATATGTATTTCTCTAATCTGATTAAGGACGTTCTGCAATTAATAATAAAGTGGAATTTCCTGATATTGTCATTTTTGTGAACGTTTTCAGCAGTGTGCATTAACTACCTGGAAACACAATGCTGACAAAGTATTTTTTTCAGATTTACAGCACCTGGTAGAATAAGTAACATCTTAAAAATAGTTTCATATGTGCAGCTGTTTATGCATGCTATATTATATTTTATTAGAGCACGTTTTAGGCCTGCTTCACAAAGTATGCAGGAATGTTCCACAATGTGTTTCAATGCTTCACCTGTTCATAGATAAAAAGTGGCCTTTGAGTTTAATTACCAACTACAAAGAAAAACAAAATTAAAATATAGGGGTCAGTTGTATACCACAATCATTATCTGACTGCAGGTCTCCCCCTGCCACTGCCTTGTGTCTTTCAAAGAGCAAATTGGTCTTTACTGGTGAGAAAAAATATTTTCTTCACTTTAGCCAAACTATTTATGGCTTGCTAACCTCGGATAACCACCAAAAGGTTTCTGCAGAGAGAGTGAGAGCGCTTTACAGAAATAAAAGAAGATCCTTTTTGGAGATTTGAACATCTGACCTGATCAAGAAAAAGATCTTGTTAGAAAAGAGGACACGGAGCATTTGCTGAAGGCACTCCCAAAGCCCAGGCTGATTCACAGCTCCTAGCTGACCCATGAGGACAATAGAGCAGCTTGCTATACTATTTATCCTCAAAGGAGTAGTCTTAAGGTGGTGTGTGCAGAGAATTTTGGAAGTGACACTGCAAAGGGCACATAGGGTGTGGGATGTCATCTCTGGGCATCTAGTTGGCTGTCGAAGTCTTACAATATGGCTGAAGAAGTCAGGGAGGGAAACATGCATTGCCTTATGGCTACTGCATAGTGTTCAGAGTACTTGGGGGTATATTATCAAGAACGGCGTAAAAATTATCGCCGGTTTTGCGGCAGGAAACTGCCGCTAAAGCGGCGATAATGGGCTTGATAATATGCCCTTGAGAATTCCAATACAAGCCCATGTTTACACCAGAACATGGGCTTCTATTGGAATTCTCAAGGGCATATTATCAAGCCCATTATCGCCGCTTTAGCGGCAGTTTCCTGCCGCTAAAGCGGCGATAATTTTAACGCCGTTCTTGGTAATATGCCCCCAAATTTGCATTTTTGATAAAAAAAATACCTTTATGCAAATTACATTAAAATAGGAATAATAAATATAAATAGAATAAAATAGAGTGGTCCTTAATCAATAGAACCTAAAATATACTTTGCTAGTCACCACCTCAGTTTTTATGCTTAGTTAATCATACTATATGTCCCCTAAATGTTACACCCCTACAACATTTGCTGTAAGTATTACCTTGCGAGGGTAAATCGCATGCCGTTTGCACTGTATGAATCAGAATCATTTTGAATATGGGTTTTAAATAATGTCTTTTATAACTGAAAATTTGTCCAACACCAGTTTTCTTTACAGTGTCATAATTGTGTCCAAAATTGTCTTCTTGCTAGTGTTTTTGCTACTTCGTTATTTACTCATAAACATTGTTTCTTGTACTCAAACGTTGGCCAAATCATAGCCACATTACTATCTTGAAAAATACTGCACACTGAGGGACACTATTTCGTCCTATACAAAGAGCAAATCTACACAGTGTCTTTTGTTTAGCCTTTCATAAATTGAAAAAGTATATGAGAGCAGATTCATCACAGAACTTTCCTGTTGGTGGTTGCCCAATGATTATGGATAGTTGAAATTTTAGTATTAAATACTTTTTGAAGCGCAGAGAATGGCACTTCACCATACTGCAGATAAACTGCTTAACCCCTGACTTTCCTTGAAACATTTCTGTTTTAACAAATAGATCTGTGGTTGTCAGGATAACTTAGAGGATATTTTAATACCAAGGTAGTCCTCAGCAATCTCTAAAACAGACCTTCCACATTCCAAAGAGGCACAGAGATTTATCAAAAATTCATACTTTAGTTTACATAATGTTTATGCCTAGTACATTGTCTCTACTACATTTTTCCTAAACATACGACCCTCTATACGGCTCCTATTCATTTAAAGCAAGTCATCTGCATTTGCTATCAATGCAATATTATTCCCTCACAACTTTGGAGGAAAACAGTGAAACTTCAGAAAATAAGTAAGATCTTTTATGGTTGGAATGGGCTGCATGCATGCAAAATTACTACTGGTTTGAACACAAATCCACGCTAGTTCAAGTAGTTTCTGAATAAAATACAGCAAACAATCTGCAGTCTGATTGAATTGCTTACACCATGGCCCCAATTCATCCCTGTAGAATGTGTTGCTCCAATCAATGAAACAACACTAAATATAGTCTTTCCTTTATCTGAACTCCTTATCAAGCATGTCATTTGGTGCTATATTTCACACTAAAGCAAATTTGGAACTGGTGTGAAATTTGGTAACCACTTAACCATTCTTCTCAATACAATAACAAGTACTTAGCAAACACTTTCCCTTCAATGTTAATCAAAGTGATGGTCTATAGTTTTAGCCTCTTGTTTAGAATCCTTATTAAAGGTGGGTACCAGAGTACTTCCAGACCCGGAACTTGGCATTTCATCACTTTGTAGAATGTAGTAAAATAATATCTTTAGTAATCCTGTACCTAGGCCTATTTTGCTTATCACTAACACTACAGATATCCTTTTGGGCCATGAAGCCTCAGGACCTTTGATTGATACATTTAGATGTTTAACTTACCTTGATGTTATCCTCAATAGATCCGTACTTGATTAATCAAAGAAATGTATGGCTGTCTAAAATGCCCCCCATAGAGCCCTTTAATGAAAACAGACAACTCTTCCTTGCTAATCTCAATATCTGGCTTCAGCTTTCTAGACAGCTAATAGAAGAGCTGTTGTAATATAACCTATGGTGTAAATTTCATGCGCAAAGATCTGAACCAATCAGTGGACTTTTCTTTTGGGCGTATCTTCCCCCTTTTTTGCTACCCTTAAGTGGATCGTGGACCCAAAAATATTTGAAGTCCCGCATTTTATACACAAAATGAATTCTTGGAAAGACAAGTAATGGTTGTATTTATATACCGGATGAGTTAAATATGGAATGAATTAAATGTCTGTATGTATGTATGTGTATTTGTTTATATGTTTGTCATTGTGTTTTGAATGACAAAAACTAAATTATTACTAAAAAGCACAAGCAATCAAAAAGAGATGTGGTTCACATTAATTATATGGTGGAATATATTTGAAATGATTAATCTATTATTACAATTGAATTAAAGGCATTTGCGTTTAAATAATTTAGACAATTTTTTCCCACGCTATCCACGTTAATTATTTGATAACTCAGTAGAGAAACGGAAGCACAAATCCATTGTAATCAGACCAAGACTAAAGGTTTCTGCAAGGCAATCAATTGAATTAAATATAGAATTCATTTGAATGGGGAACAATAAAACCTGTAGGCTTTGAGCTCTATTGGAGCCTGTGTGCAGTACTTTCTAGTGAATAGGTTTTCTTAAGTGCCAATGCTACATCCATCGGAGTTGTCCCCCTGTCTCTTGTGCTGTATCCTGTTCTTTTAAAATGACCCCAATGTATTATGTGCAAGTGCAATTGCTGGAAAGAGCAAAAATGTAGGTAAGATTTTTAATGGGCATTTCAGCTAGTGCAGTTTCTAATCCTATCCATAATCATTGATAACATCTCTGTCCTTTCCATAACGTCTTGACCTGTGATTTTCTCAAGTTGAAAGTGAGTCGGGGCTAGCAAGGCAGGAGTGACCTGATCAATGTTTGTCAAGCTAAAGATGATGTGTGTTATATGATTCTGAGACCATTGAATATTGCACAATGGATTTTGGTGGAAATCTAAGCAGGTGACATTGCAGTACGTCTGCAAAGACATTAGTGTGGATAAAACTAATGCTATCTACATGGAGAGACAAAGGTATTCTGTGGGTCCATCAATTGTTCGATAAGGATACCTTCCTTACTTTTTCAAATGCATGTACTCTTTTTCAGCTACCTCCTTCATTTGTACATACATTTTTAGTCCTACGCACTGCTATATTAGAGTCATACTCCTATTTTAAGTCCCTACCCTCCCCATCTTCATCACCAGATTCTTCATGGTCTAACCTCCTTCGTAGTGCATCAAAAGCCTCTTCTTTTTATTCCCGTTTATCACAGCCCCCTACTGAGAGAGAGAAAACCAAAACAGAGCTTTCTTGGGAAGCAGACCTAGACACACAATGGCCTATTCCCTTATGGGATAAGATTTGGATGAAAATTAGGAAGTCATCCAGAGCGGCCAATGCTACACAAACCCTCTTTTTCATTTACAATAGACTCCTGCTAACACCGATTTCCTTACATAAAATGCATGCTGAAATTCCTGATATTTGTTGGTCATGTTCACTTGCGCAAGCTGATTTAAAGCATCTATTATTCAGATGTCCTCAGGTATTGCATTTCTGGAAACTAGTCTGGTCACAAATTAACATCATATTTCACGCCAAAGTTCCCCTCTCATCTGCTAACATTTTTTTAGGTAGCCTCTCCACTGGCTGGAATATAAAGAAAGCACAACTACAAATTATTGACCTGTTATTAGCAGCTGCTTTTCAACAGATAACAAAGAATTGGAAAGACGCGTCGAAACTTTCATACTTAGCTTGCTGGTACTCTGTGTGTCATAATCATAGACTAGACACAACCTTTGTATTTCCTATGTCTCTAGCTAAGAAAAGACTACAATTATGGTCCCCCATCACGCAATTTTTAGATGATTGCGCTAAAAAATCTTTTGCTCTTACTCCATATGTACAAGAAGTTGCTCAACCTCCCTAACTTCTGTTATACTGTAATTACTACTCCTTACCATACTACCCTAACTATACTCATTGTGACTTTATATCTAATAATGCTTAAGCCTTGCTTTACTCTTGCCATAAGTATGATTTCTGTTTGTTAATTCCTGCCCATATGTATGTTATTATTTATATTCTTCTCAATGTAATTTGTTTGTTGTTGCAATATATGAATTATTGATGTTCTCTCCATTTGTATTCAATAAACTCATCTTTTGAAACTAAAAACTAATGCTATCTTTGTATATCAAAATAGGTAGGGGAGGAACCTTTGCATCGTTGTAAGCTTTTGAGATAAACTGTCTCTTCTGTACTCACATTATTAGTTGTTCATATTACAAAGCTATAGTCACCCTGTGTAAAAAAGTTGGAGATTAGATTTGCAAGGTCAGATGTGTCACGTGTAGATGTCAATAGGCAAAGGACATAACAGTTTAGGCCAAGATTTCAATATATTAAAACACAAAAGAATTATTGGATTACAGGCCACGCGAGACTAAACAAACATTTATCAAAGATATAACACATTTTTTGCAAGGTATGGATGTAAGTGCTGCTCAGATAATACAAAAAAGTACTGCACGACTGCGCAAAGATAAATCTACAATATAGGACAAACAGGAATATAAATAATGTAAAAACAAAAAAGCTGTATAACTGAGTAAGACCTCAGGAATCATTGATTTCTATTCTATGTATTATTTATAGAGCACTCTATTACCAATGTTGTTGGTGGAAAGTGCATAGGTATCAATCACCACAATGCCAGAGGTAGAAAAAGTTACATCACACACCCTTTGACCTCAGTGACATCAGAGGGAGTAACATCATATGACTTTTGTACCTGAATCCCAGGAAATGATGCCACATGACCTTTATCCTGACAATCTCACAATAATTGATGTCACTGCAGTCCACTGTGTAACTCAAAAAGGAAATCTACTCATGAATTACAGAGAGATTCACATAAAAGAGAATTTAAAAAATTGTTATCGTGACTACCAGTATTAATCCATATGAGCCACATATTGAATATGAACTATAGTATTGACTTCAATTCAATTCAAATCTTTATTCGATCTATGTACAGACAGATCATAAAAGCACAAGTTCATCAATCAAATCACAATAAAACACATTAACTAAAAAAGCATAAAACAATTATAAAACCTTATTAAACTTTTTAAATTCATTGCTAAAACCAAAATCATCTGTACAATTTAATCCGTGAAGATTAAGATTCATAATTCATGATAGCAAACCCCTGGCCCTTCAATTCCTCCAACAGGCCCACAAAAAGGAAGCTACAAAATAACAGACATGGGGGTTCGAAAGAGCTTTCAGAAAATGCAGTGCCACTCTGCATTGCATAACATTTTTTCGCCTTAAAATTGGAAGGAGGAACCTTTTTCTTTCAATAAGATAAAACTTACAAAAGAGAACCAAATGTAGGTCAGACTGTGGTGAACAGTTATCACAGGGGGAGGGACCTAGATCTGCGTACTTGTACCTCTTTTCTGGGAACCCCAACATCAAGGGAATTAGATTCAGGCGAAAGCGCAGCAGAATAAATCTGTGTTGGGCTACTGTAACGGAGGAAAGGTAACAGTAGCCTTCCTCCGATCTTTGGTGGAATTTGATCATAGACTGCGAGCGCCTGGAAATGCCTGTTCTTTTCCCTATGGTCGCGTTTGGCCTTCAGCAAAAAGAGGTCAATTAATTTCTGTTTCGGGACCTTGATGCAAGATGTTGGGTCCCTAAAGAGGCCTCCCAGCCCTATTGCATTTAATTCAGTCTCCACATATCTGAGCCAACCAATCCTGCTATGGCCCTCGAGGCCCAGGCAATCACCAATTATACGTTTGGTTAAGTTGACGGTGGCCCTTCGCCAAATCGAGAGCCACAGCAGGATGGGCACCATTCTGATAGAATCAGACAGGTATGGGAGGCCCAAGATGTAATTAGATGTTGAAGGTGGTAGCAAGACCCTTGACTTAAAGAAGGTGTCTTCCACTATCTGCAGTTGATCAATTTGGGCCATTCCCCACACCCCGGCCCCATAGGTTGCCGCCGCCTTAGTTTTAGCTTGGTATATATTTTTTATTATATTAAGAGGGCTGGCGCCTAATTTTTGGGCAAAACCCTTTATGGCTTGGGTTCCTCTTTCCATACCCAGGGCCCTTGCTGCCACTAGTTTGTTCCAGGATTGCTTGTTATCAACCAAGATCCCCAGGTTTGGAAAGGAATCAACTACCTCAATTTTGTTTAGGCCAGATGGAAATACAGTGCTTTAACGCCTCTAGGAGCTCCCGCTATAATAATGAACGATTTAGATTCGTTCACCCTGAGGTCTAGTGAGGCCATAAATGAGGCATACGAGGATATAAGGCTTTGAAGAGCTATCCCAGTCCTGGCGATTAAAACTGCATCGTCAGCGTATGCCAAAATTGGGAGAGAGATGTTATCAAATTTCGGCACGTCTAGGGAGAGACCAGACAGGGCCGCATCCACCCCGTATAGATTGAAAAAAGGAACGGGGCGAGGACACAGCCCTGTCTGACTCCCTTCTCAATCTTAAATGACCACGTGCACTCCCCATTTCTGCCATACCGCACGGAGAAGGTGGCGTTGGCGTACAACTGATGGATGAAATAGATAATCAGCGGGTCAATCCCCATGCCCTGCATCATCAACCACAATTTAGGGTGGGACACACAATCGAAGGCCGCTGAGAAGTCCATGAAGGCCATGTATAACCTCCCTCCTTTGGCCTTCGTGAACTTGTCTATGCAAAGCGAGAGGTTGAGACATTGATCCACTGTCCCCTTGCCTTTCTGAAAGCCATATTGCGCTTGCATTAAAATATTACGATCTTGAGCCCACTCCTCCAACCTGGCTAACAACAGCCTGCCCATAAGTTTGGCAGTTGTGTCCAGGAGGGAGATGGGCCTATAATTCTTAGGACAGCCTCGATCTCCCTTTTTAAAAATTGGGACTATTATACTGTGGCTCCAGGATGATGGGGGGCCCACCACCGCTATACTATTAAAAACATTTGTCAATAACGGGACCCATAGTTCGAAATTGACCTGAAAAAGGTCAATTGGGATCCCGTCTGGACCCGGAGCTTTCCCTTTAAAGCAGGCTTCCAGTCCTTTTCTCAATTCATGCGGCGAGAAGGTCAGGGTCCCATTAATGTGGCAAAGTTGGTCTAGTTGAGGAAGCTCTTGGGGGGATTGTAATGTAAAAATGCTTTCAAAGTGCCCTATCCATGCATCTTCCTCTACATGGCTATCCAGAGACGGATCGTTTGAGTCTTTGAAGTATGGAGCATTTATAACTTTCCAGAACTCTCTGCTATCACATGAATTTGCAGCTTGTGCCAAATCATCCCAGGCCTTCTCCTTTAGTTCCTTAACACGTGTACTTCTTGCCTGTTTATAATCTTTGCGAAGTGAACTTATCAGTGCTGGAACTCTAGGTTTCATTTTTAAGGCGCTATCAAGGGTTCTCTTAGCTAGGGAGCATCGTGAATCGAACCACCGACCGGGTGGTGTACCATTTACTGGTTTATGTCGGGTAAGTGTAACTTTTAATTTTAGTAGAAGGGTTTCAAACTGGGAGACTAAAAGGGAGGGAGAGACATCCTCAGTCAGACAGAGTAGAATGTCCCCCCTCACTTGAGTTAATATGGCAGGGACCAAGTTCTTTTTCACCACCTGTGCCCTCTTCAGTTGATATCCATTATTTCTAGCTAATGAAATGTTATTCACTAACTGTTGATGTCTCCTCACTTTTTGGGGGATACTTAAATGAATGAGTAATATTGCATGATCACTGTGGTTGGTGAATATATTACTAGAATGGTCAATTCTATCCTGCAATACAGAGGAAGCTAAAATAAAATCAATTGTAGACTCCGAGTTGTTTCTCCTAAATGTAGGCTCTATTTGACCTGTCTTGCCACTATTAACTATAGTCAGGTGCCTTGTATATAATAGCCTATTGAGTGAGTCACCATATTCACTGTGTGTAAAATGTGTAAGTGGGTTACCTTGTGGATCCTCCAACCCACACACGCTGGCCTCGTTATGTTTACATAAATGGATATTAAAATCCCCCAGCCATATTAGGCTGGGAGGGCCCTTCTGTGTCCGTAAATTAATTGATCGAATTTCATTATTTAAATTATCAACCACTTGTTTCATGTTGCCCCCAAAATTATTATTGTAAAAATTAATTAGTATCCAGTGGACCTGATCTTTCACTTCCAATTGGAGAAGTTGAAAATAATTATTCTGAGGACCCAACTGTTTTACTTGTACCGAAAGTGTGTTAGAAACAAAGGTTAGTAAACCACCCTTAGCTCTACCTGATGCTGAAGGAACAGCTGGAGTATGAATAGACCGAAACCCTGCAAAGAAAACTGGCTTCACTGCCCAGGTTTCTTGGAAACATATAACGTCCCTCTTTTGCCAATAATTAAGCCACTCCACGTTTCTTACTTTTGAAGCAATTCCTGCTACGTTCCATGTAGCTAGGCCTATGATGTTCCTATCCCCTATTTCCCGGGGTGAAACGGGCAACAGTAAAACCTGCATAGTGGGCTCAATATTGGCTGAAATTGTGCAAGGTGGGTACGTGGGTATTGATGGTCAGTCGCATGCTTCCATATCAGAAAGGGCATCAAATCTATTTGAGAGTCCAACACCCAATGAAGTGTTTGGGCAATCTAGTATTGACTTAATTTACTACTTATCATTGTTAACAGGTTTTGATTTAACATCAATTATGATCTATTACACTTGTGAAGCATGGAACTGATTGTATTCTTCAAACACAACAATAGGTGTGGCCTAAAGGCAAGTTTACCTATTTCTCAGGCAATGAATAAAACCATAAATAAAAAACGCAAATGTATTCACACATAGGGAAGGCTTTATGACAGCTCTCTTCAGCTATTGGTCTGTTAAACAGCGATCAGTCATTCACATTTGGCGTCCATACCTGCAGCGTACACCATGGAACAGTCGGTCTGCCTGCTTTGCAATTTGAGTGGAGAAGGTTTGCGTTATCACATATGCACATCTACCTAAAAAGGCTTTTTATTTACATTCTTTATCCCTTTGGTATTTCTTAGTCATCCTTGCATTTTTAAACTACGTTCGCTGGTTCCAGTAATTCAAATGCAGTAGCACTTTTTCTTTCTGCCAATAACATTCATATTATTTTGTGACTATCCTCTAAGTACACTTGCCTGCGAAGGGGAATAGCATTTACTTCTCTAATAAAAGAATGCAATTGTTATTTTTTAAATATTTAAATTTTTTATTGCAAGCATAAGATGCCTCCTATATGTGGCATTTTTCTTTTTAGGTTTTTGTGACATATCCTCGCAAGAATAAAAAGTAAACATCTCAACAGCTTGCCAAGGCCACACCTATTCAGTTTGTCAATGTTTGTTTTACATGTAGTGGCAGGAATGAAGCATAGCAACACGTTTAAAATAAGTGTATTGTTTTCATTTGTTTCATTTTACGAAGCGCTCTAAACAGAGTTGCACCGCTGGATTCATTTAGTTTACCAAATAGAAAATGTAATGCCCCAGAGGAGCTGCAAAAAGTAAACAGTGCTCATCGGAGAACTGGTTACCTACTTTTCTTGTTTCTGCTTTTGTCACCACAGAGGCCAGGAGTCGCAAAGGCCATGTTGGGGTCGCAAGGAAAGGCCAGCTGCATCCCCTGGAGATCCCAAAATTATGTGCATGGGAGAGTGCGATTGGCCAAGGCACAGCACAACCTGGGCTCCGGGAGGCTGCACTGGGAAAAATTGGACTTCAGAGCGTTCTTAAACTTCAATAATGAAGGTTCCAATTGCACAATCGGAGGTGGGGCGGTCCAAAAAGGGCCTCTAGTGACGGAGAAAGATTGGCCACCCATTCTAAATGGATGAGATGTGGTAATCTGCACCAAAGCCAAATTAGCAGGTCACAATGTTCATTTGGGAATATGTCAAATTAACCTGGCTCATAGGAATTCTAGGGTCTGCTGCACACACAAAAATTCCGGGAACAACAATAAAACTCAGACTTCAAGGGATTCAGTTTAAGAAAATGTGAAGACATCCCCCAATATACGAGTCCAAGCAGAAATGAAAGGAAAGCTGATGGATCCACATTTCCTGCGGGCCAAGGGGCATATTCACAAGGACTTATCGCCGAGTTATCGCCACCTTAACGCATCAAAAGTGGAGATAGATTTAACACCCCATTCACAAGCGGGTGCAAACTGCAGACATCGCCAGTATTCCCGCGATAACTGCCGCAAAATTTATCTCCACGGGTGACACCACCAACTAACCCTAATGAGATGCAGAGTAGGCGTTCCCGTGCAAAAAACACACGAAAACACCACTACACCACTTTCACAACGAACTGCCAGGTCTGCAATGCTAACCAAAAACAGGCGATAAGCCGCGGTAGCAGCAGGGAATTAACACCTGCCTTTTGCTGGTGTTAAGCAGGACGACTACCTGCAGCATGAAAGGGAGCCCAGCCAAGAGCCACATCTGAAGACCCACAGAAGCCATGGAGCCAATGATCATGCAGCTCGGAGACCCATGAGGGCCACAACACCCACCTCCACCACCCCCAGGCCCGCCACAACCCCCAGGTGCCCGTTGGTAAGTACCAAATGAACACACCACACACCTCCACCCCACAGTCATGCAACTCACGACACTGGCAATGGGCACGCAGCAGAACTACATGCAACATGCTACACAACATGCCAACCGACCAGACACGACAACACGACTCCATTGGGAACCTGGGCTTGCCATGCACACAACCCAGCCATGGCATGGCACCACAGCCACACAATAGCAGAATGTGAGGAGAGGCTTGGAGCAGGCATGTGCAAGAGTGGCAAGTGACTAATGAATGAGAACCTACCCAATGCCAGGTGTGGCGTGGAGGTGCCGGACAGACTTCAATGTGCAAACCACGGAAATGGCCATGTGGACATTAACTGCTGGTGCATGGAGTGTAGTGGCCAGTGGACGCTACCATGTCCCCACAGGCAGTGGGGCAGAACGCGGAAATGTTGCACTTTACGTCCCCCCTGTATGCGTGGGCGGAGTGGGTTGGCCCTGCATACGCCAGGCCTGCGTAGGGGTGTGAATAAAAAGCCTGTCGCACTGGGCGTGGTTCTCTTTCGGAATGGCCAACGTGTCTGCCAAGGCAGCGCCTCTCAGCCCGCCACGAGGCCGGCGCCGTGCGCGGCGAGGCCTGTGTCCCAGTGCGCCTGCTGCACCCCGGGCCGCTGGTCCCCAGACCCGTCATGCCTGCCCCAGTGCACCAAGGAGGCTGCGCTCACCTGCCGACACCGGCGTGTGTCAAAGAGGGCCCACCACGTGCCGGTGCAAGCTCCAAGCCCCAGTCCCGTGACCTTTGCAGCCTCCGCAGACCATCACTGGCCTCCACGACGCTGGCCCACAGTACTCCTTTCTCATTGACATACTCCACCGGTGTACTCTTCAGCCCAGTTGTTGGCACATGTTGTACTGAGTCATGAGTTAGGAATGGCAGTGACCCCAAGTCTGTGGCAGCGTCCACATCACTATACTCCCTCCGATCAGTGAAGCCAAAGTCTGCATCGCAAGCCTGCTACACATGGTGCCACCAACGCTGTTCAACGCAAGCCGGCGACACGTGGTGCCACTAACCCTGTTCAATGCAAGCCGGCGACACGTGGTGCCACTAACCCTGTTCAACGCAAGCCTGCGACACATGGTGCCACTAACCCTGTTCAACGCAAGCCGGCGACACTTGGATGAGGGCTCAGGCCTACACTGCGGTCCAGTAGGTCCCACATGTGGAACTGTGTCTTGAGTTCAGAATGGCAGTGACCAAATGTTAATTGCCGCGTTTATATCACTGAACTCCCTTCGATCAGTGTCCCAGACCCTGCATCGCAAGCACACGCCACGTGTCTGTGGGCCCGTGCTGACCGCTGGCCCCGGCCTACACTGCGGTCCAGTAGGTCCCACATCCAGCACTTAGTCGTGATTCATGAATGGCAGAGTCCATACCAGTGAACGCACGGAGAGTAGTAAGAGGAAGATGCGGCTCAGTCCGGATGAAAGCCGGATCCTAGTCACGGAGGTGACCGAACACTAGCAACAACTGACCTGGTGCCACCAACCCTATTCACCGCAAGTCCGCGTCCCATGGTGCCACTGAACCTGAACTACGCAGGCCGGTGGGACCATCCAACGTAAGCCGGCGACACTCGGTGAATGGCCCCTGCTGACCGCTGCCTCAGGCCTACACTGCGGTCCAGTAGGTCACACATGTGGAACTGTGTCTTGGGTAAGATATGGAGGAGTCCACACCATTGGACACGCCTCATCGCAGGCGGCATCCCCTATCAGCACTGGTGCCACTAACTCTGTGCGCAATGAGTCATGGGCACTTTCTGGTTGGACTTTGGTGGCGTCTGAGTCCATGGCCTGGGGGTTGTCTGCATCATCATCTGGCTGGGCTGGACTTGGTGTTCGACATGTGTCTATTCCATTCATCTCCACCAGAGTGACTGTTTCTGCGTGGTTCTGCCTTCTGCATCATGCCCTGGGGGTACACCTTCCACTGTCCACCGAGACACTCCGCGACAACCCCCTTTGTCATCTACGAGAACCTGCTCTGCTCTTGTGAGCCTGCCCCAGTGCACCGCAAGTCAGCGGCCCGTGGCGGTAGGCCCGTGCAGGACGCTGTGCATCCGGGGCCACTAACTCTGTGCAGCTCAAGTCATGGGGCCTTTATGGTTGAATGGTTGTGTCCTTAACGATGTACACAGTTGTCGTTTTTTGACTGCACCAGGCACTCCATGATGGCTGGTGTACACACACCCCACACACATCCAACACAGGTGTCACTCGACATGTGAGCCTGCTAATAAAAGTGGCCGGGCGCACGTGCCCGTAGCCATTCACACCATCTAAGCAAGTGAGTCCGTGTGGTCATTATGTCAGCATGATGGGCCCGAGCCCTGCAACATCACAGTGTGCTGTCTTCAGCGGACAATACCATGTCACCTCAGCAGTGGCTGAGACCTTGGACATGTAGCTTCGCCCGCCCCGCCTGCATGCACAAGCGGCGTGTGCTGGTCCGGCGTATGTCAGGTCAGCGCAGGGGTGTGCTGATTCGGCAGGGGGATCAGGGCGTGGCTCTGGTCTGGCCTTGAGCAGGAAGTGCGGTAAGCGTGTCTCTGTGTTGGGGTGTTGTCGCCACCAGGGCCACAGTAGTCGATGTTGCAATGTAGCATGCACCCGGAGGGTGGACCCGCACGTACGGGGAAATGTAGGTGCGCAAGACCGCTCGGGGTCTTGGCACATGCATGCCAAGTGTTATGTGTATCAGTCCTGCGGCTGCATAAGTCAGATGCCTAGCCTCAATCGCAGCGCGATCACAGCCAGCCATGGACTATACACCTGTGTCTGCCCTGTCCTGACCATTGGCCTACACTAATGTGGCCGCACACCCTCAACGGCCAGCTTCACGGTGTTGTTGGCATGCTGCTGGACATGCGCAGACAGGCATGACAATGGTGTGCCGTAGGAGTGCACGTGATACAACCGCGCAGCGCACACAAGTGTGGGGGCTCGTGGGAGGGAGGAGCAGCTGTGAGGCAACTTAACACACAGTGAGGCCGCTCATGTGCCACGTGCTCGGCATATCATCCATGATTCCCTGGGTCGCAGACATCCCACCCCACCCACGACAGGCCTCTGTACATCTCCTGTATGCAAGCAGATGGTTAAGTTACTGTAGGGATGAAAGGTCCTTTGTCTGAACTATCAGGCGGGAGCACATCTGCAGCTCCGAGCTGGGACTTGCATGTGCCCAGCACCCCCTGACAGATACAATAGCATTTGCTGGCGACTCCCACACTACGCACTGCCCGACGTGAGACCAACGTGTAAACATCCCATACACAGAAGTCCTTGGTCGTAGTTAGCGTGCGTGAAATGGCCTTCACACGTACTCCCACTCCACCCCAGGCCTGCACCCATTGCACACAGACACTGCTCATTGATCCGAGCTGTGCCATTTCATCCACAGGACTGGCGCGGGCCAGCACAGTTCCGCTTCAAGCAGGGCCACTAACGCAATGGCAGAACATCCCGGACACATGCACAACCCCTGTCAGGTGGAACTGTACCGTGCACGTCTGCTGCATGTACTGGGGGCACTGCCATTGGCAGTGCTGCGGATCAGTTACCGGCTAAGCTTCCGCCTTGCCAACGTCACCTGCGTTCAGCCTGTGTTGCATTGTCGCTCGTGCATATTCGAGTGGACCATGGATGTCTGCCTCTCCAACGTAACGGTAGCTGAACTGGATTTCAACATGTGTGTGCGCCCCCTGCTGGCCCACGACCAGGAGTGTCACTGTGATGCCCGTTTATGGCATGCCTGGATGATTGGCATGCATGCTGGCAACTGGACATGGGAGATTGCATGACTCGTCGTGTGCAGTGACCACATTGAGCCGCTCCCCTATTGTGCTTTAGTGCCAATTGGGGCCAGGGGTTGGAGTCAGCACATCTGTCCGGCACAGCTGATGGGTTACATCGCCGACATGTTAGATCTAGTCGACAACGAGCTTCATTGGAAATGTTAGCCTACGCTGCTGCACTCGCGTTCATGGACGAGTGACAACGTACCTGCAGCCACAACTGAATGTGACCCATTGCACGTGTCCCGACGCCTGGTTGCATGTTGGGGATCTGGTCACATGTCCCAAGACGACAGTGGACATGGCTGCATTGGTCTGGACTCTGGATCCATGCGCGGACAACCAACGCGGGTTGACCCTGACTTGTGTGAGTGATGGACTCCCCCGGGGTGGACATGGGCGCTTTCCAACGTTCCTCATTCAGACATGCTGCTGCATTGGTCTGCATGTTGTGGCACTTCTCTTGGCCATACTGACACGCAATTGTTGCTAAAGTTTACACACCTTCACTTGTCTCCAACTGTGATGAGTGTTGATTTGTATGCAAATGTGTGTGTCACGGCCTATCTGGGTCCCTGCCATACATGCATTGCTACCCCATCAGGGCTGTGGGTTTGTGCTTGTGCATTTTCATGTCCCTGTTTCGTGGTTTGCCAGATGCGTATGGCCATTTACCGGCCACAAACGGGTGCACTTGTGTCCTGTGTTCGGTTGTGCAAATGTTGCTGTTTGTACCACATTGTGTTCGATGTTGGGGTGCTCTGCTTCCTATGTGTGTGTGCTGCATTGTGTGTGAGATGTCCCTTCAGCTCTGATTTGGCTCACCCTTCTCCCTTTCAGGCAGTGTGGTTTTCACTTCTGTGCTTGTTCAGTGGTGTGACATTGCCGAGTTGTGTGACTTGTGCTCTTGGTTGGTGTTGTTACTCTTGGGCATGGTTTGTCTGCAGTTGTGCTGTGCTTAATTGTGCATGTGTGCCATTGTGCCCATCTCCCCCCGTCCCCCCAGTCCCTGATCGTTCCTCTCCCTGTTGCTGTTGTGTCTGTTGATTTTGAGCAGTTTCCGGTCCCCGACTCCTGCCACCATCTCCAGACTGATGTGGTGGACACCATTTCCTCCATGTCATCCACCTCCTGGTGTGGCGCTAGACTCCCACCTCCGGTGTGCATTGCTGCCTTCTGGTTGTTGGCGTGTTTCTGCTTGTTTGTGCGTTTTGCATCATTCCAGCTGTTCGGGTTTTCTTCCATTGTCCTCCTCTGCTCTCAGGCTGCATTCACCTTGTCCACGATGGACTGCCATATACAATGTTTTGTTGCCAATGGGGCTTGTGGGGTTGTGTACTAGCTCCGGCTGCCTCCATTGTGCTTCGCTGTTGTTTTCTGGTTGGTTTGTCTTCCTTTTTCCTGCTTTTGTTGTGCTTATTCCCGCCTGCCGTGTGTGTGTCGCGGGTCTGGCGCTGCTTATCGCTGCTTTCCTCATCGCGAATGGGCTCATCGCACGTTTTTTGGTGTTGGGGTTTGTGTTTTTATCTCCGTCGCGGTGGTTGTATCGCGGACATTGTCCGCGTTTTCGGGAGACTATCGCATGGTGCCGCCGTGTTGTGAATTCCACGTTAACACGGGGTTATTTTCCCGTGATAGAGTGCGATGTGTGAAGTTGCATTAACATTTTTTGGAGATGTTTAGCACACGTTCTTGTGAATATCCCCCCAAGTGTCTCTGGGTAGACTGACATGAAGTTGCTTGTCCTTTGCGCATGTAGGAATTCTAGCTCTTGCAGCGACTCCTGAAACGAAGCAACTTGTGTTGTTATTAACTCAGAGAACCCAAGAAACCTTGCTTAAGGGGAAACTCATGAAAATAAAGAAAGATAGCGTATTGAATGTCTCTGTAACTGTAGGAGCACTAGCCTCCATGATATGTCAGTAGAGTTAAGAATACCAGCTCGAGGATGTCATTGGTCAGGCTGAAGGGGAAGAAAAGATGGAATCAGCGCAGGTTTCTTGCATGTTCTTACTGCATACGCTCAGCTCTTCACAAACCAGAGCAAGTCCACGGTTCTCCAAGATGACATTGGCTCTTTTTTGGCATTTGCCCTGCGCTCAAGATCTTCCCCTGTAACAGTACCCTAAGGGAAGTGAAAGAACAAATGCAAAACAGGTCAAAGGGCTTCTTTAGAGAATGATGGCAACCTAATGCCTTCCAAAAAGCAGCAGCCTTTCTCTTTCTTTCCTTAGCTCATGTACAGGGTGGGTGAAACAAGTGTCCTCAATGGCAGTAGAAGAAAGTCAATGCACGGCATTGCACTGCATCAATGTGGTCACCCAACCAATACCAGCCCTAATGCTATTGTTTCCCCAGTCATTTTCACTATCATGCATCCTGGCTATGCACGACTGCCACATGCAAACCATGAAGGTCTCACACAGAAAAGTGCGAAAGTGTCATCAGGGACACAGCAGATAAGTGATGACAGTGGAAAGGGGCACATTCAGGGGGACTGAAAAAATGGAGAGGGCAATGAAAGAGCTATGTGGCCGATATATGGGGCATGTCACAGAGAGGCAACGTGAAGCGGAACACCAGATGCAGAAATTGCAGGTTAACTTCTCAGACTGCAACTCCCACCGTGATAGGAAGTGCCACTTTTGGTCAAAAGCTTCTCCGCACTTCCAGCTAGGTGACCCTTTTTCACAACATTATGAAATGGAAACATGAACCTGAAGTTGATATGTGGATTTCAAGAAGACTGCAATACTCTTTGGACTATGTGATCGGTGTGATACGAGACAAAAGAACCATCCATATACAATGAAAGTAATGGGGGACATACTGGTCATTTGAATTATATTGTGTAAATTTGAAGGGGAAAATCAGAAAGATACTAATTGGACTTGACATCTGGCTCGTTAATTATTCTAATGATATAACTATGGGGAAACTAAAGCTTTTAGTGTACATAGGGCCCACAATATTTTTCAGCAATGAGTTCTTTCTTTTCAGTTTGCTGTTTCTACACAGAATTTCATGAACATTTTGTGTCCCCAACCAACACAAATTCCTTATTACGAGCAGGCCATATGATTCTCTTTATGTCCTAACAGTAGAACACATCTGGCCCAAGTCTGACCCTCTACAATGAAAATGCCTTATTTCTCAAGGCCTTCCAAGATTCTGGACATGATGCTATGTGTACATTGGTGAATATGATATTACAATTGTTGCTGATTGTGGCCTGTAGATTTTGATCCATTCCTGCTGTCATATTACTGTTCATTTGCAGGACATTGCCAAAGTCTTTCTTTGGCTTCGGATGAGAAGCAGGCCCAGGCAATATTTTTGTTACACCCTCAAAATCTCATGAAATTTGCATATTTTGTAATATATGAATTTTTAAAATTTTATGAGATATTGCAGGCTAGAAATTTCAAATACTTTAATCCTGGCCCAAGCAGAATTTTTTTATTCTGAAACAGTAACATCACAGCAGAGAGAAATGTTCTATTCCAATAAGTCTGTTGCCAATAGCTTGCTTGATATTTGATTGTGAGGTATGCCCTTAAGTTTACATTTTTACGTAACTTACCTGAAAATTTATTTCATGAATTTATGTGTAATTTTACCAAAATTTAGCAAACAATTCAGTGTTTTCCTACCCCTAGTATCAGACCCGCCTTTTCAGTAACAAAAAGAGGCACTGACACCTTTAGTGACCTCTCTACTATTCCACTGAAGAGAGTCAAGAGACCACGTGGATAGTGTCACTATGTAATTGGGATGATGATGATGTGAGACATGCTACCTTCTCTGGTCTGTAGCTAGTTGGTTTATGGTAACAGGATCTTTGGACATCAAATGAGGTTCGAATGAAATTGTTAGTGAACATTTTCTTGAGAGCTACATTGTCTTTGTTCTTTTCAATATTGTCGATGGGTGTGAATTGTGGAGGTCATACAATTAATTACGCTCTTTCCTCAGTTGTAAGGCAGCAGGCTGGCCACCGGAGTCACGATCTGGATCTCTGGAGGGCGGTGAGTTTCAAAGGGAGTTATTCTAGCAGTTCTATCTCTGAATGTCTTTGTCTTATGGGAGAGGGAGTATGCGTGGTTGCAGAACTCCTCATGAGATGTGTCTATCAAGACCTGGTTAATAAAGTCAAAGTGCTCTCCTCCCTTTCAATGTACTTCCTCCTTCTCCATCTTTGACTTCTCTCTAGAATTGCCTTTACCGTCTGTAGATGATCTACTTTCATTACATTAAACATTCTGTGTAACCCTTGGTTCTCTCTGTTTATCAGGAAACTCTCCTTGTTTCTAAGATAATGTTGCTTCTCTGAACACATTTCGTCCCAACAATTATCTCAAGGATGTGCGTGTGTTTCATTTATGCATGTAGAAAAGGCACTGGTGGCAGATATAAGTCTGAACTGCCACATAAGCATGCATTATGTATCAAAGTCTCCCTTTTCAAATGTCCTGTACATTGTTCCTGTGGCTTTAAGTCTAAAACACCTTTGGGAGAAATAAACATTGATCTATCATTAACCAGAGCCATCCTAAACTTGGTCATTGAGAAGAGTGGACATACACGGCTCACTCTTCTCAACAACCGAAATCCAGGCCTACGCCTCATACTGATGACAGTTAAAAAATACCGCATTGGTGGTCAACAAATCATATGTGTTCATGTCCGCTGAGCATCTGATTTATCAGGGTAGAGAGTCACATAGACACAGCCAGAGAAAGCAGAAGCCAGAGCTAAAGAGCACACGTCTCAGAGAGATGAGATCTAGTCCTAGCTCTAGTGGCAGGTGGACAAATGAGGACACAAAGCTGCATCTGTTCCACCATAGGCGGCAAGCTCAAGCTTTGACAGTCCAACTACAGAGGGTGTAGCAGAGGCGGTGCCTCAACTATACAAGTAATTTTGGAGACAGTCTGTTTAACTTTAAATGAAGCAAATAATTTGCAGATGGAGGGTATTCCAAAAATTATACATTTATTGACTGATTAGTGCTCATAAGGAACGCAAAGATGCAATACTGACCCAAGCTCATTAAATAGAGGGAAAATAAAGACAACCCTCTACTATCAATCAATCATGCGTTTGTTAAGAGTGACTACTCACCCGTGAGGGTCTCAAGGCGCTGGGGGGAGGGGGGTGCAGGTTCCAGTCCATCAAGGAGGGGGTCTGTCGAAGAGCCAAGTTTTGAGGTTTCTCGTGAAGATGGGGAGTGATGTTATCTGTCTGAGGTGGAGCGGTAGGGCATTCCAGGCTCCGGCCGCGAGGAAGGAGAAGGAGCGGCCTCCCGATCTGGTCTTTCTGGCGTGGGGGACCACGGCGTAGGAGAGCTGGGCTGATCGTAGGGTCCTTTGGGTGCGTGGAATTTGAGTCGGCTGTTCAGGTGTGCTGGTCCGGTGTTGTGGAGGGCTTTTTGTGCGTGGGTGAGAATCTTGAAGGTGATTCTAGCCTCGATGGGGAGCCAGTGGAGTGTGCGCAGGTGCTGTGAGATATGGCAGTGTCTTGGCAGGTTGAGGACCAGTCTTGCGGCGGCGTTCTGGATGTATTTTAGCTTGCGGGTGAGGTTTTTGTTTATTCCGGCATAGATTGCATTGCCGTAGTTGAGTCTGCTGGTGACGAGGGCGTGAGTGACGGTCTTTTTGTGCTCGAGGGGGTTCCATTTGAAGGTCTTATGTAGGAGCGGAGGGTGTGGAAGAAGGAGGATGCGACGGAGTTGATCTGGCGGTCCATCTTGAGCTCGGAGTCCAGGATGATTCCAAGGTTGTGTGCGTGGTCCGTGGGGGTGGGTGGGCTTCCGAGGGTGGGGGGCCACTAGGTGTCGTTCCAGGCATCGGGGTGTGGGCCCATGATGAGTACTTCTGTTTTGTCAGTGTTGAGTTGTTGGCAGCAGTTTTTTATCCATTTGGCGACGGCTTCCATGCCTTCTTGAAAGTTGTGTTTTGCTGCGTTGGGTTAGTTGGATAGGGAGCGGATGAGTTGGGTGTCGTCTGCGTATGAAACAATGTTGAGTCTGTGGGTTCTGACGATGGGGGCGAGCAGAGCCATGTAGACGTTGAAGAGTGTGGGGCTGAGGGAGGACCCCTGGGGGACTCCGCAGGTGGTTGGTGTAGGGTCCGAGAGGAAAGGAGGGAGTCTGACCCACTGCGTTCTGCCGGAGAGGAAAGAGTGGATCCAGTCAAGGGCCTTGTCCCGGATCCCTGCGTCGTGGAGTCTGCGTGTTACGGTGCGGTGGGAGACTGTGTCGAAGGCCGCTGAGAGGTCGAGGAGGATGAGGGCTACTGTTTCTCTTCTGTCCAGGAGGGAGCGGATGTCGTCTGTTGCGGCGAGGAGGGCGGTTTCTGTGCTGTGGTTTTTTCTGAAGCCGGATTGGGAGGAGTCGAGGATGTTGTGCTCTTCGATGAAGGTGGCGAGTTGGTTGTTGATGGCTTTCTCGATGACTTTCACTGGGAACGGGAGCAGGGAGATGGGTCTGTAGTTTTAGAGGTCGGTGGGGTCCGCCGAGGGCTTCTTCAGGAGGGGGTTGATCTCAGCATGTTTCCAGTCGTCGGGGAAGGAGGCGTTCGCCAGGGAGCAGTTGATGGTGTGGCAAAGCATGGGTGCGATGGTGTCGGCGGCTCTGTTGAAGATGTGGTGGGGGCAGGGGTCTGTGGGGGCCCCGGAGTGGATTGACTTAATCGTCTTCAGTGTGTCTTCGGTGGTGAGGGCTGTCCAGCTGTTAATCGTTGGCTTCAGGGTGTCGGGGGTGGCTGGTGAGGGTTCAGTGTGTTGGTTGTCTTCATCGAAGTTGTCGTAGATGTTCTTGATTTTGTGGTGGAAGAAGGTGCTGAGTTTGTTGCAGAGGTCTTGTGAGGGAGGAATGTCAGTAGACTCGCTGGGGGTTGGGCGAACTCCTTGATGATGCTGAAGAGTTCTTTGCTGTTGTGTGCGTGTGTGGAGATTCTGTCTTCGATCGCAGTTTTTCTTGTATTTCTGATGAGTTGGTGGTGGGCATTGGTGGCGGCTCTGAAGTTGTTGTGGGCTTCTGTGGATTTGGAGTTCCTCAGGCCTTTTCGAGGCGGCGGCATGTGCGTCTGGACTCTCGAAGTACGGTGGTAAACCATCTGGCTTTCTTGGCGTGTGTGTTGTTCTTCTTCTTGAGGGGGGCTATGGTGTTGGCGCTGTCGGAGATCCATCTGTGCAGAGTACGGGCTGCTGTGTTGGGGTCGTCGTCTTCCGTGGTGGTTGGGGTGGAGTTGCCGAGTGAGGAGGTGAGCTGTTCGTCGGTGATTTTGGTCCAGTTTCATTGTGGGAGCAGGTGCTGGTGTCTGTGAATGGTGGGTGTTCTGAAGGTGAAGTGGATGCATCGATGGTCTGTCCATGGGAGTTCGGTGGTGTGGCTGAAAGTGATGGAGTTTCCTGTTGTGAAGAGGGGGTCAAGGGTGTGTACTGCTGAGTGCGTGGGTTCAGTCACGATCTGGTGGAGTCCAATATTGTGGAGGTTGTCCAGGAGGGATGTGGTGTTGGGATCTAGTTGGTTGTCGAGGTGGAAGTTGAGGTCTCCCAGCAGTGTGTGGTTGGTGGATGCGATGGCTTGCGGGGAGATGATGTCCATGATGGAGTTGGTGAAAGGTCCGCGGGGTCCGAGGGGTCGGTAGACGAGAGTTCCTCTGAGGGTGGTGGTAGGGCTGGCCTGTATCTTGAAGCTTAGGTGTTCCATCAGGTCTGTGGGCTCGTCGGGGAGTGTGCTCAGCCGGAGGGTGGATTTGTGGACGATGGCGATTCCTCCTCCCGGGCGGGTGGGGTGGTCCTTCCGGGAGATCTTGTATCCTTGGGGAATGGTGATGGGGATGTCTGGTCCCGAGGTGGTGTTGGTCCAGGTTTCAGTGAAGAATGCTACGTCCGGGGTGGTGCTGTCGAGAAGGTCCCAGATTTCGGTGGCGTGTTTGTGGAGTGATCGGACGTTGAGGAGGATGCATTGCAGGGTCTTCGGTTCGATTGTGTTCTTGCGGGCGGGTTGTGCTGGGTCCGTGTTCCTGGCGGTGCTGCAGGTGTGCCGGCAGCGGTGACAGGTGAAGGGTCCGTGGGTGTCGGCTGGTGATGCTAGCTTGCAGTTGTTGTTGCAGCCAGGGTTGAGTGCGTGGAGTGCCGCTGGGTTGTAGCGCTGATAGTGCGGAGGTCCAGGGTTCCTGGCGCTGGTCGCGATCGGGGCGCAGACGGGCTTGCCTTTGGCGCACCAGCGGCGCGGTCGCGCAGCGGCCGCCATTAAGTAGGGCTTGGGGAGGGCTGGACAGCTGGGAGGCGGGAGCGGGGAGGGGAACTGGCTCGGGCTGGTCACGCTGGGGGGAGGGCCCGCGGGGGCAGCAGCGACGGGAAAAACGGGGGAAGCAAGCAAAAGAAGAGGAAAAATGTGAAGAGTGAAAGGGTGAAAAAAGAAAAGAGAAAGATATACAGAGTAAAAGGGTGAAAAGAATAAAGGGTGAAACGGAGCAGAAAGCAGAAGAAAAATGCAATAAAGAGTGAAAGGGTGAGAAAGCTAAAGGGTGAAAATGGAGCAGTAAGGAGAGGATGAAGGGGGCAGAAAGCGGAGCGAGAGAAAGGAGTCAGAGGTCCACTGGACCACCAGGGATGAGGCGCAGGTATAACCTGCGGGTGGAGGAGGGCTTCAAACACCAAACACTACGGGAGTGCAGGGGCTCAGGAGAGGCCTCACTTAATGGTGGAGCTGCGAGGGAGGGAGAGCAAATTCCCTGACAATGAGTCAGTGGTCTTGCTCTACTAGGCTTTCAGTGCTATGGTTTTATTATCAAATTCTTTTAGGTGGACAAAAAATAGTGTTAAATATATATTGTTAAAGTGTGGTTTAGAGTAATTATCATGAAGCAAGACCCATTGAGAATGTGCATTCACAATGAGTGGTTGTTTCATAGTAGTCTTCTAGGAAACCAACATTATGTCTACACCAAATGTCCGTGGAGTATTCGCTGGCACCAGGGTAGTCTTGATGCCTCTTTCTGGGAGAGTGAGGTGTCATTTGGTGCTCAAAATACTTGTTATAATACTTGTATTTGCTACTTTCACAGATTGCAGTTGTTAAGCTCCCACACGCTTTTGGGAGAAAAGCACTGGTTTTATCCTCCACAGTATCCGCCCTGTTGTGGTAGGGTAACAGGGACAGTATTATACATTGTGCCCCGGGGGCACAATGGGCGTGTGCTCCTGCCTTGTCTGCCCTAGGGGCACAATAGTATTATAGAGAGGGCCGCAGACGCTTGTGCGTCGCCTTCTGTAATACTGACAGCGCTGGCGCACATGTTGTGCCAGCGCTATCACAAGTGGTCATTACATCATTTGCATGGGGGTGTGGCCCCTTGGAAGTGAGGGAATCACTTTGGCTCTGCACCTGTGCAGTATTATGGTATAATAAATGCGGGAGCAGAGGTAAACATATCTAGGAGGTGCACTGAGAGTGCCCCACAAAAAGGTGGCGCTCTTTCAATGCACCTCCTAAAAGCAGCCCTCCGAAGGTTATAAAGGGGGTCCCATGGACCCCCCAGACATGCCACTGCAGGTGGGTGCAGCCATTCACGGCACCCTCCTACAAGGGGGTCTCTCTCTCCTCTTGAAAGTGGAGGCAGCTTTCTGGCCTGCACTGTGGTACACGGAGCAGCTTTTAAATAGCAGCTCCATAGTTCACTTGAATGCACTGCCGCTTGGGCAGCGCAAGTTTGCGGCTGCCATAGGGGCAGCAAATTCTTTGTAGTATGGTGTACTGTCCCTGTTTGCTCCGGTCCAACCTTTGAAAGGTGTGCCATAGCACAAACAGGGAAAGTGCGCCACATTAATAAACCGGCCCCAGGTCTTCATAGGTATACAGTTATTTATTTGCAATTTATGAGGGTCCAATACTAGGTGCCTCATTTAGAATCATTTAGAACCATCATCTCAGTTGACCAGCTCAGCAGGTCAGCTGAGGTTATGGCCTTCACTCCCCTGTTGGAGGAAAGCCCACCATTTTTAGAGATCCCTTGCCAGAAAGGTGGGGATCTCTGTGAAAGGTCTCTTCACAGAGAGCAAGGGGTAGGAACACATATTTTATAGGAGTAAACGAGACAGGAGTTGTCAAGGGTGTTGATCATCGAGATAGGTTTAATGTCGTGCAAAGCAAGATCAGCTTTTATGCAGCATCAAGGGGGCAAGTATTTTGTCTGTGGAGAAAAAATAAATATGCGTGCCAATGCATATTTTTCATCCTTTACTCATTAATTTACTCATTCACAGTTTACCACCTGATACAAATTCAAGAGTAAATTTTTAACATTGAAGTATTCCTGGGAATCTGCAATATTTTGAATCCCATAAACAGCAGAAATCTACTCCAAAAGTATGAGTCACCCCTTATGGAGAGAATTTTGACTTTTCAGCTGTTCAATCCTCCTCATTGTAAAGTATCTATTTTGGCACTACTACCTGCCTTGATTTCTAATCCTTTTTAGCTCTGGATTCATAAAGTTTTAACTGTCTGAGGGACTCATGCTACATGACCATCAACTCATTCTTTTTCAAACTGAACATAGCTTGAGACCCAGTAAGTGTTCTTTGATGTACTTACTTTGCTGAGACATCATTTTAATTGCTCATTAACCAACTTTGGGTGAGGTGCCTAGACTGATTCCGAGCACCCCCACAGGATATGTTGGCCTAGAGACCAATTAGCTCACAGTTCCACCATAAGCCCCCCTAACCTTACCAGGGAGCGAATGGTTTCTGGCAACCACTGAACATGACAACCCTGGCCCCTCAGGGATCGTGGAAACAGATCAGAGCCTTTTGCTCAGTCACTCGTGCTTACTAGTGCTAAGAGAAATATACAGAAAATGCGCAGTGGGACATTTCCAATATATTTATTGAACCAACGCTATTCGTGTATAGAATACATGTGCTGCAATAATCAGTAGACAGAAGCAGATGAAAGTTATTACAAGCACCAAAAGAGTAAATAGTAGATACAGTTCTACCATGGTGCTAAAACAGTGTATATATGCAGGCATATAAACAAGGCAGTAATCAGGCGTACTCCTAATATGCAAACCCTACTCTGAGTGTACCTAGAGTGTGTGTAGGTATGGAGCCAAGAATCCCCCCTAGGGATGATCTAACCCCATTGCCTGGTGGTAGAGAATGTAGGAGCCCGTATTGGTCATGAACTGAACACACCCTCACGGAGATGTCAGATCGCTGCGTGGTGAAGTCTCAGCATGCAGGGACCCTCGGTCTCAGATGAAATGCCTCCTCTGCTAATCTTTTGGGATGCTCAGTATTTATAACACAAAGCATCCTTGTGATGTACGTATAGATTAGCGATGTTATGCATATGTAGATAGCCCTGTCAGCCCGTGGATGAAGATAGAACGACATTGGTACATAGTGCGTCAAGAGGCCTTGTACATGGTGTTCAAGGCATTGTGATATTGTTATGCGAAGCTAGCTGTGTAAATAAAGTAGTTTCAGAAAAACTGATCCAACATTGTCGCGCACGCAAATGTGTGCAAAAGGTCACAGCAGAAATGTTATTGTGCAAAATTAGGACAATATAGGAAAAATGTGTAGCTCCGTTAATTGGGCCAAACCCGGGCACATAACAGCACAGTACCATTCACTAATTGCCCTTGCATTCATTTTCATTTCTTTCACTTTTCTGTCATGATAACATGTTGGATCAATGTTCATTTAAAGATGTGCATTCACATAGACATTCTTAAATATGCAATGGAAATAGTGGCCCTTAGTCAAAGGTATCTATTTGATATTTTACTTTGTATACTTCTTCAGTGCAAGATTCACAATACAAACTTTATCTTCAGACTGCTTTTCATAATACTGTTCTATAAGGGTAAAGCATACCTCTGCTAAACCATTGGGTTTCGGAAATGGAGCCAGAAGTGAGCTTCTATATCGTTGTCGCCCAAGATGCTGCTTCATTAAGAGGTTGTAGTACAGCTGCAGGCAACATACCCAATTCGTTCAACTATTACCAAACACTTCCTCTACCAAAAATTCCGGGACTTTGCCAGTGCTTGTTGATGCATGTGAACACACTTGTGGGGAAGGGAAGTTAGAGCGTTGGGGTGAAGTACAATTTGGATCTTTCATTAGTGTAATCTTGGCTTGTGATTGCCTGAGTTGGAATGGTTAGGGGAGGGCTATTTAATGAGTGCCTGGAATGTTAGCAGATTGCTTGAGACAGTGTTCAAAATATACTTCAAAACAATGTCAGGGTCCAGTGGTTGCCTCTGTGCTAAACAATGGAGGAGGAGAGCTTTTTAACACTTTAGTGGTTGTAATCAGATTCGTTTAGGGTAAAAATAATTCACAAGAAGCAGAGGTTTGCAGGGCCTCTGACAGCTTGGCTTGAAAGCAATAGTCAGACTAATGAGTGCATTATAGCTTTTAAAATAGCATTCTCTGGAGGAGTCTGAAGAATGGGCCTCCGGCGTGGTTTACCACCATTTCTTTTTGTGTAAGCCTCCCTGGCCTGTTTTCATCTCTCACGCACGCCTGCCTTTCTTTTATTTGAATTCCTCCTGTAGCTCTCCTATTTTTGCCCTTGACATATATATATGAGACCGAGGAAATATTCATGCATCGGGCCTGCAAGCGCAGACAATGGTTTATTTTGGGTTTTGTAACATTATTTGACAGGTGAAAGAGGGGCGCTTGTGCTACTTCTATAGAAACATAGGAATGGATTCGTTTTATCTTTCTTTTTTACATTCTGTCTCTTGCTTTCCTTTCTAGCTTTTTTCTCTTGTGTTTTTTCTCTCTTGGTTCGAATCTGTGTTGCTTTGTCCTTTCAACTCTCACTGTCTCGCTCTGATCTTTTTCTCTCCCAGTCACTCCATCTCATGCTTTCCATTATTCTCCTCCTTTTCCTCCCATGTATGCTGACAATCTCTACCTCCATTTCTCTCTCATCCTCCTTCCATCTCTATCTCTTAATCCATCAACGTCACTTCCCCCTTCTTTCTTCCCCATCTCTTTCTCCCTCATTGCTGCTCTCTCGCTCACTTCTTTCTTTATTTTTTGGCCCCCAAGCTCTTATTCTCTCTCTCATTCTGTCTCAGTGTAATTCAGTTCAGTTTTACAGTGCACTATTAGCATGACTTATTGCTTTACAAGATGTGCTTTGCATGTTCTTAATTATGGTAGCATAGTTTAACACTATTTTGGTCCCTGCTGGTGTCACAACCTGACGCATTTATGATGCCTTTTATGGTGTCTCTAGCTCTTCCCCCATTGGAACGAGGATAGTCTGCTTGTTAGGAATTTTGTATGAGTTAACTATGTTAGTTCCTTGTCTTTTTTCTTACGAGAGCAGATTGAGGTACCACGTTTCTATGAGTTTTCTGTTACTTTTGAAGTGTATGGACATTGACTCTTCTAGCCAGAGGGGTCCCTGGATGTTATCAGGGTAGTTGCTTGCAGGGCTTTGTTCGAGAAGCACTTGTTTTCACTGTTGACATACTGTCAAGAATTTGTAGTGTGATTTTCCATACCAAACAGCACTAGGAATGTTTCTGATTCAGCTTTGCAGGCATCTTAGCAGCATTCCTATTCTCCTTAAGTACTTAGGGGCATATTAACAAGGGGGCGATATGAAATTATCGCCGCTTTTGTGTCCGTTTTCGGGCGAAAAGCGGCGATAATTTCATCGCCTTATCAGCAAAGACACGCTATTGCGTGTTTTGCTGACTTAGCGCCCGTTCCCAGCACCCCTAACTTTGCATCGCTAATGAGATGCAAAGTAGGCGTGGCTGTGACACCAAACAGGGATAAAATCGCGAAGGCAGCTTCGCGATATTATCAAGGAGGGTTAGCGATCTTTTAAATCGCGTTAAGTATGCCTTAACGCAGACGTTAAATTCCTGACTAAGGCATACTTAACATGGGGGGTGGATTCTGTGGCTAAGACCACAGGCCCTATCATCTAGGATATCGCCGTTTTCCACCATGGAAAACGGCGATATCCACGCTATCTCTGGAATTTTATCGCCTCGGCGATGCGCGTTGTTGATAACGCGCTAACCAGGCGATAAATTACAGAGATAGCCGGCGATAAATATGCAAGCGCTAAGCGCGCTTTGCGATATTTATCGCCGTGCCTTGTTAATATGCCCCTTATTTGGAGAGCAGCAGAGTGTTTTCTGTTGGCGTAGATGTTCACTTGGTCATTGGCTTGTGAGAGGACCTAGATAATGCAATTATTCGTTTAACTGCCGTTTTGTATAGCACAGGGACAACAATTGAGCTCAGTAGAGCTCAGAGTGACATTAGAGTGAGGCTAGAATAAGCACAGGTAAAGGCAGTAACAAATTGTAGTTTGCATTACAGCATTTAGTCGTACAAATAATACTTACCGTGGAAAACGGGTTGTGGGTTGAGCACTAAGGTTGAAAGATTCTACATATACGACTCTTGGTATCGAAGTTCTTTCATTCATCTCATGAAAACATTACACAAAGGGGCCTTCCTCAGGTCAAGGAATGTTATTCCGGTGGCTTGGCGCCCAACGGAGATGGCAGCACACGGGTAAAGCTCCCCGGTGTGTCTCTGAGGAACTGCACTTCTAGACTAAACGGGGACTAACGGAGGGCAAATACAAGTGGCGGAAGATGGAAGGAGCACCATGGGCCCCTTGCAGCACCTGAATGTCACCAGCAAGTAACTCTTTTTTGCATTTTCTGCTAAATTTCGGCCGCGATTTATCGCGGCCGCCATTTTGAATTTTTTACCGCGATCGCGGCATTCCTGCACTTCAGGCTGGACCCCTCATTAAGTACTTTATACCATTCCATAACGCCTAGAAGATGTTTGACACCACTTCACTTTAATGGGGTAAAAGTTTATAGGAAAACGTCAAGAATTGCAGGAAGTTTGCGATTTTTTATGTTTGGCGGCCATTTTAGATCTTTTTGAGGAGCCCTCACAGAAAATAATCTTCCTTATTTTGCTCTACTAAATGGTGGCAATTGCAGAGTGATTATTCACTAATGGCATTGACTATGATCTGACGCATCCAGTTTACCTCAGTTTGGGTTACAGCGCATGTTTTCTCCTCAGAGCACCGAGGTATGAAGCTGTGTGAGGGCGCTAAGGCTGACTGAGGATTTATGAGAGATCTATTTGGTGGCCATCTTAGCTTTTCTGAGTGAGCTCGCATTGGAATTATTTTTTCTCCTCCTATACTGCTGAATGGGAGTGGGAGTCTGGGGTTAGCGTTTTATGGGTGGAACAAAAGGAGTCCGACCCTCTCCACACAAAAGGCATATCTTCATAAAAACTCAAAAATTTTCACTGAGTTCTCTAAGTTTGAAGACTCTCTATCATCTTCGCACCAGTACTCTCAAGCAAATATGGATTCATCCTCTGGAACCGCTGGAAAATCTCTCACTAAACGGCTTAAAAGGACCCTCCTTCACCACCCAAGTCCGCCTCGCCTGTTTCGATGGAACTATTACTTGAGGAAATTAGGGCCCTTCGACCTTTCATGGAAGAGACTAACATCAAACTGCAAACCCTAACAGATAATTGGTCTCAATTAGACGCGAGAGTCTCCTCAGTCGAAAATACTGTTTCCTCTTTGAAAGAGACATGCACAACTGTCTCTCAATTACACTCCCATGTCTCCATACTCCAGAAACAGGTGGAAGATCTTGGAAACCGCAACAGACGGAACAATCTGCGTATCTATGGCCTGGAAGAAGGAGTTGAAGGGTCAGATCCGCCCACGTTCTTTAAGTCATTTCTCCCTAAACTACTCCGCATGCCAGAGGGAACCCAACTCAACATTCAGCGGGCCCACAGATTGGGACGGGCTTCATCTCACACTAGTCCCTCACAGAGACCGAGAGGAGTTATCTTATATTTCTTGGAGTACACGGATTCGATGAAAGTGCTCGCAGCGGTTAAAACTTCTACGAGAATTGTCTGGTCAGGATCGCCTTTATTTTTGCGCAAGATTATTCTAAAGCCACTGCTGACAGACGTAAGGCTTTCCTCAACATGAGAGCTGATCTACGTTCCATGGGAGCCAGATATGGCCTGTTCCACCCGTGTCTCTTCAAGGTTACTTATAACAACAAGACAACGTCGTATGAAGACCCGTTACGTTTGCAAAGTTTCATCAATTCCTATAAAACGACTGTTATGGACTCTTCTGGGCCTTCGTCCTCATTCAACATTTGATTCTCTAATAGTTTGTTTAAGGTTGCTTTAGATCCGGTTTTCTTTGGCATAATATCTTGGTAACTCACAGGTGTTTTTTCTTAGTTTTGGATATTATTGCTACTGTTCTCATGAAGTAATACTGTTTAATGAGTTATGGATCATTGTTACTGATCTCCTCCTCGCATTGGAATGTTCTAATATTTGTTTCATGTGTTTGCCCCAATGCTTTTCTCAATCCCTATTTGGTATTGTCCCCACAGATTATTACCTTTGTATTGTGGTTTCTCCCCGACCCTCTGTTCCGTTGATCCTGGGTGTGTTGCCTGCTTCATGTGGCTCCATCCCCCCGTGTATACCTGAGTCTTCTTCGTAAGTATGGTATTTTCATACATCCTCTTAGATATATTGTTTGTTTTGTCTTTTGTTTTCTGTCTCTTTTCTGTAGTTTCTATTCTTTCGTCAATTTACGTCTCTTCTTTTTTTTTCAACTTTTCTTGCCTTCCTATAATCACTATTCTTTTAGTCAGTACAATTGCAAATATCTTGACTCTTATGATATCCCTTTACCTCTCTACTTGGACTTTCTTTTTTCATATCCTGTCACTTGATTCCCTTTTTTTATTCTGGTTATTGGTCTTATCTATTATGCTTTGCTATGAAACTAAATCAATTAATTCCTTCCTGTTTTATCTCTCTTACTTTGAATACTGCTTATATAATGAATTGGACTTATGTGCTACATTATTATTACAACCTGTTCTTAAGTGCTTATGTCATTAAAACTGATTACATGGAACGTTAGGGGATTAAACTCTCCCATCAAGAGGCAGAGAATTTTGAGCCATTTAGCCAAATTAGACGCGGATGTTGTATTCCTGCAAGAAACTCACCTCTCAGATGTTGAGTCATTGAAGTTGAAGAGAGGTTGGGTGGGGGAGGTTTTCTTTTCCCCTGGAGATGGCAAGCGAAATGGAGTAATGATACTTTGTCGCAAATCCCTTTCACTTTCATTTGTGTCCCAAGAATCCGATCTGGATGGCAGTGGTTGAATGTCAAATTATCTTTGAAGGGCGTCACAATATCTCTTCTAAATGTCTATGCTCCTACGTGTGGTGAATCCTCTTTTTGGCATACAATGGCTAAGCGAATTACTCACTGTATGGAGGACAATTTTATTTTAGCTGGAGATTGTAACCAGACTTTTGACCCATTTATCGACAGAAATTCCAAAGTTTCCTTTGTTCCCAACAAGTCACATAAATCTTTTGTTCATGCTATAAATCAACATAAACTCTTGGACGCTTGGCGTCTTTGCAACCCGACCACTAGAGAGTATACTTTTTACTCCCCAGCTCACCAAACTCAATCAAGAATTGACTATATATTTGTCTCGCACAACATCTCACAAACACTTACGCATGCAGAGATTGGTCCCATCTTATTATCAGATCACGCCCCAATCTCGATTGGCATTGATATTCTACCTAAGGATTCGGGCCCCAAGAGATGGCGTTTTAACAATGCTCTCCTTCTGGACCCAAAGTTTACTGCCTCATTCCCTAACTTCTTCAAAGAGTTTTTGAATTGAACCAAACCCAATTCATGCCCTTTTCCAATCTATGGGATGCATTCAAGGCCTCGGCGAGGGTTTCATAATTAGCTATGTTGCAAAGAAACGGAAAACTTTCCGTAAGCTCACTAAAGATCTGCTTCAGGATATTAAAAGATTGGAACACTCATTTTACACCTCACACTCGAAGGAGTGTCTCACAACTCTCATAAAAGCCAAAATGCAATTTAATAAGAAATCAACAGAGGACGCTTCATTATATCTGTTAAAATCCAGTGCAAAATTTTATGGGGGCAAAAATAAGGCAGGGAAAATATTGGCTAATTACTTAAAAGTTAAGCATAATAGACTAAATATTGAATCTATCTATGATGAACGTTCAGATTTAAAATTTAAAGACGCTGAAATTCTGAATGAGTTCTCCACCTTTTACAAATCACTATATACTTCCGCAACACAGCCCTCTGAGCAATCATTATCGCACTTCTTCTCTGATATTCAGAATCCCCAATACACGCTGCCGGACTTATCATCTCTGGAGTTAGACCTAACACACCAAGAACTATTAATTGCTCTTCAACATCTCAAAAAAGACAAAGCACCGGGACCAGATGGCTTCACCGTAGAATTTTATCAACATTTCTCTAAACTCATAATGCCCAAGTTACATTCTCTAATCGATGCCTTCACCACACTAGGTAGCTCAATGGGTTCTTTTTCGGAAGCACATATTTGCCTTATACCAAAAGAGGGCAAGGACTCTAAATATTGTAAAAATTACAGACCCATATCCTTGGTCAACATTGATTATAAAATTTTCTCCAAAGCATTAGCATTACGTTTAGATTCCTACTTACCTGATTTATTGGGAAAAGAACAATCTGGTTTCGTTAAGGGTAGGTTCATAACTGACAATACGAGACTCCTTTTTAACGTCTTATCTAAATCTTCCCACTTAAAACAATCCCTTGTGGCAATAGCTCTGGATGCTGAAAAGGCGTTTGATAGAGTTGAGTGGACTTATTTATTTTATACTCTTAAACAGTTCGGCTTTGGCCCTAAATTTATATCCCTCATCTCTCTCCTCTACTCTAATCCACGTGCGGCTGTGTGCGCCAACGGCTTAATTTCCCCATATTTTGAGCTGGGGAGAGGAGTGCGTCAGGGCTGCCCTCTTTCCCCCTTCCTTTTAATTTGGCCTTGGAACCTTTTCTCTCTAAACTACGTCAAAATCCAAATTTATATGGTTTTCAAACATTGAACTCCCATATTAAACTTGCAGCCTACGCTGACGATATTTTGCTTTTTATGTCCAAACCAAGTGACTCAATTCCTGCCTTTTTGGCAGAGGTACAAGCCTACTCTAATATCTCCGGTTATAAGTTAAACAACGATAAATGTGAGATTTTACCCCTGACTAAGTTTACTTTTAAATCGGATTTTATGACTTCCAATTTTACTTGGAGCCCGAATCATATTAAATATCTCGGATTACATGTTACTTCCTCAATATCAGACACAGTGTCATTGTGCATGAATAAATGTATACAAAAAATCTCAGACTTAACTGCCAAGTGGCATCCCCTCTATTTGTCCTGGTGGGGTCGTCTGGATACCATAAAGATGATGCTGTCCCCCATAATTTTATATACTGTTTCCAACATTCCAGTTCCTATTTCCGCCAAATTTTTAAAAAAGATCAATTCATCTCTATCCTCCTTCCTATGGAATAATAAGAGATCCCGAATGTCTCTATTTAAATTAATTCGACCTAAAGTAGAAGGGGGTTAACTTTCCAGATTTTCAAGCATATCAGAAGGCATTCCTTTTGCGTCAAGCCTCTCGTTGGTTGCTTGACCCCACGGAAGATTGTCCTCTATGGACTACAGTTGAACGTCTTTTTAGCCCCCTTCTCTTTTCATGAATATCTTTCTTTTTCACGCAAACCACAGGCCTTGTCCACCCCCATAATCAAACTGACCTCTAAACTTTTGGAACCTGCATTCACTCCCACACATAACATTATAGATTCATTCCTCAATTCAACAATTTGGCATAACAAAAATCTGACCATCCGTAATAAACCATTTTATTGGAAGACTTGGCGACTGAAAGGTCTAATTTGGATACATCAATTATTTACACACATGGACTTTCTATCTTTCCCTCACTCAGTCAAATATTTAACCTACCTACCACTTACATTCATAAATATAATTTACTTAAGAAGGCAGTGACAGATAGATACACCCATCTCCTGGGCACGTCCATTGCTCCAATTGTTTTGGATCCTCCTTCACAACTCCACACGTTGTTAAAAACCATGCCCAAAGCTTCCACTTTATATAGTTTTTTGCAGGGCAAGGATAGTGTTAGGCAGAAGTCTAAAACAGAGGAGGCATGGGAACAGGATTTCATGTTATCTTGGCCAGTGTCTTTGTGGAATAAATTATGGCTCAAATTACGTAAATCATCTAGAGCAGCTAACATAACACAAACGCTTTTTTGTATATAATAGACTTTTTCTCACACCAGCTATCTTAAGTAAAAGTTTTGCGACCACATCAGATGTTTGTTGGACATGTTCTACTCCGAACGCTAATTTATTTCATATGTTATTCTCTTGTCCAAATGTATACAATTTCTGGAAGCAGGTATGGTCTCAAATTAACCTAATTTTTGGAGCTAAATTTGCTTTTTCTTTGACCCATGTTTTCTTGGGAAGTCTCTCACCTTGCTGGGAGAAGGTTACTCACAATGTTAAAATTATTGATTTATTATTAGCAGTCGCATTTCAGCAGATCACTGTAAATTGGAAGGATTTCACAAAAATCTCTTATAAGGCATGGTGGTATGCTGTTTGCCATAATCATAGGTTGGACACCTCCTTTGTTTACCCAATACATATGGCAGCGAAACGTATAGATTTGTGGTCACCTGTTACAATATATCTTGATACATGTGCCAAGCGATATTACCAACTGCAACCATCTCAGCAAGAGGTCCTAAAACCTCCTTGATCCCCTCAATTGTTCCTAGAATATTTGTTATTCCATTTTTCTTAATGATTTTTTTTATTTTTTTTATTGTATCATTTTTCCTTATTCAATCATAAGTCTGAGTCATTTATCATTATTGTAGCAAACTTTATTGTAATGACAGGAATTTAATGCTTTGAACTCTGTACTGACACTTTTATCTATATCAATAAAATTTTCTTTTTGAACTGAAAAAAAGAAAAAAAAAAAAAAAAAAAAAGGAATGTTATTCCATATCGGAGAATAATAGTTGCAACGTTTTTGCTTTATGAATTTAGAAATTTCTAATTCCCTTTTTTGTTTCTGAAATTTGTATTTTGGTAGCTTTGTAGCATACAGTATTATATTTTCTACACTCTATTGTAAAAATGCATTATCTCTTAACGGGGTTGCCACTTCTTAGAACTCTGGACTTCTAAGATGTTCTCAGAATTTAATGAGGCCCCAGTGTTAATTTAGGAAGGCCCATAAGGAAGGTTGTTCCATAGTCGAGCCTGGAGATGTCTAACGTCTGGATTACCATTGATAAATCATCTTCAGATACCAAGCACTTCAAGCTACGAACGGTATGCAATTGACACTGACTATTTTGTGTGATGTTGTTGACATAATCTATTAACAAAAATTTGTTGTTGATCAACAAACCTAAGTGTTGGAAAGTAGGTTATTGGTAGAGGCAAGTATGCACCTACCACCAGCAATAAGGCCACCAACACAATACAAGGTTCAGTCAAGGTCTCAGTAAATTAGTCCCTTGCTCACCCTTTGGTAGCTGGCTGTGAGAAGGCAGGCTTAACTTAGGAGACAGGTATGTAAAGCATTTAAAAACTCCAATACATTAAATAAGTAAGACACAACAAACAATAAACATCCCACACCAATTTATAAAAATAGGAAATATTTTTATCTTTAAAATGACACCAAAATGACAAACATCCACAGTAGGGTACCGGAGATATGACTTTTTAAAGATTAACCACTTTATAGTGCCTAAAAACACATAGCGCTCACTTGGGACATATGGCCCACTTGACCGGACAAACTTAGAGTTTGAGGATGACTGCCCTAGTCGGATACACTAAGTAGAAGGCCAAGGTCAAAATTTTACCTTCACACTTAGAAACTTTTCTGGAACTTTTTCTTCCGACGTTGGGCAAGGCACTTCGTAAGGCCAGATTAGGTGTGGATTCGCCAGCCTGAGTTTCTGCGAGGACCCAGTGAATGCCTGGAAGTCTGGAGCTCCGGAGCTTTCAGCGGAATGAACCTGAAAGCCAGGCCGGGTCGCAGTTGAAGGTGGCCAGCTTGACTCTCAACGTCGGTTCGGTCACCTTATGGAGTGTGGTATCTGCTTGTATATGGTTGTCAGGGTTGGAACCATGGGAATGTCAGGGTTGTGTTAGAATGTAGAATGTGCTGTGGTTCTGTGGTCGGCAGTTGGGGGAGACCTTGGCAATAATGGGTTGATGAGGCATTTGTTACTTACTTACTTACAAATAAAGAACTAACATAGATTTATGTTGGAGTCACTTTATTACAATAGCGACAAGTTCGAAGAACAGTGTGCGAAGAAGGGCAGTTTAAGAAGTAAATCCTGACACCTCAACACGAGAGCCTTTATTGAAAGGCAACTGGATTCAGCTTGGGCAGCGGACTGAACAAGCACACAAGGATCCTGTGTGGTATTGGTACTGTTTGAAAGGAGTGGTAAATTTACTGGTTGTTGTTGGTAAATTTACCTGCACATTTTGATTTACGGGCACATGGACGCTGTCTATGATCCTCAAGATGTATTGAGGAGCTAGTGAGTGCGAGGACTTCAAGGTGTCCATGAACCTCGAGACGGCCTGCAGTGTTCCGGATCCTTGAGACGCTCTCTTTGACATAATGAAGGGAAGAGGTGATGGCGCAGTTCATGCGTGTCGGCTGTGATAGAGTCCGTGCGTGTCATCTGTGACAGAGGCCCTTTGTCAAAGGCATTGTGGGTAATCTAAACAACTAGACTGCACGCTGATAGCGAAGGACACCTGGTGAGCCTGTGGTGCCACGCAACCTGAGGTAATTGTGTTGGCGTGCCACCATTTTGAGTTGTGGTGTGTTTAGCGGGGAAGTCTAATCAGGCTTCGGCGGGTCTGCGTGCCTTCATTTCAAGGGTGGAGTGCATCAGCGGTGATACACACACAGGTTAAAGGTGGAGATGAAGGCATATTGTGGTGGAGTATGAGCGGCGCCTATGCAATTGATGTGTGTCAGTGATGATAAGCACACCTGCAATATTGATGTTTGGCTGTGTTTTGAAATTGGACTGTGGCATGTGCAGTGATTAGCACACCAGCATATTTGGGCGTGTCAGCGATGAGACACACATCAGCATGTTTTGGAGGTCGATAGTGGCTATCAGTTTTACAGGCTTGCCAGTCATCAGAGTACACATATTCAGTAGAAGGTCATGGTGCATATTGTTCTGCTTCATCTCAGTTGGTGATAACAAAGTGTCACAATGTAACTGGTATTAGCGAGCGTTGTTGGGGTTGGCCAGTGTGTGGGATGTCACAACAAGCCTGAGTGGGTGAGGTACTTTTAGGAGTCCTTCATATATTATAGAGGAGCTAACCCTCTCTATCTGTGCCAGCGCAAGAAGTGCTAGTGTAAGCTCTCGTTGATAGTGGTGGAAAGGGAGTATAATGCAAAATATAACTTTCCACCATTTTTCCTAATGTCACCAGGGGAAACAGTGATAAAATGGTCAAAGGGGAGGAAGGTTTTTTCGCACTATGCAAAGATATGTGGAATCTCATTAAGTCTGGAAACGAAAACCTCTCTTCTGCTGCATTGTCTAGGCTCAGAGGGTCAGGAGGTATTAGAACATCTGCCTGATTTGTTGAAGGAGGAGATAGAAGACCTGAATGAATATGAGGTGTCTATAAAAAAAACTGGACAAGCATTACTTACCTAAAATAAGCACAGTGTTAGAGAGATACCACTTTGGATGGAGGGTACAGAGGTCACAAGAGTCAGTGGAGAACTGTGTAACTGAGTTGAGAAAACTTGCCTCTACCTGCAAATTTGGAGGAAATTTGGAAGAAGGAATAAGAGATCAGTTTATCTTGGGGTGTTGTATTGAGAGGGTGAGAGATGAGATCTGGTTAAAAGATGATCCTAAATTGGAGGAAGCTGTACTTATTGCAAATAAAATTGAACATTCATTAGAATGTATTGATGTAATTAAGAAGGAAAAAATCCAGGATGGGAAAGATCTGGAACCAAAAGTCAGCATGGTAAAACTGGAGGATGCCAAAGGTGAAAATGTACAAAGAAAGAAGTTTACTGGAAAATGTTAAAAGTGTGGGGCGAGTGGTCACATTGCCAGTGATCAAAGGTGCCCAGCCTGGGGTGTGGTTTGTAGTACCTGTGGAATTAAAGGTCATTATGCAATAAATTGTAGGCTGAGAAACAAGAGTAGTAAAGTAAAAGTAGTAGGTTTGGACAATGATCAGTATGACAGTAGTTATGACGAGTTACAATGTGGTCAAATTGTATTACAGGTTCATGATTCTGGAACATGGGGGCCTGTGGATGAGGTATGTGTGAATGGCCTTAAGCTGAAATTTTTATTTGATTCTGATGCTAAAATTACATACCACCATCACATCAGGACACAACTAGTTTGCAATTGGATAATGCACCCAAAACATATGACCGGGCAAACAGCAGCCCAACCTGCATGACTAAGTTAGGGCACGGACTACAGTAGTGAAACGCATGAGTCAGCACATGCCACCGTAACAGCAGGTATCACAAAATACCCCCATAGGAATGTAGAGTGCAGCGGTTCTGCACACCTAATAGGGGTTATACGGGAATGTAACCAAGAGGCTGGGCGCAGCAGCACCTGCGTGCCTATACAAGGGATTGTGGTGAATTTTTACATGGAATCGGGGTCCTCCATTGAGGCTCCACCCCTTCCCAACAATACAGTTGCAATGCCCCAGGTATGTCGAAGAATGGGGGCATACATGCACCACCACGATCAGCTGGGAGACCTCACAGGGCCCTCTCCCGCTTCGTAAGAGAAAAGGCAGCTGTCCGCGCTCGGGCGGTGCAGCTGCTACACAATGCTGGGGCTGACGCAACCACGTGGTGCAACCTTGTTACCTGAAAAAACCCAAGGCGGACCCGAGAGACCTCAAGAACTTCCGGCCCATCTCCCTGCTTCCGTTCGCAGCCAAGGTCATCGAGAAGATCGTCAACAAACAGCTAACCCGATACCTCGAAGAAAACAGCATCCTGGACCCATCCCAATCGGGGTTCCGCAGCAACCACAGCACTGAGACTGCCCTCATCGCCGCCACCGACGACATCAGGATCCTGCTGGACAACGGTGAGACCGCAGCCCTCATCCTGCTGGACTTCTCCGCCGCCTTCGACACTGTCTGCCACCGCACTCTACGCGCACGCCTCCACGACGCAGGGATCGAAGACAAGGCCCTGGAATGGGCCACCTCCTTCCTCGCCGGCAGAACCCAGAGAGTCCGCCTCCCACCATTCCGATCCGAAGCCTCCGAGATCATCTGCGGCGTACCCCAGGGATCGTCCCTCAGCCCAACACTGTTCAACATCTACATGGCCCCGCTCGCACGCATCGCCAGACAGCACGACCTCAACATAATCTCCTACGCCGACGACACTCAACTGATCCTCTCCCTCACCAAGGACCCCTCGCCGCCAAATCCAACCTCCATGAAGGAATGAAGGCCGTCGCCGATTGGATGAAGATCAGCCGACTAAAACTGAACACGGAGAAGACAGAGGTCCTCATCCTCGGCTCCAACCCCTCAGCCTGGGACGACTCCTGGTGGCCAACGACGCTGGGAGCAGCCCCGACACCCACCGACCACGCACGCAACCTGGGAGTCATCCTCGACTCAACGCTCTCCATGGCCAAGCAAGTCAACGCAGTCTCATCCTCCTGCTTCAACACCCTCCGCATGCTTCGCAAGATCTACAGGTGGATCCCGACAGACACGAGAAGAACAGTCACCCAGGCCCTCGTCAGCAGCAGACTTGACTATGGGAACGCCCTCTACGCGGGAGCCCCGGCCAAGCTCATCAAGCGACTGCAACGCATACAAAACGCCTCCGCACGCCTGATCCTCGATGTACCACGCCACAGCCACATCACCCCCCACCTGAGGAACCTGCACTGGCTCCCCGTCGACAGGAGAATCTCCTTCAAACTCCTCATCCACGCACACAAGGCACTCCACAAGACTGGCCCAGCCTACCTCAACAGACGACTCCTCTTCTACGTCCCCAACCGCCAACTCCGCTCCGCCGACCTCTCCCTCGCCACCGTCCCTCGCATTCGAAGAACCACCACCGGCGGCAGATCCTTCTCCCACCTCGCCGCCAAGACCTGGAACACCCTTCCACTAAGCCTACGACAGACCCAAGACCTGCTGACCTTCAGGAGGCTACTCAAGACCTGGTTGTTCGACCAGTAGCAGCACCCCCCCCCCTTTTTTTTCCCCAGCGCCTTGAGACCCTCGCGGGTAAGTAGTGCGCTTTACAAATTCTGTGATTGATTGATTGGCGTTGGCCCGCAGCACCTGCCTCTTCTGGGGCAGTGAAGTCGAAGACCGCCTTGGGTCCTGCCATGGCCTCAAGAGTCCTCCCTCGGTCTTCTCCTGTGGTACGGGAGCAGACTCCGGCAAGCCCCTAGGGACTCCTTGACTTGGGGCAGGCAGCGACAGACTCCTCCGTTGCCGGAGGCAGCACGATCTTGCTCTGGGTCTCCGGGCACGGACCCTGGTTGCTACGGCAACCCGCAGGCCACAGCAAGGCTTTCCTGAGTGCGGGCCCCACCAGGGGGGCTTTGACCGCGCAGCCGGCACTTCTCCGACACAGTGATCCTGAACAGCCCGGTACCACGTAGGCAGAGCCCAGTCTGTAAGCCTCAAGGAAAGAAGGCATGACGGAGTGCTTGGCCCAGGGTAGGATGAAATCACACCCGAAGAAATACAAGGAAACGTAAGTGGCGAGCGCTCACCACGTGCTCCTTAGGGCTCGTTTCGTTATAGCGCTTCCTCAGCTCTTAGTGAAAAGCAAAGCACTCCACATCCAGGCAGAAAGCACTTGGGCCAGGTTTTCTTCTCTTTGGCCCAAATTAAACAAAGGGGGGAAGCGCTCTCTAGGCAAATGAACAGCACTCCCCATGCACTTGATGATAACAGGGTAAAGAACAATTCGGTCTCTCCCCAGCTCCAAACAGGAGCAGCAAGTGTCATCCTTGAAGTTTTTTGTATCCCTGAGACTTTCAACAGGAGGCCAGCACACACAAACCCTTGGAGATTCTTCACAAGCAGGATACCACAGCAGGGCAAAAAGAGTCAGTCCTTTTCCTCCACCATAGACAGAAGCAGCAACTGCAGGCCAACCCTACACAGCACACAGCAAAGGGGCAGTACTCCTCCTTACAGCTCTCCAGCTCTTCTCCTTGGCAGGGTCCTCTTGTTCCTTGAAGTAATCTAAAATCCTGGGGTTTTAGGTCTAATACTTTACCCCCAATTTTTTTTTGGGTGACAAGGTAACAGATCCTGGGTTGGAGGACCAGGTTCATGGTGTCCCCCTGACCTGGAGAAAGGGGTGACTGCTAGCAGTGCCCCTACCGGTTTGTTTTCTGGGGTTACTGCTCCAGATAGGAGGGTGGAGAGCCCCAGGAAGGAGGACGGAGTGTAGGAGAGCCCACCCCAGTCTCCTGTCCGGCTGCAGGGTACAGACCCTGAGCTGGTTGGTCAGTGGCAGGATGCCATCCTTGACCTGACGAAAGGGAGAGTGGACAAAGGGTGCCAGTCACCAGGGGCTACCGCCCCCCCCCACTCTCTGGCGCCACAGAGGTAAGAGAGCCTTGAGAGGCATGAGGCCTGGCTCTCCTCACTGACAGCTGTCAGTGGCCCCTATGGCTTGCTGTTCTAGTGGACAGAGTTGTCTTTGGTAGGGGGGCAGGAGTCTCACCCTGTGGGTGGACTGGGCCACACCACTGTGTTGGCCATGTGAATACTGTCTGCCTGTAGGGACACATCTGTGAGCAAGGTAAGCTTAGGCGCTGCACAGATGGGGACTGCAGGCGAGGAGAAGTGTTCTCTAGGGGTTAGCTTAGAGGGCCCTGAGAGTATGGATAAGGGATCCACCTGGGTTCAGGAAGGCGTGGAACTGGAGGGTGCCACTGCTGTTGGGGGCTAGGGTCTAGGTTCTATCGCCCCAATCAGGGAAGTCCATCAAGGTCTTTGATTGGTCTCCCCTGGCTTTAGGCTGGTAGGGGGTTGTGGTAGACCTGGCCCTTTTGACAGGTTTATCCCTAAACCTTTTGCCTTTTGCCTCCTATTTTTCAGACCCTGTTTTCGTTGGCTATAGTATTCTGGACACTTTACCACTGGTGATCAGTGCTAAAGTGCATATGCTCTCTGTATAAATTGTGACAATGATTGGTTATCCCTGATTGACATATTTGATTTACTGGAAAGTCCCTGGTAAAGCGCACAGTGTGTGCCAGGGCCTGTAAATCAAATGCTACTAGTGAGCTTGCAGCACTGGTTGTGCCACCCACATGAGTAGCCCTGTAAATGTGTCTCAGACCTACCACTGTAGTGTCTGCACACGCAGTTGTTAACTGCCATGTTGTCCTGGCAAGTGCACCCACTTGCCAGGCCCAAACCTTCCCTTTCCATACATGTAAGGCACCCCTAAGGTAGGCCCAAGATACCCCCATGGGCAGGGTGCAGTGTATGTGAATGGTAGGACATGGATTGGTGTGTGTGACATGTCCTGATAGTGAAATACTGTGTATTTCATTTTTTCACTATTAAAAAGCTATCTGTCCCATAGGCTTATCATTGGGGTTGCACTGTACCATTTTTATATTTTTCATTGTTTGTATATAGGGTTTGGTTAGGCTGAAGGTAGGTGGTTCATTTAAGGACATTTTTAAGGGGAATGGTGATGCTATATTGTTTGTTCTATAAGAGGGAAGATATGTGGTATCTGCTTGTATATGGTTGTCAAGTTTGGAACCACGGGAATGTCAGGGTGGTATGAGAATGTAGAATGAGCTGTAGTTCTGGGGTCAACAGTTGGAGGACACCTTGGCAATTATGGGTGGATGAATCATTTGTTACTTACTTACTTACAAATGAAGAACTAATGAAGATTTATGTTGGAGTAACATTATTACATGGAGATTTTTCACAAACGTTCTCAAAACTTCTCCAAAAGTCTGGAAGTCCCTCCAGAAAGGCTCCTTGTAGGTTCTAAGTGTCCAAAACACCAATCCAAAGGTCTGGAGTATCCTAGGTAGTCTCTGGGATGTCTGGATAGCAATTCCCATAATGCTCCTGGCCAAAACTTCAAAAGTCCACTGGACGCACTCCAAGTTGGGGACTCTTAGTAGAGATGATGCAGGTGGGCTCTGTTAACCAGTATCTTGCAGGGAGTCCACTCCTGTTAGACCTGGCATCCTTGGCGTGGTTTCCCCTGACTTTTAGCCTCTACCTCCTGTATTTTTGACACTGTGCTGGAATTCGTTTTTGCTGGTTTAGATGCTTTGGGCACTTTGCCACTGCTGTTCAGTGCCAAAGTGCAAGTGCTCCCTGTGTAAATTGTTGTTGTGATTGGTTATCCCTGATTGGTATATTTATTTTACCAGTAGGTCCCTAGTAAAGTGCACTGAGTGTGCCAGGGCTGGTAATTCAAATGCTACTAGTGGGCTTGCAGCACTGATTGTGCCACCCACATGAGTAGCCCTAAAATGATGTCTGTGCGCAGTTTGTTAACTGCCATGTTGACGTGGTCAGTGTACCCACTTGCCAGGCCTGACCCTTCCCTTTTCTTGCACATTGGACACCCCTATGGTAGGCCCAAAGTACCCCCCTGGGCATGGTGCAGTGTGTGTGAAAGGTAGGACAAGTACTAGTGTGGGTAACATGTCCTGATAGTGAAATACTGCCAAATTCGTTTTTCACTATTGAAAGGTTATCTTGCCCATAGGACAGAATGGGGAATGCTGTGTAACATGTTTACCTGCATATCTTCCCATAGGAGCGAGGTAGAAAATTGGAGTCTGGTATCCCTGAACTCAGAATTTAATAACACATCTTTTAGGAAGGATGGTTTTTAAATTCTGTTTTTGAAAATAGCACTTTTAGAAAGTGGCTATTTTCTTGTTCAACCTTTCTGTGTGCCTCTGCCTGTTTGTGGATTGACTGTCTGGTTTGAGAGTGACAGGGGCTGGGGTGGCTCCAGGAGTCTGGGTGAGTCAGCACTAGGCTGAATAGACCTATCTGCATTTGGATTGGTGGGAGGAGTAGCACCTGGGCCTGAATAGGGCTGAGCCTGCCTTCCACAATGCTGGCTCAACCTCCTGCAGTGTGTCTGATGGCCCCGGCCCACACTCACAAAGGAAGAAGATGTGCACTGGCAGAATGCCCCCAGAACTGGTTTGGACTGGGTCCAGGACCCCTCACACATAGAGAACAAAGACTTTTGGGGTATAAATACTAGAGCTGAAACTCCTGAAAGTTAGACTACTTCCTGATCAAGAGGAATCCCTGCCAACGAAGATCAGCTGAAGAGACTGAGGAGAAGTACTGCCCAAGTGTGTCTAGGGCTGGCCTGCAGTTTGCTGTTTCTACTGAGGAGAGGACCATGGGACTTTGCTGTGTGCTGTGTCCCCCCCTGCTTGAAGAAGGACTTTGCGGAGTGCTGTGTCCAACTGAAGAGAAGTCTCCAAGGGCCTGAGAAGAGCTGGCCTCCTGTTTCTGAAGTCCCAGGCACAAAAGGACTTCACCCCCAGCTCCCTGAGCTTCCTTGCTGGGAGTTCCAGTCTGCCAGGAGGGCCTGTAACTGTGTGTGAGGCCTTTTTGCTAGTGGGAGCTGGAAGCGCGACGCAACGAGAGAGAAGCGTGACGCCGCCGCAGCAGTCACTGTCGCATCATCAAGGAAGCGTGTCGCCGCTACTGCTGTTCGCCCCTGCATCGCCGGAGAAGCGTGCCGCCGCCACAGAGGGTGCCGTTGCATCACCGGAGAAGCATGTCGAAGGGTCGTCGCATCGCTGAGGAAGCGCACTGCCGCTGATTGCCGCCGCAACACCGGAGAAACGCGTCGCCATCACCGAGGGTGTCGTCGCATCACCGGAGAAGCGTGTCGCAGGGCCTGTCGTGGCTCAGAAAATCACAGAGTGCGCCGCACGGCCGTTGGGCGTGCACGCACCGCCTCCACGTTGTCGCATCGCAGCAAAGATGCCATTTGTCGCATCTCACCGGATCGTCGCAACGCATCGAGGCACCATCTTGTCGCATCGGAACCAGAGCGCCGGAAGAATCGACGCATCGCCTTCTCTGCGCCCCTTTTGTTTGATTTGCGTAATGCATCCCAGGTACTTTGAGACTAAAGTGTCGCATTCATCATCTACAAGTTTATTTTTGCAAACAACCCTTTTTAAAGACATTCTACTGAGTTTCTGTATGTTGGATTTTTGTCGTTTTGGTCTTGTTTAGTTTAGATAAAGATGTTTTATTTTTCTAAACTGGTGTGGTGTCCATTTGTGGTGTTTTCACTGTGTTACTGTGAGTGGTACAAATACTTTACACATTGCCTTTGGGATAAGCCTGTCTGCTCGTGCCAAGCTACCAAGGGGGTGAGCAGGGGTTATCTAAAGTGTGCATCCCCCTTACCCTGACTAGAAGCAAGGGTCCCTATTTGGTCAAAGGTACCTACCTCTGCCAACTAGAGACCCCCAGTTCTAACATTGGTGGTCAGCGGTGAGGATTTGAACTTGTATTTGTACTTGACCCACAGTAATTGGTGTATGTTAGACCTGGCATCATTGGCGCGGGTCTCCCTTCCTCTTTTCTCTTCTGACCTTTTATGTTAGCTGGATTTAGATGCTCTGGGCGCTAAGCCACTACCAATCAGTGACACAGCGCGAATGCTCCCTGTGTTAAGATAACTGTATGAATTGGAATAATCATAATGGGATCGTCAGTCCCTAGTGTCAGTGCACTGCGGGTGCCCAGGGCTGGTAGACCAAATACTGCTGGTGGGCCGGCAGCGCTGATTTGCGCTACCCACCGAAGCAGCTTTAAAAGTATGTCTGTGTAGCCTGTCTAATAGCGAGTTACCCTCCATTTCACTGTTTACTATTGCGAGGCCACCAGTTCTCATAGGCCAGAATGTGCAGGCTGAGTATTGCATGCCTTAATCCTCCCTGCCCCCAGGAACCTGATAGGAACGTCGAATTTGATATGTTTAAACTCAGAACATGGAGATGCATCTTCTAGTAAGGATTATTAGCGTAGCCCGTGTTCGAAAATGCCTCTACTAGAAACGAGGTATTTTCTGGTCTGAAACTTTCCTGTAGGCTTTTTGCTAGCGTGTGTATTGGCCGTCTGGTTTTGGAGCAGCAGGGCCAGCTGGGTCAGACCTGGCTGGAGAGAGAGATCGGCATTTAGAGTATGGGGAGGGGTGACTCTTTGATCCGAGCAGGGCCGTGCCTGGCAAGGTGAATGATGGCTCCATCTCCCACTGGGCGTCTGATAGCAGACCCCCAGATTCCCAAAGGGCAGGATGTCGCCTTGTAAACCAAGTGCTCCCCGACCCCACTGAACTGGTTCTGGCTGGATGCAGTGATTTGTGACTGCAGAGAACAAAGACTTTTTAGGTATAAAGCACTGCGCTGAATCCTGTTTCAAGTGTGTTCCTTCTGGATGTCAAGACGAAACTCTGTCCGAGCGGACAGAGGAAAGGACTTTTGAAACTTTCACCAAGCTTGCTGAAGAAACTACCCAAGGGCCTGAATTGAGAGCGCCTCCTGCTGAAGTCTCAGGGACATTAGACTTCACCCCATCAGCCGCCCGAATTCCTTCGCTAGGAATTCTACTTGCAGGTGAGGCTTCCGTTGAGTAATCCGGAACCTCTAGTTCTACTGTGAGGAACGCGGACTGGTAACCTTTGTGAACTCTGTGTGTGGGCCGCCGCAGCTAAGAGAGAGCTGCTGCCGCTGAGTGCCCGCCTTAATTTGAATCATTAGAACCTTCGCTGAAATTGTGTGGGCCGCCGCAGCTAAGAGAGAGCTGCCGCCGCTGAGTGCCCGCCTTAAATTTGAACCTGCAGAACCTTCGCTGAAACTGTGTGGGCCGCCGCAGCTAAGAGAGAGCTGCCGCCGCTGAGTGCCCGCCTTAAATTTGAACCTGCAGAACCTGCGCTGAAACTGTGTGGGCCGCCGCAGCTAAGAGAGAGCTGCCGCCGCTGAGTGCCCGCCTTAAGTTTGAACCTGAAGAACCTGTGCTGAAACTGTGTGGGCCGCCGCAGCTAAGAGAGAGCTGCCGCCGCTGAGTGCCCGCCTGATTTTGAATCCTCAGACCCTTCGCTGCAACCTTGTGGGCCGCCGCAGCTAAGAGAGCTGCCGCCGCTGGATGCCCGCACTCGTGTTAATTGTGCAACATCGTGCATTGACCTGTGAGCCGCCGCAGCTAAGAGAGAGCTGCCGCCGCTGAGTGCTCACACCCTTGCTAACTTTGCATCCTCGTGATTTGTCCTGTGAGCCGCCGCAGCTAAGAGAGAGTTGCTGCTGCGGAGTGCTCGCACCCTTGCTAACTGTGCTTCATCGTGATTTGGCCTGTGAGCCCCCGCAGCTAAGAGAGAACTGCCGCCGCTGAGTGCTCGCACCCTTGCTAACTTTGCATCCTCGTGATTTGTCCAGTGAGCCGCCGCAGCTAAGAGAGAGTTGCTGCCGCGGAGTACTCGCACCCTTGCTAACTGTGCATCATCGTGATTTGACCTGTGAGCCGCCGCAGCTAAGGGAGAGCTGCCGCCGCTGAGTGCTCGCACCCTTGCTAACTTTGCATCATTGGGATTTGTCCTGTGGGCCGCCACAGCTAAGAGAGAGCTGCTGCTGCTGAGTGCCCACGTCTTTGTCAACCTTGCACCATCGTGAATCGTCTTGTGGGCCACCGCAGCTAGGAGAGCGCTGCTGCCGCCGTGAGCCCACCACTGAGCTGAACGACGAGAGTCATCGCCACCACCAGCCCGGGCCGCCGCAGCCGCATGCTGCTGCCGCTGAGGGCCCGCCTGTCCCGGAGTGCCCGAATCGTTGTGAGTGCACTTTGCGGACCACTGCCATCGAGAACTGTGGTCGCTGGGAATCCGCCTGTCACCGTCTCCGCTTCTTCGAGAAGCTACGTGCTGGGTCCCCGTCCAATAGCAGGTACCTGGTGTGCAACAGGTTGCGTAGACCCAGGCCTTGAACTCAGTCAGCGCCCCGTTCTGGTGAACACGTATTGCCTTTTTAAGTCCCTAGTGATTTACATGCCTGATTACTGGTTAAAACGCTTTTGAGAGTCTCGTACCAAGCCTTAGATAAAGATACTATTTTTTCTATACCTACTTGAGTTGTGTCCTTTTGTGGTGTCGTTACTGCCTTATTGTGCATGGTCATAAATGTTTCACACACTGCCTCTGAGATAGGCCTAGCTGCTCGTGCTACGTTACCACAGGGTTGAGCAGGGGTTATCAAAGGGGTAGCCCACTTGCCCTGACTTGGGGAGAAGGGTCCCTATTTGGACAGTGGCGCCAGCCATTGCCAACTAGAGACCCCCATTTCCAACAGTGTACATCACTAGATTAGTGCAGACCACTACGCAACCACATACTGTATTTTATTTTTGGTTCTATTTTTGATCTGATCCTTGAGTCATCCACGTATCATGTCTCTAAATGGTAAAGCAGCAAGTGAGAAGGTAGAATTGGAGTTTCACATTGAGGATTTGTATTCCTACAAGGTAGATCAGCTCAAACAATTTTGCAAGGATTTGGGATATTCCACAAGGAGTAGCGCTAAGAAGGATGAGCTACAGAAAGCCTTAAAAGCCTGGTGGGAAGCCAAAGGAGCTGAAGAGGGAAATGATACAAATATGGATGACGATGAGCAAGGAGATGGGTTCGGGCCACAGGATTTGCCTGTGCCAAGAGCAGCCTCCAGGGCTGGCAGCATCCATTCCGCGGGGAGTCTCTCCCGGGAAGAGCGGGAAGAGAACCAGAGGATCAGAGATCATGAGTTAGAAGTCATGAGGCTCAAGATGAAGCAATTGGAAATGGAAAAAGAAAAGATGGCAGAGGAGAGCAAGAACGCTTGTGCCTTGGAAGAAAAGAAATTGCTTTTGGCTCATGAGTTGAGCATGAGGGAACTGGACATCAAGGCCAAACAACTGGAGTCCAGTTCAAATGGTGGCAGCGCACAGCCAGTGCAAGGGGTAAGGTGTATAAACCCAAGGATTTAGTGCAGAATTTCCAGAAGGGAGAGGATATTTATGCATGGTTTGAATCGTATGAGCTTGCATTGAGGATGAATGAGGTGCCTGAAAAGAACTGGGGGGCGGGCCTATGGGAACACTTTGAGGCTTCTGGGAGGGCGGTTTTACCACCGTTAGAGAAGGAGAGTGCCCTGACCTATGCCAATATGAAGGAGGCCTTATGCCGCAAGTATGGGCTCACCCCAGAACAGTACAGAGTGAGGTGCAGGAACTTCAAGAAGCATGATTCAGACACTTGGGTTGAATGTGTGAGCGTGTACATGCGTGCAATGGAAGGTTGTATAAAGGGCAGCAAAGTTACTGATTATGAGGGGTTGTGCCATCTAATTAGTTGGGAGCACTTGAGCAGTCTATGTGTTCCAGAGCTGCGCCAGCATCTTTTGGACAGTAAGTTAACTGATCCCAGTGAGCTTGCTAAGGAGGCGGACCGCTGGACCAGCACCAGGGTCCACAAGGGGATTGTGGATACCACAGCCAAAGGTGGGCAGGGTCCCCAGCAGAAGAGTGGGGGGGACAAAGGTAACCAAAAGGAGTTCTCTAAAGGGCCCCATAACAGTGCAGAGGGAAAGGAGTCCCAGCCCCCCAGCCTAAGATGTTGCAGCCCCCTAAGGGCGGGCATCCCATGCAGGGTCCCCCCAGGTGTTACTCGTGTGGTGAGAGAGGCCACATTGCCCCTAAGTGCCCCAAGAAATCCCAAGCACCCACTGGTGCTCAGTCACCGTTTTTAGTGAGTGTAGCTTTGGGGGAGGAATTTGTTTCCAGTGAAGGGGAGGAGCAAGCAGTTATGACCCTTGTCTGTTTAGGAGACAGAGAGATGGTCCAGGAGACCTACCTGCCTGAGAACACTAAAAAATACAGGCAGTGGGTGACCATCAATGGGAGGACGGTGGAGGCTCTGAGAGACACAGGAGCCAGCGTGACATCTGTTAGGAGTCAGTGGGTGTCTGAGGAGCAGGTAATTCCCAATGCACTTCACCCTGTAGTTGCAGCGGACAACTCCGTGCGCCTCTGCAAAGTGGCGCTAGTTCCCTTTGAGTTGGGGGTTCTCAGGTTCCTTGAAGGTCATTGTTAGTCCATGTTCAAAGTTCAGGGTTTTAATATATAGGAAGTGGTGGCGCTCAGCCTTATTGCGACTGTGTATATAGGTCACAATAGTGGGTATGGTGCTAACTAGGAAGGGGAGACCCTTGTAACCCCTAAACATGTGTAGGGAAACCCTACAACAAACACAGATACCTAAATCCTATGCACACATACAAAATTAAACAAGATATGCACATGTCATTCAAAAAGCGAATTGAACAAAATTCATGAGTGATGTCATAATTTCTTTATTCTTCCAGAACATCGCAGCCAGCCGACACGTGTTTCGTCAGGGAACAGTACTTCCCGACTCTTCAGGGCTGAAACGAGTAGTCCAGACTCAGTATGGTCCCTAAACCGGTGATAATTCCAACCCGGTAGGGCACAAGTATACAATGAATTCAAATATCCAAGAGTATTAGTTATAAGACATCTGTAGAAGTGAAACCGAACTGGTCAAAACGATAAATTGATGAAGATTATGGGTGATGACGCACAGAAATCTTCTGAGACTACCTGGAAGTAGATCGGCAGAATCGCGTGATCGGAATATCAGTGATGGTTCACAATACCCATAAGAAACAATCGAAGTCCACTCTGCGTGAAAAGCAATAAGTGACTAGTATTCACTGGTAATCCAATAGGGTAAATTAAAACGACCAATACCGCCAGTAGTACATGAGTAAAATCAGTATCCAAAATTTATCATTGGAAGCTCCACGATTCGAAACAAATATTCGTATTCCAGTCAAATCCAGGTTGAACACGTGTGTGTGTTCACCAATTCCATATAAAATTTGTGTGTAAAGGAAAATTCGCGTCCTAGCGGCACTGATTCCAACGAGGGAATCAGTGCCGTTAGGACGCGAATTTTTCTTATTGCTTTTCACGCAGAGTGGACTTCGATTGTTTCTTATGGGTATTGTGAACCATCACTGATATTCCGATCACGCGATTCTGCCGATCTACTTCCAGGTAGTCTCAGAAGATTTCTGTGCGTCATCACCCATAATCTTCATCAATTTATCGTTTTGACCAGTTCGGTTTCACTTCTACAGATGTCTTATAACTAATACTCTTGGATATTTGAATTCATTGTATACTTGTGCCTACCGGGTTGGAATTATCACCGGTTTAGGGACCATACTGAGTCTGGACTACTCGTTTCAGCCCTGAAGAGTCGGGAAGTACTGTTCCCTGACGAAACACGTGTCGGCTGGCTGCGATGTTCTGGAAGAATAAAGAAATTATGACATCACTCATGAATTTTGTACAATTCGCTTTTTGAATGACGTGCATATCTTGTTTAATTTTGTATGTGTGCATAGGATTTAGGTATCGGTCATTGTTAGTCCATCCATGCCTGTAGACTGTCTGCTGGGAAATGACCTGGAGAGTTCCCCATGGAGGGAGGTGGAACGCCAGGCTCATTTGGAGATGTTGGGTCTGCCTGAGTGGGTTTGTGTGACCACTCGGTCAATGGTAGCCAGTAGGGGTAATCAAGTGGACCTGGAGCCTGAAACAGTGGCCCAGGGGCCTGCCAGGAGGAGGAAGGGCAGGGGGCGTGGGCAACCAGCCCGCACAATTCCCACTGTCCAGGAGGAGGCAGAACCTGAGGGGGATGTCCTGGAACCTACAGGGGAACAGGTAGCCGAACTGGGAGACCTGCCTGAGCTGACCCATTGGTAGCAGGAAGGAGGTCCCTCCAGGGAGGAGTTCTGCAAGGCGCAGATGGAATGCCCTTCTCTCAGTGGTATGCGGCAACAGGCTGCAGACCAGGCGGCAGGTGGCGAGGCCAAGACTCATCTTATTTACTGGGAAGAGGGATTACTCTATTGTGAGCCTAAGGTCGCTGAGCCCGGTGCAGCCCGTGTGCTGGTGGTACCCGAGCGCTTCAGGACCTTCCTACTGGATCTGGCTCATGACGTGCCTCTCGCAGGACATTTGGGGTGCGACAAGACCATTGAGAGGCTTGCCACCCACTTTATCTGGCCCCAAATGAGGAAGCACGTCAGTACACACCGCAGGATTTGCCAGACTTGCCAGGCAAGTGGCAAGAGTGGAGGGAAGTGTAAGGCTCCCCTCCAACCCTTTCCCGTGGTGAGCACCCCTTTCGAGTGGGTGGGCATTGATATTGTGGGGCCCCTGGAACCCAAGACAGCCTTAGGCAACAAGTTTATCTTGGTCTTGGTGGACCATGCCACCAGGTACCTGGAAGCTGTCCCTCTCCGGACAATAACAGCCCCCGTGGTGGGCCGTGCAGTGATGGGGATCATTTCCCGTGTGGGGTTCCCCAGAGAGGTGGTCTCCGACCGGGGTACCAACTTCATCTCGAAGTACATGAAATCTTTGTGGGAGGAGTGTGGGGTAACTTACAAGTTCACCACTCCTTACCATCCTCAAGGGAATGGGTTGGTTGAGAGATTCAACCGAAACCTGAAAGGCATGATAATGGGCCTTGCAGAGCCCATGAGACGGAAGTGGGACGTCTTTTTGCCATGCCTGTTGTTTGCCTACAGGGAGGTACCTCAGAAGTCCTTAGGGTTCAGTCCCTTTGAACTCCTGTACGGTCACCCTGTGAGAGGACCTCTGAGTCTGGTGAAGGAGGGTTGGGAGAAGCCCCCTGGTAAGACCCCCCAGGAGGTGTTCAACTATATGCTGGCCTTCCGCAACCTGACTCAACGCTTCAGGAAACTCGCTCAGACGAACCTGGAAGCTAGCCAGGAAGAAATGAAAAGATGGTACGACCAGAATGCCACTCTGGTCGAATTTCAACCTGGGCAGAAGCAGTGGGTGATGGCACCAGTGGAGCCCTGTGCGCTCCAAGACAAGTGGGCTGGGCCATATGAGGTGGTGGAGCGCAAGAGCGATGTAACCTATCTGGTTGACTTGCAGTCTCCCAGGAACGCTTTGAGGGTCCTACATGTGAACTGCCTCAAGCCACACTTTGAGAGGTCTGATGTGACAATGCTCCTTGCTACAGATGATGGAATGGAGGAGGAGAGTGACCCTCTTCCTGACCTCCTGTCAGCCCAGGAGCAAGATGGGTCAGTGGATGGGGTAAACCTCTCGCCTACCCTGACCCCAGAGCAGCAGAGGGACTGTCACCATGTGTTGGGTCAGTTTGCCTCCTTGTTCTCCCTGACGCCAGGAGTCACCGATTGGTGCGTCCATGATGTGGACACTGGGGACAGTCTTCCTGTGAAACAGAACTTTTACAGAGTAGCTGACAAGGTCAGGGCCAGCATCAAGGAAGAAGTTTCCAAGATGTTGGCGCTAGGGGTAATTAAGGCCTCCAGCAGCCTGTGGGCTAGCCCAGTGGTCTTAGTACCAAAAGCTGCTGCACCCGGTGCCACTCCAGAACTCTGGTTTTGTGTGGACTACCGTGGGCTCAATGCAGTCACCAAGACTGACGCACACCCCATCCCCAGAGCTGATGAGCTCGTGGATCGGTTAGGCGCTGCCCAGTACCTCAGTACGTTTGATTTAACATCTGGTTACTGGCAGATTGCCTTAACTGAGGGGGCCAAAGAGAGGTCAGCGTTTTCAACACCAGAGGGGCACTTCCAGTTCCGCGTCATGCCCTTTGGGTTGAAAAATGCCCCTGCCACCTTCCAGAGACTGGTCAACCAGGTACTGTCTGGGCTGGAGGAATTCAGCGCCGCTTATCTGGATGACATTGCTGTGTTCAGCTCCAGTTGGGAAGAACATTTGCAACACCTCTGTGAAGTGTTGAAGGCTCTGCAAAGGGCCGACCTCACTATCAAGGCCAGTAAGTGCCAGATAGGGCAGGGATCTGTGGTGTACTTGGGACACCAAGTAGGGAGCGGCCAGGTGGCGCCCCTACAAGCAAAGATTGATACCATTCTGGCTTGGGAGCCCCCCAAGACCCAGACAGAGGTGAGAGCCTTCTTAGGTCTCACCGGGTATTACAGACGGTTTGTCAAGGGGTATGGCACCATTGTTGCCCCCTTGACAGAGCTGACTTCAAGGAAGCAGCCCAGGAAGGTGATCTGGACCGATGCCTGCCAGACCACGTTTGATGCCCTGAAAGCTGCCATGTGCACGGCACCCGTGCTCAAGGCTCCTGATTTCTCCAAAGAGTTTGTGGTGCAGACAGATGCTTCAGAGCATGGAGTGGGAGCAGTACTCTCAGGGGCATATTCTCAAGGACACATCGCCAAGTTATCGGCACTTTATCGCAGCCAAATTCACGATAAATCTAACGCCCCATTCCCAAGCATGTGCTAACAGCCCATAACACCAGTTTACCCGTGAAAACAGTCGCAGAAAACATCGCCACAGATGACCCTGGAAACTAACGCTAATGAAATGCAGAGTAGGCGTTCCTGTGCAAAAATCTGCGACAACACCACTTCACAACGTTTTCAACGACCAGCCCGATCGGCGATAAGGCCACAAAACATGCGATAAAGCGCGTTAGCTGCAGGAAATTAACACCTGCTCCTACCTGGTGCAAAATCGGACGACAACCGGCACCAGACAAGGGAGCACAGCCCATAGCCACACCTGAAGAACAACAGATGCCCTGGAGCAAACGACCATGGAGCCCGGAGCCCCAATAGGTCAACAACACCCACCGCCACCACCCCCAGGACCCCACCACCCCAACCC